>CAUVWQ010000018.1:0-137000 GCA_963555705.1 Ligustrum vulgare | reverse complement strand
CGGTAAGATTTGTTACGTATTTAGTTCATTCTTATGCAGACTTAGTTTTCATGATTTTGATTTGTTTTTTAAGTTGGAATAGCTCCTTGATTTGTAGAAATTTTCTTTTGACGACTTGTACTATGGATTCTCGTGGACCCAACTCAATAGTCACTAGTATAAATTCCATGTCGCTGAAATGATTTGGTAACGGAACGTACGAGCATCATTAAATTAGCCATGATGCTCACGAAGGACGTATCCTGCTCCCCAAGCGTTAGCACATTAGGGGCACAAGCAGCGAAATTTAGCTTCCATGCATCTTCCAGTGGTGTTTTGAAGACCATTGTATGCAGCACTTGAGTAGACTTGCGACTGTAAAGAGAAGAACAATTCAAAAAGGAAAAATAAAAAAAAATCCTATACGAATCAGGATTTCCTAATTTTCTTAGTTTTGGGTTCGGGTTGGATTTCATATTTTGAGTATTTTTCGTGTTTCTCGAGGTTTTCAATTCAATAATGTTTTTTATTTAAATGTTTTTTAAAAATCATAGGCATATTCACGTACACCGCACGTGTGCTAGTTACAATTATGAAGGGAATAAATATAAAAATACCGAAAGTAATTTACCACTCTTGTCGTGCAAAATTTCAATGACCCTCCGCTATGCACCACTTTTTGATTTTTGGTGGTCATAAACTCCATTAACTTATGTATTAAATATTTATATGCCCAATGCTTTTCACTATAACTCATACTCGCTCACCAATCTTTGATCATCATCGTTACCCCAAATCCGTACATAGCCAAATGGCGGTAAGATTTGTTACTTATTTAGTTCATTCTTATCCAGACTTTTTATTCATGATTTTGATTTATTTTTTAAGTTGGAATAGCTCCTTGATTTGTGGAAATTTTCTTTTGACGACTTGTACTATGGATTCTCGTGGACCCAACTCAATAGTCACTAGTATAAATTCGATGTCGCTGAAATGATTTGGTAACGGAACGTACGACCACCATTAAATTAGCCATGAGGCTCACGAAGGACGTATCATGCTCCCCAAGCGTTAGCACATTAGGGGCACAAGCAGCAAAATTTAGCTTCCATGCATCTTCCAGTGGTGTTTTGAAGACCATTGTATGTAGCACTTTAGTAGACTTGCGACTGTAAAGAGAAGAACAATTCAAAAAAGAAAAATAAAAAAAAATCCTATACGAATCAAGATTTCCTAATTCTTAGTTTTGGGATCGGGTTGGATTTCATATTTTGAGTAGTTTTTGTGTTTCTCAAGGTTTTCAATTCAATAATGTTTTTTATTTAAATGTTTTTTAAAAATCATAGACATACTCACGTACATCGCACGTGTGCTAGTTACAATTATGAAGGGAATAAATATAAAAATACTGAAAGTGATTTATCACTATTGTCGTGCACTATATCTATGACCCTCCGCGATGCACCACTTTTTGATTTTTGGTGGTCATAAACTCCATTAACTTATGTATTAAATTTTGATATGCCCAATGCTCTTCACTATAACTCATACTCGCTCACCAATCTTTGATCATCATCGTTACCCCATATCCGTACATAGCCAAATAGCGGTAAGATTTGTTACGTATTTAGTTCATTCTTATGCAGACTTAGTTTTCATGATTTTGATTTGTTTTTTAAGTTGGAATAGCTCCTTGATTTGTAGAAATTTTCTTTTGACGACTTGTACTATGGATTCTCGTGGACCCAACTCAATAGTCACTAGTATAAATTCCATGTCGCTGAAATGATTTGGTAACGGAACGTACGAGCATCATTAAATTAGCCATGATGCTCACGAAGGACGTATCCTGCTCCCCAAGCGTTAGCACATTTGGGGCACAAGCAGCGAAATTTAGCTTCCATGCATCTTCCAGTGGTGTTTTGAAGACCATTGTATGCAGCACTTGAGTAGACTTGCGACTGTAAAGAGAAGAACAATTCAAAAAGGAAAAATAAAAAAAAATCCTATACGAATCAGGATTTCCTAATTTTCTTAGTTTTGGGTTCGGGTTGGATTTCATATTTTGAGTATTTTTTGTGTTTCTCGAGGTTTTCAATTCAATAATGTTTTTTATTTAAATGTTTTTTAAAAATCATAGACATATTCACGTACACCGCACGTGTGCTAGTTACAATTATGAAGGGAATAAATATAAAAATACCGAAAGTAATTTACCACTCTTGTCGTGCAAAATTTCTATGACCCTCCGCTATGCACCACTTTTTGATTTTTGGTGGTCATAAACTCCATTAACTTATGTATTAAATATTTGTATGCCCAATGCTCTTCACTATAACTCATACTCGCTCACCAATCTTTGATCATCATCGTTACCCCAAATCCGTACATAGCCAAATGGCGGTAAGATTTGTTACTTATTTAGTTCATTCTTATCCAGACTTTTTATTCATGATTTTGATTTATTTTTTAAGTTGGAATAGCTCCTTGATTTGTAGAAATTTTCTTTTGACGACTTGTACTATGGATTCTCGTGGACCCAACTCAATAGTCACTAGTATAAATTCGATGTCGCTGAAATGATTTGGTAACGGAACGTACGACCACCATTAAATTAGCCATCAGGCTCACGAAGGACGTATCATGCTCCCCAAGCGTTAGCACATTAGGGGCACAAGCAGCAAAATTTAGCTTCCATGCATCTTCCAGTGGTGTTTTGAAGACCATTGTATGTAGCACTTGAGTAGACTTGCAACTGTAAAGAGAAGAACAATTCAAAAAAGAAAAATAAAAAAAAATCCTATACGAATCAAGATTTCCTAATTCTTAGTTTTGGGATCGGGTTGGATTTCATATTTTGAGTAGTTTTTGTGTTTCTCAAGGTTTTCAATTCAATAATGTTTTTTATTTAAATGTTTTTTAAAAATCATAGACATACTCATGTACATCGCACGTGTGCTAGTTACAATTATGAAGGGAATAAATATAAAAATACTGAAAGTGATTTATCACTATTGTCGTGCACTATATCTATGACCCTCCGCGATGCACCACTTTTTGATTTTTGGTGGTCATAAAGTCCATTAACTTATGTATTAAATTTTGATATGCCCAATGCTCTTCACTATAACTCATACTCCCTCACCAATCTTTGATCATCATCGTTACCCCAAATCTGTACATAGCCAAATAGCGGTAAGATTTGTTACGTATTTAGTTCATTCTTATGCAGACTTAGTTTTCATGATTTTGATTTGTTTTTTAAGTTGGAATAGCTCCTTGATTTGTAGAAATTTTCTTTTGACGACTTGTACTATGGATTCTCGTGGACCCAACTCAATAGTCACTAGTATAAATTCCATGTCGCTGAAATGATTTGGTAACGGAACGTACGAGCATCATTAAATTAGCCATGATGCTCACGAAGGACGTATCTTGCTCCCCAAGCGTTAGCACATTAGGGGCACAAGCAGCGAAATTTAGCTTCCATGCATCTTCCAGTGGTGTTTTGAAGACCATTGTATGCAGCACTTGAGTAGACTTGCGACTGTAAAGAGAAGAACAATTCAAAAAGGAAAAATAAAAAAAAATCCTATACGAATCAGGATTTCCTAATTTTCTTAGTTTTGGGTTCGGGTTGGATTTCATATTTTGAGTATTTTTTGTGTTTCTCGAGGTTTTCAATTCAATAATGTTTTTTATTTAAATGTTTTTTAAAAATCATAGACATATTCACGTACACCGCACGTGTGCTAGTTACAATTATGAAGGGAATAAATATAAAAATACCGAAAGTAATTTAC
Organism: Ligustrum vulgare; assembly: GCA_963555705.1. NCBI lineage: Eukaryota > Viridiplantae > Streptophyta > Magnoliopsida > Lamiales > Oleaceae > Ligustrum > Ligustrum vulgare. Next base: position 133,218 of record CAUVWQ010000018.1, on the reverse strand, counting down.
CACTCTTGTCGTGCAAAATTTCTATGACCCTCCGCTATGCACCACTTTTTGATTTTTGGTGGTCATAAACTCCATTAACTTATGTATTAAATATTTGTATGCGCAATGCTCTTCACTATAACTCATACTCGCTCACCAATCTTTGATCATCATCGTTACCCCAAATCCGTACATAGCCAAATGGCGGTAAGATTTGTTACTTATTTAGTTCATTCTTATCCAGACTTTTTATTCATGATTTTGATTTATTTTTTAAGTTGGAATAGCTCCTTGATTTGTAGAAATTTTCTTTTGACGACTTGTACTATGGATTCTCGTGGACCCAACTCAATAGTCACTAGTATAAATTCGATGTCGCTGAAATGATTTGGTAACGGAACGTACGACCACCATTAAATTAGCCATGAGGCTCACGAAGGACGTATCTTGCTCCCCAAGCGTTAGCACATTAGGGGCACAAGCAGCAAAATTTAGCTTCCATGCATCTTCCAGTGGTGTTTTGAAGACCATTGTATGTAGCACTTTAGTAGACTTGCGACTGTAAAGAGAAGAACAATTCAAAAAAGAAAAATAAAAAAAAATCCTATTCGAATCAAGATTTCCTAATTCTTAGTTTTGGGATCGGGTTGGATTTCATATTTTGAGTAGTTTTTGTGTTTCTCAAGATTTTCAATTCAATAATGTTTTTTATTTAAATGTTTTTTAAAAATCATAGACATACTCACGTACATCGCACGTGTGCTAGTTACAATTATGAAGGGAATAAATATAAAAATACAGAAAGTGATTTATCACTATTGTCGTGCACTATATCTATGACCCTCCGCGATGCACCACTTTTTGATTTTTGCTGGTCATAAACTCCATTACCTTATGTATTAAATTTTGATATGCCCAATGCTCTTCACTATAACTCATACTCGCTCACCAATCTTTGATCATCATCGTTACCCCAAATCCGTACATATCCAAATAGCGGTAAGATTTGTTACGTATTTAGTTCATTCTTATACAGACTTAGTTTTCATGATTTTGATTTGTTTTTTAAGTGGGAATAGCTCCTAGATTTGTAGAAATTTTCTTTTGACGACTTGTACTATGGATTCTCGTGGACCCAACTCAATAGTCACTAGTATAAATTCCATGTCGCTGAAATGATTTGGTAACGGAACGTACGAGCATCATTAAATTAGCCATGATGCTCACGAAGAACGTATCCTGCTCCCCAAGCGTTAGCACATTAGGGGCACAGGCAGCGAAATTTAGCTTCCATGCATCTTCCAGTGGTGTTTTGAAGACCATTGTATGCAGCACTTGAGTAGACTTGCGACTGTAAAGAGAAGAACAATTCAAAAAAGAAAAATAAAAAAAAATCCTATACGAATCAGGATTTCCTAATTTTCTTAGTTTTGGGTTCGGGTTGGATTTCATATTTTGAGTATTTTTTGTGTTTCTCAAGGTTTTCAATTCAATAATGTTTTTTATTTAAATGTTTTTTAAAAATCATAGACATATTCACGTACACCGCACGTGTGCTAGTTACAATTATGAAGGGAATAAATATAAAAATACCGAAAGTAATTTACCACTCTTGTCGTGCAAAATTTCTATGACCCTCCGCTATGCACCACTTTTTGATTTTTGGTGGTCATAAACTCCATTAACTTATGTATTAAATATTTATATGCCCAATGCTCTTCACTATAACTCATACTCACTCACCAATATTTGATCATCATCGTTACCCCAAATCCGTACATAGACAAATAGCGGTAAGATTTGTTACATATTTAGTTCATTCTTATCCAGACTTAGTATTCATGATTTTGATTTGTTTTTTAAGTTGGAATAGCTCCTTGATTTGTAGAAATTTTCTTTTGACGACATGTACTATGGATTCTCGTGGACCCAACTCAATAGTCACTAGTATAAATTCCATGTCGCTGAAATGATTTGGTAACGGAACGTACGACCATCATTAAATTAGCCATGATGCTCACGAAGGACGTATCCTGCTCCCCAAGCGTTAGCACATTAGGGGCACAAGCAGCAAAATTTAGCTTCCATGCATCTTCCAGTGGTGTTTTGAAGACCATTGTATGCAGCACTTGAGTAGACTTGCGACTGTAAAGAGAAGAATAATTCAAAAAAGAAAAATAAAAAAAAATCCTATACGAATCAGGATTTCCTAATTTTCTTAGTTTTGGGTTCGGGTTGGATTTCATATTTTGAGTATTTTTTGTGTTTCTCAAGGTTTTCAATTCAATAATGTTTTTTATTTAAATGTTTTTTAAAAATCATAGACATATTCACGTACACCGCATGTGTGCTAGTTACAATTATGAAGGGAATAAATATAAAAATACCGAAAGTAATTTACCACTCTTGTCGTGCGAAATTTCTATGACCCTCCGCTATGCACCACTTTTTAATTCTTGGTGGTCATAAACTCCATTAACTTATGTATTAAATATTTATATGCCCAATGCTCTTCACTATAACTCATACTCACTCACCAATATTTGATCATCATCGTTACCCCAAATCCGTACATAGACAAATAGCGGTAAGATTTGTTACTTATTTAGTTCATTCTTATCCAGACTTAGTATTCATGATTTTGATTTGTTTTTTAAGTTGGAATAGCTCCTTGATTTGTAGAAATTTTCTTTTGACGACTTGAACTATGGATTCTCGTGGACCCAACTCAATAGTCACTAGTATAAATTCCATGTCGCTGAAATGATTTGGTAACGGAACGTACGAGCATCATTAAATTAGCCATGATGCTCACGAAGGACGTATCCTGCTCCCCAAGCGTTAGCACATTAGGGGCACAAGCAGCTAAATTTAGCTTCCATGCATCTATCAGTGGTGTTTTGAAGACCATTGTATGTAGCACTTGAGTAGACTTGCGATTGTAAAGAGAAAAAAAAATTCAAAAAAGAGAAATAAAAACTTAAAATCCTATACGGATCAGGATTTCCTAATTCTTAGTTTTGGGCTCGTGTTTGATTTAATATTTTGAGTAGTTTTTGTGTTTCTTAAGGTTTTCAATTCAATAATGTTTCTTATTTAAATGTTTTTTAAAAATCATAGACATATTCACGTACATCGCACGTGTGCTAGTTACAATTATGAAGGGAATAAATATAAAAACACAAAAAGTAATTTACCACTCTTGTCGTGCAATATTTCTATGACCTCCGCGATGCACCACTTTTTGATTTTTGGTGGTCATAAACATCATTAACTTATGTATTAAATATTTATATGCCCAATGCTCTTCACTATAACTCATACTCGCTCACCAATCTTTGATCATCATCGTTACCCCAAATCCGTACATAGCCAAATAGCGGTAAGATTTGTTACTTATTTAGTTCATTCTTATCCAGACTTTTTATTCATGATTTTGATTTGTTTTTTAAGTTGGAATAGCTCCTTGATTTGTAGAAATTTTCTTTTGACGACTTGTACTATGGATTCTCGTGGACCCAACTCAATAGTCACTAGTATAAATTCGATGTCGCTGAAATGATTTGATAACGGAACGTACGACCATCATTAAATTAGCCATGATGCTCACGAAGGACGTAACCTGCTCCCCAAGCGTTAGCACATTAGGGGCACAAGCAGCGAAATTTAGCTTCTATGCATCTTACAGTGGTGTTTTTAAGACCATTGTATGTAGCAATTGAGTAGACTTGCGACTGTGAAGAGAAAAACAATTCAAAAAAGAAAAATAAAAAAAAAATAATAATCCTATATGGATCAGGATTTCCTAATTCTTAGTTTTGGGCCCGTGTTGGATTTCGTATTTTGAGTAGTTTTTGTGTTTCTCAAAGATTTCAATTCAATAATGTTTTGTATTTAAAAGTTTTTAAAAAATCATAGACATATTCACGTACATCGCACTTGTGCTAGTTACAATTATGAAGGGAATAAATATAAAAATACAGAAAGTGATTTACCACTCTTGTCGTGCAATTTTTCAATGAACCTCCGCGATGCACCACTTTTTGATTCTTGGTGGTCATAAACTCCATTAACTTATGTATTAAATATTTATATGCCCAATGCTCTTCACTATAACTCATACTCGCTCACCAATCTTTGATCATCATCGTTACCCCAAATCCGTACATAGCCAAATAGCGGTAAGATTTGTTACTTAATTAGTTCATTCTTATCTAGACTTTTTATTCATGATTTTGATTCATTTTTTAAGTTGGAATAGCTCCTTGATTTGTAGAAATTTTCTTTTGACGACTTGTACTATGGATTCTCGTGGACCCAACTCAATAGTCACTAGTATAAATTCGATGTCGCTGAAATGATTTGGTAACGGAACGTACGACCACCATTAAATTAGCCATGAGGCTCACGAAGGACGTAACCTGCTCCCCAAGCGTTAGCACATTAGGGGCACAAGCAGCGAAATTTAGCTTCTATGCATCTTCCAGTGGTGTTTTTAAGACCATTGTATGTAGCAATTGAGTAGACTTGCGACTGTGAAGAGAAAAACAATTCAAAAAAGAAAAAAAAAAAAAAAATAATAATCCTATACGGATCAGGATTTCCTAATTCTTAGTTTTGGGCCCGTGTTGGATTTCGTATTTTGAGTAGTTTTTGTGTTTCTCAAAGATTTCAATTCAATAATGTTTTGTATTTAAAAGTTTTTAAAAAATCATAGACATATTCACGTACATCGCACTTGTGCTAGTTACAATTATGAAGGGAATAAATATAAAAATACAGAAAGTGATTTACCACTCTTGTCGTGCAATTTTTCAATGAACCTCCGCGATGCACCACTTTTTGATTCTTGGTGGTCATAAACTCCATTAACTTATGTATTAAATATTTATATGCCCAATGCTCTTCACTATAACTCATACTCGCTCACCAATCTTTGATCATCATCGTTACCCCAAATCCGTACATAGCCAAATAGCGGTAAGATTTGTCACTTAATTAGTTCATTCTTATCCAGACTTTTTATTCATGATTTTGATTTATTTTTTAAGTTGGAATAGCTCCTTGATTTGTAGAAATTTTCTTTTGACGACTTGTACTATGGATTCTCGTGGACCCAACTCAATAGTCACTAGTATAAAATCGATGTCGCTGAAATGATTTGGTAACGGAACGTACGACCACCATTAAATTAGCCATGAGGCTCACGAAGGACGTATCCTGCTCCCCAAGCGTTAGCACATTAGGGGCACAAGCAGCGAAATTTAGCTTCCATGCATCTTCCAGTGGTGTTTTGAAGACCATTGTATGTAGCACTTGAGTAGACTTGCGACTGTAAAGAGAAGAAAAATTCAAAAAAGAAAAATAAAAAAAAATCCTATACGTATCAAGATTTCCTAATTCTTAGTTTTGGGATCGGGTTGGATTTCATATTTTGAGTAGTTTTTGTGTTCTCAAGGTTTTCAATTCAATAATGTTTTTTATTTAAATGTTTTTTAAAAATCATAGACATACTCACGTACATCGCACGTGTGCTAGTTACAATTATGAAGGGAATAAATATAAAAATACAGAAAGTGATTTATCACTATTGTCGTGCACTATATCTATGACCCTCCGCGATGCACCACTTTTTGATTTTTGCTGGTCATAAACTCCATTACCTTATGTATTAAATTTTGATATGCCCAATGCTCTTCACTATAACTCATACTCGCTCACCAATCTTTGATCATCATCGTTACCCCAAATCCGTACATATCCAAATAGCGGTAAGATTTGTTACGTATTTAGTTCATTCTTATACAGACTTAGTTTTCATGATTTTGATTTGTTTTTTAAGTTGGAATAGCTCCTAGATTTGTAGAAATTTTCTTTTGACGACTTGTACTATGGATTCTCGTGGACCCAACTCAATAGTCACTAGTATAAATTCCATGTCGCTGAAATGATTTGGTAACGGAACGTACGAGCATCATTAAATTAGCCATGATGCTCACGAAGAACGTATCCTGCTCCCCAAGCGTTAGCACATTAGGGGCACAGGCAGCGAAATTTAGCTTCCATGCATCTTCCAGTGGTGTTTTGAAGACCATTGTATGCAGCACTTGAGTAGACTTGCGACTGTAAAGAGAAGAACAATTCAAAAAAGAAAAATAAAAAAAAATCCTATACGAATCAGGATTTCCTAATTTTCTTAGTTTTGGGTTCGGGTTGGATTTCATATTTTGAGTATTTTTTGTGTTTCTCAAGGTTTTCAATTCAATAATGTTTTTTATTTAAATGTTTTTTAAAAATCATAGACATATTCACGTACACCGCACGTGTGCTAGTTACAATTATGAAGGGAATAAATATAAAAATACCGAAAGTAATTTACCACTCTTGTCGTGCAAAATTTCTATGACCCTCCGCTATGCACCACTTTTTGATTTTTGGTGGTCATAAACTCCATTAACTTATGTATTAAATATTTATATGCCCAATGCTCTTCACTATAACTCATACTCACTCACCAATATTTGATCATCATCGTTACCCCAAATCCGTACATAGACAAATAGCGGTAAGATTTGTTACATATTTAGTTCATTCTTATCCAGACTTAGTATTCATGATTTTGATTTGTTTTTTAAGTTGGAATAGCTCCTTGATTTGTAGAAATTTTCTTTTGACGACTTGTACTATGGATTCTCGTGGACCCAACTCAATAGTCACTAGTATAAATTCCATGTCGCTGAAATGATTTGGTAACGGAACGTACGACCATCATTAAATTAGCCATGATGCTCACGAAGGACGTATCCTGCTCCCCAAGCGTTAGCACATTAGGGGCACAAGCAGCAAAATTTAGCTTCCATGCATCTTCCAGTGGTGTTTTGAAGACCATTGTATGCAGCACTTGAGTAGACTTGCGACTGTAAAGAGAAGAACAATTCAAAAAAGAAAAATAAAAAAAAATCCTATACGAATCAGGATTTCCTAATTTTCTTAGTTTTGGGTTCGGGTTGGATTTCATATTTTGAGTATTTTTTGTGTTTCTCAAGGTTTTCAATTCAATAATGTTTTTTATTTAAATGTTTTTTAAAAATCATAGACATATTCACGTACACCGCATGTGTGCTAGTTACAATTATGAAGGGAATAAATATAAAAATACCGAAAGTAATTTACCACTCTTGTCGTGCGAAATTTCTATGACCCTCCGCTATGCACCACTTTTTAATTCTTGGTGGTCATAAACTCCATTAACTTATGTATTAAATATTTATATGCCCAATGCTCTTCACTATAACTCATACTCACTCACCAATATTTGATCATCATCGTTACCCCAAATCCGTACATAGACAAATAGCGGTAAGATTTGTTACTTATTTAGTTCATTCTTATCCAGACTTAGTATTCATGATTTTGATTTGTTTTTTAAGTTGGAATAGCTCCTTGATTTGTAGAAATTTTCTTTTGACGACTTGAACTATGGATTCTCGTGGACCCAACTCAATAGTCACTAGTATAAATTCCATGTCGCTGAAATGATTTGGTAACGGAACGTACGAGCATCATTAAATTAGCCATGATGCTCACGAAGGACGTATCCTGCTCCCCAAGCGTTAGCACATTAGGGGCACAAGCAGCTAAATTTAGCTTCCATGCATCTATCAGTGGTGTTTTGAAGACCATTGTATGTAGCACTTGAGTAGACTTGCGATTGTAAAGAGAAAAAAAAATTCAAAAAAGAGAAATAAAAACTTAAAATCCTATACGGATCAGGATTTCCCAATTCTTAGTTTTGGGCTCGTGTTTGATTTAATATTTTGAGTAGTTTTTGTGTTTCTTAAGGTTTTCAATTCAATAATGTTTCTTATTTAAATGTTTTTTAAAAATCATAGACATATTCACGTACATCGCACGTGTGCTAGTTACAATTATGAAGGGAATAAATATAAAAACACAAAAAGTAATTTACCACTCTTGTCGTGCAATATTTCTATGACCTCCGCGATGCACCACTTTTTGATTTTTGGTGGTCATAAACATCATTAACTTATGTATTAAATATTTATATGCCCAATGCTCTTCACTATAACTCATACTCGCTCACCAATCTTTGATCATCATCGTTACCCCAAATCCGTACATAGCCAAATAGCGGTAAGATTTGTTACTTATTTAGTTCATTCTTATCCAGACTTTTTATTCATGATTTTGATTTGTTTTTTAAGTTGGAATAGCTCCTTGATTTGTAGAAATTTTCTTTTGACGACTTGAACTATGGATTCTCGTGGACCCAACTCAATAGTCACTAGTATAAATTCCATGTCGCTGAAATGATTTGGTAACGGAACGTACGAGCATCATTAAATTAGCCATGATGCTCACGAAGGACGTATCCTGCTCCCCAAGCGTTAGCACATTAGGGGCACAAGCAGCTAAATTTAGCTTCCATGCATCTATCAGTGGTGTTTTGAAGACCATTGTATGTAGCACTTGAGTAGACTTGCGATTGTAAAGAGAAAAAAAAATTCAAAAAAGAGAAATAAAAACTTAAAATCCTATACGGATCAGGATTTCCTAATTCTTAGTTTTGGGCTCGTGTTTGATTTAATATTTTGAGTAGTTTTTGTGTTTCTTAAGGTTTTCAATTCAATAATGTTTCTTATTTAAATGTTTTTTAAAAATCATAGACATATTCACGTACATCGCACGTGTGCTAGTTACAATTATGAAGGGAATAAATATAAAAACACAAAAAGTAATTTACCACTCTTGTCGTGCAATATTTCTATGACCTCCGCGATGCACCACTTTTTGATTTTTGGTGGTCATAAACATCATTAACTTATGTATTAAATATTTATATGCCCAATGCTCTTCACTATAACTCATACTCGCTCACCAATCTTTGATCATCATCGTTACCCCAAATCCGTACATAGCCAAATAGCGGTAAGATTTGTTACTTATTTAGTTCATTCTTATCCAGACTTTTTATTCATGATTTTGATTTGTTTTTTAAGTTGGAATAGCTCCTTGATTTGTAGAAATTTTCTTTTGACGACTTGTACTATGGATTCTCGTGGACCCAACTCAATAGTCACTAGTATAAATTCGATGTCGCTGAAATGATTTGATAACGGAACGTACGACCATCATTAAATTAGCCATGATGCTCACGAAGGACGTAACCTGCTCCCCAAGCGTTAGCACATTAGGGGCACAAGCAGCGAAATTTAGCTTCTATGCATCTTACAGTGGTGTTTTTAAGACCATTGTATGTAGCAATTGAGTAGACTTGCGACTGTGAAGAGAAAAACAATTCAAAAAAGAAAAATAAAAAAAAAATAATAATCCTATATGGATCAGGATTTCCTAATTCTTAGTTTTGGGCCCGTGTTGGATTTCGTATTTTGAGTAGTTTTTGTGTTTCTCAAAGATTTCAATTCAATAATGTTTTGTATTTAAAAGTTTTTAAAAAATCATAGACATATTCACGTACATCGCACTTGTGCTAGTTACAATTATGAAGGGAATAAATATAAAAATACAGAAAGTGATTTACCACTCTTGTCGTGCAATTTTTCAATGAACCTCCGCGATGCACCACTTTTTGATTCTTGGTGGTCATAAACTCCATTAACTTATGTATTAAATATTTATATGCCCAATGCTCTTCACTATAACTCATACTCGCTCACCAATCTTTGATCATCATCGTTACCCCAAATCCGTACATAGCCAAATAGCGGTAAGATTTGTTACTTAATTAGTTCATTCTTATCTAGACTTTTTATTCATGATTTTGATTCATTTTTTAAGTTGGAATAGCTCCTTGATTTGTAGAAATTTTCTTTTGACGACTTGTACTATGGATTCTCGTGGACCCAACTCAATATTCACTAGTATAAATTCGATGTCGCTGAAATGATTTGGTAACGGAACGTACGACCACCATTAAATTAGCCATGAGGCTCACGAAGGACGTAACCTGCTCCCCAAGCGTTAGCACATTAGGGGCACAAGCAGCGAAATTTAGCTTCTATGCATCTTCCAGTGGTGTTTTTAAGACCATTGTATGTAGCAATTGAGTAGACTTGCGACTGTGAAGAGAAAAACAATTCAAAAAAGAAAAAAAAAAATAATAATAATCCTATACGGATCAGGATTTCCTAATTCTTAGTTTTGGGCCCGTGTTGGATTTCGTATTTTGAGTAGTTTTTGTGTTTCTCAAAGATTTCAATTCAATAATGTTTTGTATTTAAAAGTTTTTAAAAAATCATAGACATATTCACGTACATCGCACTTGTGCTAGTTACAATTATGAAGGGAATAAATATAAAAATACAGAAAGTGATTTACCACTCTTGTCGTGCAATTTTTCAATGAACCTCCGCGATGCACCACTTTTTGATTCTTGGTGGTCATAAACTCCATTAACTTATGTATTAAATATTTATATGCCCAATGCTCTTCACTATAACTCATACTCGCTCACCAATCTTTGATCATCATCGTTACCCCAAATCCGTACATAGCCAAATAGCGGTAAGATTTGTTACTTAATTAGTTCATTCTTATCTAGACTTTTTATTCATGATTTTGATTTATTTTTTAAGTTGGAATAGCTCCTTGATTTGTAGAAATTTTCTTTTGACGACTTGTACTATGGATTCTCGTGGACCCAACTCAATAGTCACTAGTATAAAATCGATGTCGCTGAAATGATTTGGTAACGGAACGTACGACCACCATTAAATTAGCCATGAGGCTCACGAAGGACGTATCCTGCTCCCCAAGCGTTAGCACATTAGGGGCACAAGCAGCGAAATTTAGCTTCCATGCATCTTCCAGTGGTGTTTTGAAGACCATTGTATGTAGCACTTGAGTAGACTTGCGACTGTAAAGAGAAGAAAAATTCAAAAAAGAAAAATAAAAAAAAATCCTATACGTATCAAGATTTCCTAATTCTTAGTTTTGGGATCGGGTTGGATTTCATATTTTGAGTAGTTTTTGTGTTCTCAAGGTTTTCAATTCAATAATGTTTTTTATTTAAATGTTTTTTAAAAATCATAGACATACTCACGTACATCGCACGTGTGCTAGTTACAATTATGAAGGGAATAAATATAAAAATACAGAAAGTGATTTATCACTATTGTCGTGCACTATATCTATGACCCTCCACGATGCACCACTTTTTGATTTTTGGTGGTCATAAACTCCATTAACTTATGTATTAAATTTTGATATGCCCAATGCTCTTCACTATAACTCATACTCGCTCACCAATCTTTGATCATCATCGTTACCCCAAATCCGTACATAGCCAAATAGCGGTAAGATTTGTTACGTATTTAGTTCATTCTTATGCAGACTTTGTTTTCATGATTTTGATTTGTTTTTTAAGTTGGAATAGCTCCTTGATTTGTAGAAAATTTCTTTTGACGACTTGTACTATGGATTCTCGTGGACCCAACTCAATAGTCACGAGTATAAATTCCATGTCGCTGAAATGATTTGGTAACAGAACGTACGAGCATCATTAAATTGGCCATGATGGTCACGAAGGACGTATCCTGCTCCCCAAGCGTTACCACATTAGGGGCACAAGCAGCGAAATTTAGCTTCCATACATCTTCCAGTGGTGTTTTGAAGACCATTGTATGTGGCACTTGAGTAGACTTGCGACTGTGAAGAGAAAAACAATTCAAAAAAGAAAAATAAAAAAAAAATAATAATCCTATACGGATCAGGATTTCCTAATTCTTAGTTTTGGGCTCGGGTTGGATTTCGTATTTTGAGTAGTTTTTGTGTTTGTCAAGGTTTTCAATTCAATAATGTTTTTTATTTAAATGTTTTTTAAAAATCATAGACATACTCACGTACATCGCACGTGTGCTAGTTACAATTATGAAGGGAATAAATATAAAAATACAGAAAGTGATTTATCACTATTGTCGTGCACTATATCTATTACCCTCCGCGATGCACCACTTTTTGATTTTTGGTGGTCATAAACTCCATTAACTTATGTATTAAATTTTGATATGCCCAATGCTCTTCACTATAACTCATACTCGCTCACCAATCTTTGATCATCATCGTTACCCCAAATCCGTACATAGCCAAATAGCGGTAAGATTTGTTACGTATTTAGTTCATTCTTATGCAGACTCTGTTTTCATGATTTTGATTTGTTTTTTAAGTTGGAATAGCTCCTTGATTTGTAGAAAATTTCTTTTGACGACTTGTACTATGGATTCTCGTGGACCCAACTCAATAGTCACTAGTATAAATTCCATGTCGCTGAAATGATTTGGTAACAGAACGTACGAGCATCATTAAATTGGCCATGATGGTCACGAAGGACGTATCCTGCTCCCCAAGCGTTACCACGTTAGGGGCACAAGCAGCGAAATTTAGCTTCCATACATCTTCCAGTGGTGTTTTGAAGACCATTGTATGTAGCACTTGAGTAGACTTGCGACTGTGAAGAGAAAAACAATTCAAAAAAGAAAAATAAAAAAAAATAATAATCCTATACGGATCAGGATTTCCTAATTCTTAGTTTTGGGCTCGGGTTGGATTTCGTATTTTGAGTAGTTTTTGTGTTTCTCAAGGTTTTCAATTCAATAATGTTTTTTATTTAAATGTTTTTTAAAAATCATAGACATATTCACGTACATCGCACGTGTGCTAGTTACAATTATGAAGGGAATAAATATAAAAATACAAAAAGTTATTTACCACTCTTGTCGTGCAATATTTCTATGATCCTCCGCGATGCACCACTTTTTGATTTTTGGTGGTCATAAACTCCATTAACTTATGAATTAAATATTGATATGCCCAATGCTCATCACTATAACTCATACTCGCTCACCAATCTTTGATCATCATCGTTACCCCAAATCCGTACATAGCCAAATAGCGGTAAGATTTGTTACATATTTAGTTCATTCTTACCGAGACTTAGTATTCATGATTTTGATTTGTTTTTTAAGTTGGAATAGCTCCTTGATTTGTAGAAATTTTCTTTTGACGACTTGTACTATGGATTCTCGTGGACCCAACTCAATAGTCACTAGTATAAATTCCATGTCGCTGAAATGATTTGGTAACGGAACGTACGAGCAGCATTAAATTAGCCATGATGCTCACGAAGGAGGTATCCTGCTCCCCAAGCGTTAGCACATTAGGGGCACAAGCAGCGAAATTTAGCTTCCATGCATCTTCCAGTGGTGTTTTGAAGACCATTGTATGTAGCACTTGAGTAGACTTGCGACTGTAAAGAGAAGAACAATTCAAAAAAGAAAAATAAAAAAAATCCTATACGAATCAGGATTTCCTAATTTTCTTAGTTTTGGGTTCGGGTTGGATTTCATATTTTGAGTATTTTTTGTGTTTCTCGAGGTTTTCAATTCAATAATGTTTTTTATTTAAATTTTTTTTAAAAATCATAGACATACTCACGTACATCGCACGTGTGCTAGTTACAATTATGAAGGGAATAAATATAAAAACACAAAAAGTAATTTACCACTCTTGTCGTGCAATATTTCTATGACCTCCGCGATGCACCACTTTTTGATTTTTGGTGGTCATAAACATCATTAACTTATGTATTAAATATTTATATGCCCAATGCTCTTCACTATAACTCATACTCGCTCACCAATCTTTGATCATCATCGTTACCCCAAATCCGTACATAGCCAAATAGCGGTAAGATTTGTTACGTATTTATTTCATTCTTATGCAGACTTTGTTTTCATGATTTTGATTTGTTTTTTAAGTTGGAATAGCTCCTTGATTTGTAGAAAATTTCTTTTGACGACTTGTACTATGGATTCTCGTGGACCCAACTCAATAGTCACGAGTATAAATTCCATGTCGCTGAAATGATTTGGTAACAGAACGTACGAGCATCATTAAATTGGCCATGATGGTCACGAAGGACGTATCCTGCTCCCCAAGCGTTACCACATTAGGGGCACAAGCAGCGAAATTTAGCTTCCATACATCTTCCAGTGGTGTTTTGAAGACCATTGTATGTGGCACTTGAGTAGACTTGCGACTGTGAAGAGAAAAACAATTCAAAAAAGAAAAATAAAAAAAAAATAATAATCCTATACGGATCAGGATTTCCTAATTCTTAGTTTTGGGCTCGGGTTGGATTTCGTATTTTGAGTAGTTTTTGTGTTTGTCAAGGTTTTCAATTCAATAATGTTTTTTATTTAAATGTTTTTTAAAAATCATAGACATACTCACGTACATCGCACGTGTGCTAGTTACAATTATGAAGGGAATAAATATAAAAATACAGAAAGTGATTTATCACTATTGTCGTGCACTATATCTATTACCCTCCGCGATGCACCACTTTTTGATTTTTGGTGGTCATAAACTCCATTAACTTATGTATTAAATTTTGATATGCCCAATGCTCTTCACTATAACTCATACTCGCTCACCAATCTTTGATCATCATCGTTACCCCAAATCCGTACATAGCCAAATAGCGGTAAGATTTGTTACGTATTTAGTTCATTCTTATGCAGACTCTGTTTTCATGATTTTGATTTGTTTTTTAAGTTGGAATAGCTCCTTGATTTGTAGAAAATTTCTTTTGACGACTTGTACTATGGATTCTCGTGGACCCAACTCAATAGTCACTAGTATAAATTCCATGTCGCTGAAATGATTTGGTAACAGAACGTACGAGCATCATTAAATTGGCCATGATGGTCACGAAGGACGTATCCTGCTCCCCAAGCGTTACCACGTTAGGGGCACAAGCAGCGAAATTTAGCTTCCATACATCTTCCAGTGGTGTTTTGAAGACCATTGTATGTAGCACTTGAGTAGACTTGCGACTGTGAAGAGAAAAACAATTCAAAAAAGAAAAATAAATAAAAATAATAATCCTATACGGATCAGGATTTCCTAATTCTTAGTTTTGGGCTCGGGTTGGATTTCGTATTTTGAGTAGTTTTTGTGTTTCTCAAGGTTTTCAATTCAATAATGTTTTTTATTTAAATGTTTTTTAAAAATCATAGACATATTCACGTACATCGCACGTGTGCTAGTTACAATTATGAAGGGAATAAATATAAAAATACAAAAAGTTATTTACCACTCTTGTCGTGCAATATTTCTATGATCCTCCGCGATGCACCACTTTTTGATTTTTGGTGGTCATAAACTCCATTAACTTATGAATTAAATATTGATATGCCCAATGCTCATCACTATAACTCATACTCGCTCACCAATCTTTGATCATCATCGTTACCCCAAATCCGTACATAGCCAAATAGCGGTAAGATTTGTTACATATTTAGTTCATTCTTACCGAGACTTAGTATTCATGATTTTGATTTGTTTTTTAAGTTGGAATAGCTCCTTGATTTGTAGAAATTTTCTTTTGACGACTTGTACTATGGATTCTCGTGGACCCAACTCAATAGTCACTAGTATAAATTCCATGTCGCTGAAATGATTTGGTAACGGAACGTACGAGCAGCATTAAATTAGCCATGATGCTCACGAAGGAGGTATCCTGCTCCCCAAGCGTTAGCACATTAGGGGCACAAGCAGCGAAATTTAGCTTCCATGCATCTTCCAGTGGTGTTTTGAAGACCATTGTATGTAGCACTTGAGTAGACTTGCGACTGTAAAGAGAAGAACAATTCAAAAAAGAAAAATAAAAAAAATCCTATACGAATCAGGATTTCCTAATTTTCTTAGTTTTGGGTTCGGGTTGGATTTCATATTTTGAGTATTTTTTGTGTTTCTCGAGGTTTTCAATTCAATAATGTTTTTTATTTAAATTTTTTTTAAAAATCATAGACATACTCACGTACATCGCACGTGTGCTAGTTACAATTATGAAGGGAATAAATATAAAAACACAAAAAGTAATTTACCACTCTTGTCGTGCAATATTTCTATGACCTCCGCGATGCACCACTTTTTGATTTTTGGTGGTCATAAACATCATTAACTTATGTATTAAATATTTATATGCCCAATGCTCTTCACTATAACTCATACTCGCTCACCAATCTTTGATCATCATCGTTACCCCAAATCCGTACATAGCCAAATAGCGGTAAGATTTGTTACTTATTTAGTTCATTCTTATCCAGACTTTTTATTCATGATTTTGATTTGTTTTTTAAGTTGGAATAGCTCCTTGATTTGTAGAAATTTTCTTTTGACGACTTGTACTATGGATTCTCGTGGACCCAACTCAATAGTCACTAGTATAAATTCCATGTCGCTGAAATGATTTGGTAACAGAACGTACGAAAATCATTAAATTGGCCATGATGGTGTAGCGCCCCGAGTTCCGTATACCCGATTCACTACGTCATTTTCTGTCTAAATTTTTCGAATAATATTTTTGCGGAAGAAATAATTGAAATTCATTTTTGGCAACATTAAATAAACTGTAATGGCCGCTAAATTTGAAAACATTTATGAAACCATTTGAAATAGTAAATCGAACCATTAATATTGTAAAGAAATTGCCAATATCATAATTTCTCAAATAAATGAACTTCTCTAAATTATTCGATTGTTTGGAAAATACGGAAATCATTAACGTCAAACTTTCAACCGTTCAACGATTATTGCCACCATCATTCATCGCTCGCCACCGTCTCCGAAATCTGCAAAACTGTTAAAAAGTAGGGTGAGTATTTCATGGGGGAAATACTCAGTAGACTCATCGCAAATTAATTTAATTTATAAGATGATTAAACACATAAATCCCGGCTCTTTATAAAACGGGCATTGATAGAGCTTCTTTATAAAACGACTCTTGATAAAACTCATATTTTGCATTACAGCACGGGACATATTTTGCAAATCATAGGCTCTTTGAAAATAGCTCTTTGAAAACCATATACTTATAAAAACATTTTAATTATGCCAAGCATAATTTCTTTTGAAAGCATAACATAAGATATGATTGAAATCCTCATAAACATAGGGAGACACAAGAACTTTACCGAACTTAGGTGGCAAGAATTCTTATGCAGTAAAATCATAATAACAATAAGTTTTCATCATAACATAGGATAAAATCGAAATCCTCATAAACATAAGAATTTTACCGAACTTAGGTGGTAAGAATTCTTATGTAGTAAGTATACCAAGCATAATTTTCTGAAATTCATAGGGATCAATTGCATCATAACATAAGATAGGATCGAAATCCTCATAAACATATGCGACAGGAATTTTACCGAACTTAGGTGGTAAATCCTCATAAACATATGGAAAGATAGGAATTTTACCGAACTTCGTGGCAAATCCTCATAAACATAGGAGACACAAGAATGTTACCGAACTTAGGTGGCAAGAATTCTTATGTGTAGCGCTACTAAAACTCCGGTCCCCTTAACATATCATAACTTATCATATGGGACCCAAAACAATCTTGGTAGATTGATTTCATAGCAATGATCCAAAAAAACATTTTCGTGAAGCATAGGGTATACTTACTTTTCTTAAAAACATAAAGTATATTTTCTTTTCATAAAAACATACTTACTTTTCATAACAACATAAGGTATATTTACCTTTCATAACAACATACTTGCTTTTCTTAAAAATTGACTTTCACAAGTCACATGACATTCATATGAAATCATAATTTAAATCAATTAATAAGTGCGAGTCTACCTCAAATCCGACGAGTGCAAAGTTGAGCGGGAATGACTTCAATTTCTTTGAATTCTCCGTACGCTTCGTCTTAGCCAATAAGTCACTTTAGTCTATCGAATATATAGTTCAAAATGATAAATTATAATTTGAGGACTAAAATTGATGTTTTGAAAGTTGAGGGACTAAAATGAATACTTTTGAAACTTGGGCTTAAAAGTAAATTAACAGTGACTGAAATAATAGATTTTGAAAATGAAAGGGCTGATTAAAACTCATTTAAAACTTAAGGGACTGAATTAAAAAGATTTAAAGCTGAAAGGACCGACATAAAACATTTTGTAAACTTAGGGACTGAATCTTTAAAACATAATTAGGCTAGGGACTAAAGTGAAATTTCTGAAAGTTTAAATATTAAAATCAAATATCCTAATCAGATCTCTCAACGTTCTCTCTCTCTCATTCGTTCACTGTCTCAGAAGGCTCAGACGAAAATTAGGGTTGAATCGAGATTTTGAAAATCGATCTTAGCTGCGACATCCGGTGATAATTCCGGCGGAACAACGATCTGCAGCTAAGGTAAGTACTTGGGTTTAGGATTGAGTCTCTGTGGTGTTTTGAGTGTTTTGATGTGCGAAACCGAGGCTTCAAGGTCGCGGTTTAGATCGCGATCTTCCGGCGAATAGGTGGTCTGAGGTGAGGTAAGTAACTGAGTTTACTTATTTCTTGTTTTGGGTTTTGATTTGTGAGGGGCAGTTGTTGGGTCGTTTGGTGAAGTGATGGAAATCAGTGACGGTTTAGGGATGATGATTTGAAATGGTGGTGATGTTTGTAGAGGCGGTGATGGTGTTTAATTCGGTGAAGGTATTGAACTGTTGCAGTAATTGGGTTTGATTTCTGAATTGGTGGTGATTCTGATGGTGAAAGGGGCGGATTGGTATTGACAATAGCAGCGTTGGTGGATGATGGTTGCTGTTTGATTCGGTGGTGGTGAATTGTCCAGTTTGTTGTGTGATGGAGCAGTGCTGAGGATGATTGCTTTGGGACTAGGTTTGATAATGTCGATTGGTTGCTGGTGGTGGAAGGACAATGTTGAGTTGGAGGTGGTAACTTGGCAGTGATAATACTGATTGTAGTGTAAATGGTTTGTGCAGTAGTTGCTAAGATGGAGATGATGGCTGTGGGTTCATGATTCAATTGGCGTTTGGTCTGAGTGTTGCAGAGAAATTGAGCTGGTGATTCTGAGCCGAGCTAATGTGTAGGTTGTTGGCATGTTTTACAGTGATTGATGGAGGTGATGATTCATAAACTGGTTTGGAGTTGAATCTGGGCACTAGAAGATGGTATTGGGGCAGTGGACTGGTTTCAATCTTGGAGGTGATGACTGTTTTGAGGAGTTCAACCGAGGCAGGGGTTCTGCTATGGAAGTTAGAGGCTTGGTTCCTTGAAGATGATGGTTCAAGAGATTGAAGCATTACCTCGTATGTTGATTGTTGGTGATGAATAAGAAGATGAAGGAGAAGAAGGTGGCCTGGTGATGATGATAGGTTTGTGGTCCATGTGCTAAGTGGAATCTGATGATGGAAAATTAGTGATGATAATGATGATGTTTTAAAGAAAAAGAGAAAGAAAGGAAACATGATTAAGGGAATATGCTTTCGGCTATAGGATAATTAGGCTAATGTTTAATTTAAGATAATTAATTAAAATTTGACTAACTTCGATTTAAAAATGTATTTAAAACAGATATATTTTGGACTGAAAAATGATTTTGAAAATAATACTTTGAATAAATAATTAAAGTAATATAATTTTAGAAATTCGGAAATTTAATTTAAAATCGAACAAATTCGATATTTTTTTTTTTTGACTTGGCTAGACGAATCCGTCGCGGCATTAATTTCAAAATAATAAATGAAATAGTAGCGACACAATTTTTCTAAATATTAAAATAATTATTTATTGCATAAAAATTCTGGGTCGCTATAATCTTACCTCCTTAAAAATAATTTCGTCCTCGAAATTAAACTTACTTAATCTTATAATTTTTGAATACTTAATCAGAATCTCTTCTTCTTATCATCGAATATTCTCAAAATAATCAAAACAATTCCCAATCGTATGTAAAAATTTCATCATATCTTGTAGTATTCATGTAACTTGTCACTTATCATCGTATCATGTGACCTCAAATATTCGTATATATCTCTAAAATTTCAACAAATCTTTACTGACATATCGTATCATAATAATTTTTCCTTTCTTATCATCGAAAATTCCCAAAATAATCAAAGAATTACCTGAATATTTTCTCTACGTAATATACCCAAACATATCAACATAATATCATCAACTTATCTTTCCAATATTTGTAACCCAAAATTCAGTAAACAAATATCTCCCAAAACTAAGATTCTATACTTAAATGTCACCATATTTCCTGCAAAGTATTTCTTTCACTTGTATATACGTATGAATTCTGATTCAATACGGTACTCATTTTACTTTCCACGTATCATCACATTATACCAAGATTATCATTATTAAAACAAAATATCAGTACCCATAATCCAAGAAAATATTCCAAATCTCCAATCAAATCTCCTTTATCGATAAAATTTAACAGCGCATTACTTCTTGTCTCCTCTTTTCATTAAAATAATCCTGCGCTTTCTTGCTGGTCACAACATCACGCGGATTCACTCAGATCCTTTGCCCTTTTAAATAGTTCATGCTGGGAAGAGGTTGAATCATCAAACAATGGATATCATCCTTTCTAACATTCGCAAGTATTATTCCAGTCTTCCTATGAATGATCTGAGAAAGATCTATAGAATAAGGCTCGAAAGATTGAGGTTGCTAATGGCTCATGATATTCCAGAAGATGTTCGCTGGTTGATAGAAGCAAAGGTTCGACTATCTGGTGAATTACCATCAACATTTCCAAAGCACATGCCTGGTTTAGGCAAAAGCACGTTTGCAAAGAAACGAAGAGCAAAAAGACTGGGTGGTTGCTACAAATGTGCTCGTTGGAACTGTAATACACGTTGCAAATCAGTAGGATATTCTTCTACTAATCGGGATGATAAAATCGAATTCATAAAGGGTGGACTGAGTAAGGAGTCTTTGGATGATATTCGACTGACTCTTGAGACGCACCCAAGTGGTTATGTGCAACGTGAACTTCTCTCCTTATACGCTCAATTTAACGAGGACAAAAATCGTTATAGTCTCCAAAATATAATAGCAAAAGATCCTGTTTGCCAGTCTGTTTTACAAAATGAGGCTTCTGGCAGTTCAGCAATGTTATAAGGTAAATCTTTTAAAATATTTTGCTGCTTTCTTTCACGCGTTTTGAAAATAAAATATATTTTCCTTTTCTCGAGTTTTGATAAAGCTGGAAATAAAATATTAAATCGCCGAAAGGTGACAGCCTCTATACGATAAAAATATTCAAAAGTGGGCTGATTTTGTCAAAAGTAAATCTTTACTTTTTCAGAATCAATCAAAAACAGTAAATTTTTCCGGCTTTAAATAGCCAAACATATTTCATAGTTCAGGCATCCCAAAATCACATCTTCTTCGTAAGTTTTCCCTTCTTTACTATCAAAGATGGAAGCACCAAAACTTCGACAGATCAAAACTATTTGTGTATTTTGTGGATCAAAAGTAGGGAAAGGCTTCGGTTATCTAGAAGCGGCTGTAGATCTTGGAAAGAAACTGGGGGAAAAAGGTATCACTCTTGTATATGGGGGTGGTAGCAGTGGTCTAATGGGTTGTGTTTCCCAATCTGCTCTTGCAGAGAAATCAAAAGTAATCGGTGTCATACCTGTCCCTTTGGTAGATGTTGCAGGCAAAACACGAGGGCATGAAGTTCAAACCTTATCCATCCATGAACGCATAACTTGTATGCTATATGGTTCTGATGCCTTTATAGCCCTGCCCGGAGGTTTTGGTACCTTAGAAGAAATCTTTAACATTACCTCATGGGCTCAACTAGATCTCCATACTAAGCCTATTGGGCTTCTGAATGTTAACAATTTCTTTGATGGTTTGTTAACCTTTCTTGATTATGCTGTGGAACAGGGATTCATCTCTCCATTTTCCAGAAGGCTTCTTATTTCCGCTCCTACTATTGATGAACTACTGGATAAGCTGCAGTCATATATCTCAATACAAGATCCAGCAGGAGTTAAGATAGATTGGTCGCAAGGAAGGGGAATCAAGCGAAAATGGAGTCCGGTTAATGTAAATTTAACTCTGTGAATCTTAGAATAGGTGGGGGTAGAGTACGGAGTATTCTCACTCTCGAGACACCCCTCCATTTACTAGGATTTCCTTAATGTTTAAATCTTGTGTGTACCTCAAAGGTTCCAGGTGGTAGATTACGGAGTATTCTTACTCTCGAAACACACCTCTTTGAAGGTTTCTTTATTTATATCCTCAAAAGATCAGAGGTGGTAGGATACGGCTACTCCGGAAACACATCTCTCATTCTGAGGATCTTTCCATGTTTTTCTCTTATGCTTGTATTTCCTTTCCAGTGTGACTCTTGTGTGTTCTCCTTATGAGAAAAAAAAAATAAAATCTCTGCTATCATCTACTAAATCTCGTTTGTGATGTAAATGAACTTGCATGTCTAAACTTAATTCCTTTAGTAGATGCTTATCATATTATGCTCTTAATTCCAAATGATAAAATTCTGGACAGAGTCTCCCTTGTAATTTGGACTTATTCCAGACCATAAGCATACTTCATAACTCACAATAATAAATAACTCCACATTTGATCACAACGATCTAAAAATATTGAAAATGATTCCAACACTTCAATATCATCAAAAATATCCCATAATTCAATTCATAATTCCTCAACATAACAATTTCAAATTATATTTTTCAATATCACAATATTACTTCCTTCCATACCTTAATTGGCTCAAAAGTTACTCATACTTATAAATATATGCCATAAATCATATTCCCAAAATTTATTCACAAAGCCAAACTTCATAATAAATTTCTCTTCAACATAGAGGCATAATAAATTAACTCAACATAATATCCATTACTTAATTCTCAATAAAATCATATTATTCCCATTATGCTCAACACTCGTTTTCTTTAAAAAAATTTCTCATAATCATACATTAAAGCATATAAGTTATGACAAAGCATAACAACATCATTATTTTCGAAGAAATACATTCTTATTTCTCATAAATCATAAGTATCCGAAATACTCTTCATTCTTTCTCATAAATCAATAAAATGAGTATTCGAAATACTGAAATAACTTTAAACATCATAAACTTCTTTACCTCAGAGTTGGTGGAACGAATGATGGCAGTGGCAATCTTCATCAATAAAAATCTTATAATGGAAAATATTTCTTAAAATTCTTTTTGAAAATTTTACCAGTCTACAGAAACGCAGACTAGCTCTGATACCAACTTGTAGCGCCCCGAGTTCCGTATACCCGATTCACTACGTCATTTTCTGTCTAAATTTTTCGAATAATATTTTTGCGGAAGAAATAATTGAAATTCATTTTTGGCAACATTAAATAAACTGTAATGGCCGCTAAATTTGAAAACATTTATGAAACCATTTGAAATAGTAAATCGAACCATTAATATTGTAAAGAAATTGCCAATATCATAATTTCTCAAATAAATGAACTTCTCTAAATTATTCGATTGTTTGGAAAATACGGAAATCATTAACGTCAAACTTTCAACCGTTCAACGATTATTGCCACCATCATTCATCGCTCGCCACCGTCTCCGAAATCTGCAAAACTGTTAAAAAGTAGGGTGAGTATTTCATGGGGGAAATACTCAGTAGACTCATCGCAAATTAATTTAATTTATAAGATGATTAAACACATAAATCCCGGCTCTTTATAAAACGGGCATTGATAGAGCTTCTTTATAAAACGGCTCTTGATAAAACTCATATTTTGCATTACAGCACGGGACATATTTTGCAAATCATAGGCTCTTTGAAAATAGCTCTTTGAAAACCATATACTTATAAAAACATTTTAATTATGCCAAGCATAATTTCTTTTGAAAGCATAACATAAGATATGATTGAAATCCTCATAAACATAGGGAGACACAAGAACTTTACCGAACTTAGGTGGCAAGAATTCTTATGCAGTAAAATCATAATAACAATAAGTTTTCATCATAACATAGGATAAAATCGAAATCCTCATAAACATAAGAATTTTACCGAACTTAGGTGGTAAGAATTCTTATGTAGTAAGTATACCAAGCATAATTTTCTGAAATTCATAGGGATCAATTGCATCATAACATAAGATAGGATCGAAATCCTCATAAACATATGCGACAGGAATTTTACCGAACTTAGGTGGTAAATCCTCATAAACATATGGAAAGATAGGAATTTTACCGAACTTCGTGGCAAATCCTCATAAACATAGGAGACACAAGAATGTTACCGAACTTAGGTGGCAAGAATTCTTATGTGTAGCGCTACTAAAACTCCGGTCCCCTTAACATATCATAACTTATCATATGGGACCCAAAACAATCTTGGTAGATTGATTTCATAGCAATGATCCAAAAAAACATTTTCGTG
The DNA here is from genome assembly GCA_963555705.1 of Ligustrum vulgare. Taxonomy (NCBI): domain Eukaryota; kingdom Viridiplantae; phylum Streptophyta; class Magnoliopsida; order Lamiales; family Oleaceae; genus Ligustrum; species Ligustrum vulgare. The sequence continues at coordinate 108,955 of CAUVWQ010000018.1, read as the reverse complement.
AAGCATAGGGTATACTTACTTTTCTTAAAAACATAAAGTATATTTTCTTTTCATAAAAACATACTTACTTTTCATAACAACATAAGGTATATTTACCTTTCATAACAACATACTTGCTTTTCTTAAAAATTGACTTTCACAAGTCACATGACATTCATATGAAATCATAATTTAAATCAATTAATAAGTGCGAGTCTACCTCAAATCCGACGAGTGCAAAGTTGAGCGGGAATGACTTCAATTTCTTTGAATTCTCCGTACGCTTCGTCTTAGCCAATAAGTCACTTTAGTCTATCGAATATATAGTTCAAAATGATAAATTATAATTTGAGGACTAAAATTGATGTTTTGAAAGTTGAGGGACTAAAATGAATACTTTTGAAACTTGGGCTTAAAAGTAAATTAACAGTGACTGAAATAATAGATTTTGAAAATGAAAGGGCTGATTAAAACTCATTTAAAACTTAAGGGACTGAATTAAAAAGATTTAAAGCTGAAAGGACCGACATAAAACATTTTGTAAACTTAGGGACTGAATCTTTAAAACATAATTAGGCTAGGGACTAAAGTGAAATTTCTGAAAGTTTAAATATTAAAATCAAATATCCTAATCAGATCTCTCAACGTTCTCTCTCTCTCATTCGTTCACTGTCTCAGAAGGCTCAGACGAAAATTAGGGTTGAATCGAGATTTTGAAAATCGATCTTAGCTGCGACATCCGGTGATAATTCCGGCGGAACAACGATCTGCAGCTAAGGTAAGTACTTGGGTTTAGGATTGAGTCTCTGTGGTGTTTTGAGTGTTTTGATGTGCGAAACCGAGGCTTCAAGGTCGTGGTTTAGATCGCGATCTTCCGGCGAATAGGTGGTCTGAGGTGAGGTAAGTAACTGAGTTTACTTATTTCTTGTTTTGGGTTTTGATTTGTGAGGGGCAGTTGTTGGGTCGTTTGGTGAAGTGATGGAAATCAGTGACGGTTTAGGGATGATGATTTGAAATGGTGGTGATGTTTGTAGAGGCGGTGATGGTGTTTAATTCGGTGAAGGTATTGAACTGTTGCAGTAATTGGGTTTGATTTCTGAATTGGTGGTGATTCTGATGGTGAAAGGGGCGGATTGGTATTGACAATAGCAGCGTTGGTGGATGATGGTTGCTGTTTGATTCGGTGGTGGTGAATTGTCCAGTTTGTTGTGTGATGGAGCAGTGCTGAGGATGATTGCTTTGGGACTAGGTTTGATAATGTCGATTGGTTGCTGGTGGTGGAAGGACAATGTTGAGTTGGAGGTGGTAACTTGGCAGTGATAATACTGATTGTAGTGTAAATGGTTTGTGCAGTAGTTGCTAAGATGGAGATGATGGCTGTGGGTTCATGATTCAATTGGCGTTTGGTCTGAGTGTTGCAGAGAAATTGAGCTGGTGATTCTGAGCCGAGCTAATGTGTAGGTTGTTGGCATGTTTTACAGTGATTGATGGAGGTGATGATTCATAAACTGGTTTGGAGTTGAATCTGGGCACTAGAAGATGGTATTGGGGCAGTGGACTGGTTTCAATCTTGGAGGTGATGACTGTTTTGAGGAGTTCAACCGAGGCAGGGGTTCTTCTATGGAAGTTAGAGGCTTGGTTCCTTGAAGATGATGGTTCAAGAGATTGAAGCATTACCTCGTATGTTGATTGTTGGTGATGAATAAGAAGATGAAGGAGAAGAAGGTGGCCTGGTGATGATGATAGGTTTGTGGTCCATGTGCTAAGTGGAATCTGATGATGGAAAATTAGTGATGATAATGATGATGTTTTAAAGAAAAAGAGAAAGAAAGGAAACATGATTAAGGGAATATGCTTTCGGCTATAGGATAATTAGGCTAATGTTTAATTTAAGATAATTAATTAAAATTTGACTAACTTCGATTTAAAAATGTATTTAAAGCAGATATATTTTGGACTGAAAAATGATTTTGAAAATAATACTTTGAATAAATAATTAAAGTAATATAATTTTAGAAATTCGGAAATTTAATTTAAAATCGAGCAAATTCGATATTTTTTTTTTTGACTTGGCTAGACGAATCCGTCGCGGCATTAATTTCAAAATAATAAATGAAATAGTAGCGACACAATTTTTCTAAATATTAAAATAATTATTTATTGCATAAAAATTCTGGGTCGCTATAGATGGTCACGAAGGACGTATCCTGCTCCCCAAGCGTTACCACATTAGGGGCACAAGCAGCGAAATTTAGCTTCCATACATCTTCCAGTGGTGTTTTGAAGACCATTGTATGTAGCACTTGAGTAGACTTGCGACTGTGAAGAGAAAAAAAATTCAAAAAAGAAAAATAAAAAAAAATAATAATCCTATACGGATCCGGATTTCCTAATTCTTAGTTTTGGTCTCGGGTTGGATTTCGTATTTTGAGTAGTTTTTGTGTTCTCAAGGTTTTCAATTCAATAATGTTTTTTATTTAAATGTTTTTTAAAAATCATAGACATACTCACGTACATCGCACGTGTGCTAGTTACAATTATGAAGGGAATAAATATAAAAATACAGAAAGTGATTTATCACTATTGTCGTGCACTATATCTATGACCCTCCGCGATGCACCACTTTTTGATTTTTGGTGGTCATAAACTCCATTAACTTATGTATTAAATTTTGATATGCCCAATGCTCTTCACTATAACTCATACTCGCTCACCAATCTTTGATCATCATCGTTACCCCAAATTCGTACATAGCCAAATAGCGGTAAGATTTGTTACGTATTTAGTTCATTCTTATGCAGACTTTGTTTTCATGATTTTGATTTGTTTTTTAAGTTGGAATAGCTCCTTGATTTGTAGAAAATTTCTTTTGACGACTTGTACTATGGATTCTCGTGGACCCAACTCAATAGTCACTAGTATAAATTCCATGTCGCTGAAATGATTTGGTAACAGAACGTACGAGCATCATTAAATTGGCCATGATGGTCACGAAGGACGTATCCTGCTCCCCAAGCGTTACCACATTAGGGGCACAAGCAGCGAAATTTAGCTTCCATACATCTTCCAGTGGTGTTTTGAAGACCATTGTATGTAGCACTTGAGTAGACTTGCGACTATGAAGAGAAAAACAATTCAAAAAAGAAAAATAAAAAAAAATAATAATCCTATACGGATCAGGATTTCCTAATTCTTAGTTTTGGGCTCGGGTTGGATTTCGTATTTTGAGTAGTTTTTGTGTTTCTCAAGGTTTTCAATTCAATAATGTTTTTTATTTAAATGTTTTTTAAAAATCATAGACATATTCACGTACATCGCACGTGTGCTAGTTACAATTATGAAGGGAATAAATATAAAAATACAGAAAGTTATTTACCACTCTTGTCGTGCAATATTTCTATGATCCTCCCATATGCACCACTTTTTGATTTTTGGTGGTCATAAACTCCATTAACTTATGAATTAAATATTGATATGCCCAATGCTCATCACTATAACTCATACTCGCTCACCAATCTTTGATCATCATCGTTACCCCAAATCCGTACATAGCCAAATAGCGGAAAGATTTGTTACATATTTAGTTCATTCTTACCCAGACTTAGTATTCATGATTTTGATTTGTTTTTTAAGTTGGAATAGCTCCTTGATTTGTAGAAATTTTCTTTTGACGACTTGTACTATGGATTCTCGTGGACCCAACTCAATAGTCACTAGTATAAATTCCATGTCACTGAAATGATTTGGTAACGGAACGTACGAGCAGCATTAACTTAGCCATGGTGCTCACGAAGGAGGTATCCTGCTCCCCAAGCGTTAGCACATTAGGGGCACAAGCAGCGAAATTTAGCTTCCATGCATCTTCCAGTGGTGTTTTGAAGACCATTGTATGTAGCACTTGAGTAGACTTGCGACTGTAAAGAGAAGAACAATTCAAAAAAGAAAAATAAAAAAAATCCTATACGAATCAGGATTTCCTAATTTTCTTAGTTTTGGGTTCGGGTTGGATTTCATATTTTGAGTATTTTTTGTGTTTCTCGAGGTTTTCAATTCAATAATGTTTTTTATTTAAATGATTTTTAAAAATCATAGACATACTCACGTACATCGCACGTGTGCTATTTACAATTATGAAGGGAATAAATATAAAAATACAGAAAGTGATTTATCACTATTGTCGTGCACTATATCTATGACCCTCCGCGATGCACCACTTTTTGATTTTTGGTGGTCATAAACTCCATTAACTTATGTATTAAATTTTGATATGCCCAATGCTCTTCACTATAACTCATACTCGCTCACCAATCTTTGATCATCATCGTTACCCCAAATTCGTACATAGCCAAATAGCGGTAAGATTTGTTACGTATTTAGTTCATTCTTATGCAGACTTTGTTTTCTTGATTTTGATTTGTTTTTTAAGTTGGAATAGCTCCTTGATTTGTAGAAAATTTCTTTTGACGACTTGTACTATGGATTCTCGTGGACCCAACTCAATAGTCACTAGTATAAATTCCATGTCGCTGAAATGATTTGGTAACAGAACGTACGAGCATCATTAAATTGGCCATGATGGTCACGAAGGACGTATCCTGCTCCCCAAGCGTTACCACATTAGGGGCACAAGCAGCGAAATTTAGCTTCCATACATCTTCCAGTGGTGTTTTGAAGACCATTGTATGTAGCACTTGAGTAGACTTGCGACTATGAAGAGAAAAACAATTCAAAAAAGAAAAATAAAAAAAAATAATAATCCTATACGGATCAGGATTTCCTAATTCTTAGTTTTGGGCTCGGGTTGGATTTCGTATTTTGAGTAGTTTTTGTGTTTCTGAAGGTTTTCAATTCAATAATGTTTTTTATTTAAATGTTTTTTAAAAATCATAGACATATTCACGTACATCGCACGTGTGCTAGTTACAATTATGAAGGGAATAAATATAAAAATACAGAAAGTTATTTACCACTCTTGTCGTGCAATATTTCTATGATCCTCCCATATGCACCACTTTTTGATTTTTGGTGGTCATAAACTCCATTAACTTATGAATTAAATATTGATATGCCCAATGCTCATCACTATAACTCATACTCGCTCACCAATCTTTGATCATCATCGTTACCCCAAATCCGTACATAGCCAAATAGCGGAAAGATTTGTTACATATTTAGTTCATTCTTACCCAGACTTAGTATTCATGATTTTGATTTGTTTTTTAAGTTGGAATAGCTCCTTGATTTGTAGAAATTTTCTTTTGACGACTTGTACTATGGATTCTCGTGGACCCAACTCAATAGTCACTAGTATAAATTCCATGTCACTGAAATGATTTGGTAATGGAACGTACGAGCAGCATTAACTTAGCCATGGTGCTCACGAAGGAGGTATCCTGCTCCCCAAGCGTTAGCACATTAGGGGCACAAGCAGCGAAATTTAGCTTCCATGCATCTTCCAGTGGTGTTTTGAAGACCATTGTATGTAGCACTTGAGTAGACTTGCGACTGTAAAGAGAAGAACAATTCAAAAAAGAAAAATAAAAAAAATCCTATACGAATCAGGATTTCCTAATTTTCTTAGTTTTGGGTTCGGGTTGGATTTCATATTTTGAGTATTTTTTGTGTTTCTCAAGGTTTTCAATTCAATAATGTTTTTTATTTAAATGTTTTTTAAAAATCATAGACATATTCACGTACACCGCACGTGTGCTAGTTACAATTATGAAGGGAATAAATATAAAAATACCGAAAGTAATTTACCACTCTTGTCGTGCAAAATTTCTATGACCCTCCGCTATGCACCACTTTTTGATTTTTGGTGGTCATAAACTCCATTAACTTATGTATTAAATATTTATATGCCCAATGCTCTTCACTATAACTCATACTCACTCACCAATATTTGATCATCATCGTTACCCCAAATCCGTACATAGCCAAATAGCGGAAAGATTTGTTACATATTTAGTTCATTCTTACCCAGACTTAGTATTCATGATTTTGATTTGTTTTTTAAGTTGGAATAGCTCCTTGATTTGTAGAAATTTTCTTTTGACGACTTGTACTATGGATTCTCGTGGACCCAACTCAATAGTCACTAGTATAAATTCCATGTCACTGAAATGATTTGGTAATGGAACGTACGAGCAGCATTAACTTAGCCATGGTGCTCACGAAGGAGGTATCCTGCTCCCCAAGCGTTAGCACATTAGGGGCACAAGCAGCGAAATTTAGCTTCCATGCATCTTCCAGTGGTGTTTTGAAGACCATTGTATGTAGCACTTGAGTAGACTTGCGACTGTAAAGAGAAGAACAATTCAAAAAAGAAAAATAAAAAAAATCCTATACGAATCAGGATTTCCTAATTTTCTTAGTTTTGGGTTCGGGTTGGATTTCATATTTTGAGTATTTTTTGTGTTTCTCGAGGTTTTCAATTCAATAATGTTTTTTATTTAAATGATTTTTAAAAATCATAGACATACTCACGTACATCGCACGTGTGCTATTTACAATTATGAAGGGAATAAATATAAAAATACAGAAAGTGATTTATCACTATTGTCGTGCACTATATCTATGACCCTCCGCGATGCACCACTTTTTGATTTTTGGTGGTCATAAACTCCATTAACTTATGTATTAAATTTTGATATGCCCAATGCTCTTCACTATAACTCATACTCGCTCACCAATCTTTGATCATCATCGTTACCCCAAATCCGTACATAGCCAAATAGCGGTAAGATTTGTTACGTATTTAGTTCATTCTTACCAAGACTTAGTATTCATGATTTTGATTTGTTTTTTAAGTTGGAATAGCTCCTTGATTTGTAGAAATTTTCTTTTGACGACTTGTACTATGGATTCTCGTGGACCGAACTCAATAGTCACTAGTATAAATTCCATGTCGCTGAAATGATTTGGTAACGGAACGTACGAGCAGCATTAAATTAGCCATGATGCTCACGAAGGAGGTATCCTGCTCCCCAAGCGTTAGCACATTAGGGGCACAAGCAGCGAAATTTAGCTTCCATGCATCTTCCAGTGGTGTTTTGAAGACCATTGTATGTAGCACTTGAGTAGACTTGCGACTGTAAAGAGAAGAACAATTCAAAAAAGAAAAATAAAAAAAATCCTATACGAATCAGGATTTCCTAATTTTCTTAGTTTTGGGTTCGGGTTGGATTTCATATTTTGAGTATTTTTTGTGTTTCTCGAGGTTTTCAATTCAATAATGTTTTTTATTTAAATGTTTTTTAAAAATCATAGACATATTCACGTACACCGCACGTGTGCTAGTTACAATTATGAAGGGAATAAATATAAAAATACCGAAAGTAATTTACCACTCTTGTCGTGCAAAATTTCTATGACCCTCCGCTATGCACCACTTTTTGATTTTTGGTGGTCATAAACTCCATTAACTTATGTATTAAATATTTATATGCCCAATGCTCTTCACTATAACTCATACTCACTCACCAATATTTGATCATCATCGTTACCCCAAATCCGTACATAGCCAAATAGCGGAAAGATTTGTTACATATTTAGTTCATTCTTACCCAGACTTAGTATTCATGATTTTGATTTGTTTTTTAAGTTGGAATAGCTCCTTGATTTGTAGAAATTTTCTTTTGACGACTTGTACTATGGATTCTCGTGGACCCAACTCAATAGTCACTAGTATAAATTCCATGTCACTGAAATGATTTGGTAATGGAACGTACGAGCAGCATTAACTTAGCCATGGTGCTCACGAAGGAGGTATCCTGCTCCCCAAGCGTTAGCACATTAGGGGCACAAGCAGCGAAATTTAGCTTCCATGCATCTTCCAGTGGTGTTTTGAAGACCATTGTATGTAGCACTTGAGTAGACTTGCGACTGTAAAGAGAAGAACAATTCAAAAAAGAAAAATAAAAAAAATCCTATACGAATCAGGATTTCCTAATTTTCTTAGTTTTGGGTTCGGGTTGGATTTCATATTTTGAGTATTTTTTGTGTTTCTCGAGGTTTTCAATTCAATAATGTTTTTTATTTAAATGATTTTTAAAAATCATAGACATACTCACGTACATCGCACGTGTGCTATTTACAATTATGAAGGGAATAAATATAAAAATACAGAAAGTGATTTATCACTATTGTCGTGCACTATATCTATGACCCTCCGCGATGCACCACTTTTTGATTTTTGGTGGTCATAAACTCCATTAACTTATGTATTAAATTTTGATATGCCCAATGCTCTTCACTATAACTCATACTCGCTCACCAATCTTTGATCATCATCGTTACCCCAAATCCGTACATAGCCAAATAGCGGTAAGATTTGTTACGTATTTAGTTCATTCTTACCAAGACTTAGTATTCATGATTTTGATTTGTTTTTTAAGTTGGAATAGCTCCTTGATTTGTAGAAATTTTCTTTTGACGACTTGTACTATGGATTCTCGTGGACCGAACTCAATAGTCACTAGTATAAATTCCATGTCGCTGAAATGATTTGGTAACGGAACGTACGAGCAGCATTAAATTAGCCATGATGCTCACGAAGGAGGTATCCTGCTCCCCAAGCGTTAGCACATTAGGGGCACAAGCAGCGAAATTTAGCTTCCATGCATCTTCCAGTGGTGTTTTGAAGACCATTGTATGTAGCACTTGAGTAGACTTGCGACTGTAAAGAGAAGAACAATTCAAAAAAGAAAAATAAAAAAAATCCTATACGAATCAGGATTTCCTAATTTTCTTAGTTTTGGGTTCGGGTTGGATTTCATATTTTGAGTATTTTTTGTGTTTCTCGAGGTTTTCAATTCAATAATGTTTTTTATTTAAATTTTTTTTAAAAATCATAGACATACTCACGTACATCGCACGTGTGCTAGTTACAATTATGAAGGGAATAAATATAAAAATACAGAAAGTAATTTATCACTATTGTCGTGCACTATATCTATGACCCTCCGCGATGCACCACTTTTTGATTTTTGGTGGTCATAAACTCCATTAACTTATGTATTAAATTTTGATATGCCCAATGCTCTTCACTATAACTCATACTCGCTCACTAATCTTTGATCATCATCGTTACCCCAAATCCATACATAGCCAAATAGCGGTAAGATTTGTTACGTATTTAGTTCATTCTTATGCAGACTTTGTTTTCATCATTTTGATTTGTTTTTTAAGTTGGAATAGCTCCTTGATTTGTAGAAATTTTCTTTCGACGACTTGTACTATGGATTCTCGTGGACCCAACTCAATAGTCACTAGTATAAATTCCATGTCGCTGAAATGATTTGGTAACGGAACGTACGAGAATCATTAAATTGGCCATGATGGTCACGAAGGACGTATCCTGCTCCCCAAGCGTTAGCACATTAGGGGCACAAGCAGCGAAATTTAGCTTCCATGCATCTTCCAGTGGTGTTTTGAAGACCATTGTATGTAGCACTTGAGTAGACTTGCGACTGTAAAGAGAAGAACAATTCAAAAAAGAAAAATAAAAAAAATCCTATACGAATCAGGATTTCCTAATTTTCTTAGTTTTGGGTTCGGGTTGGATTTCATATTTTGAGTATTTTTTGTGTTTCTCAAGGTTTTCAATTCAATAATGTTTTTTATTTAAATGTTTTTTAAAAATCATAGACATATTCACGTACACCGCACGTGTGCTAGTTACAATTATGAAGGGAATAAATATAAAAATACCGAAAGTAATTTACCACTCTTGTCGTGCAAAATTTCTATGACCCTCCGCTATGCACCACTTTTTGATTTTTGGTGGTCATAAACTCCATTAACTTATGTATTAAATATTTATATGCCCAATGCTCTTCACTATAACTCATACTCACTCACCAATATTTGATCATCATCGTTACCCCAAATCCGTACATAGCCAAATAGCGGTAAGATTTGTTACATATTTAGTTCATTCTCATCCAGACTTAGTATTCATGATTTTGATTTGTTTTTTAAGTTGGAATAGCTCCTTGATTTGTAGAAATTTTCTTTTGACGACTTGTACTATGGATTCTCGTGGACCCAACTCAATAGTCACTAGTATAAATTCCATGTCGCTGAAATGATTTGGTAACAGAACGTACGAGCATCATTAAATTGGCCATGATGGTCACGAAGGACGTATCCTGCTCCCCAAGCGTTACCACATTAGGGGCACAAGCAGCGAAATTTAGCTTCCATACATCTTCCAGTGGTGTTTTGAAGACCATTGTATGTAGCACTTGAGTAGACTTGCGACTGTAAAGAGAAGAACAATTCAAAAAAGAAAAATAAAAAAAAATCCTATACGAATCAAGATTTCCTAATTCTTAGTTTTGGGATCGGGTTGGATTTCATATTTTGAGTAGTTTTTGTGTTCTCAAGGTTTTCAATTCAATAATGTTTTTTATTTAAAAGTTTTTTAAAAATCATAGACATACTCACATACATCGCACGTGTGCTAGTTACAATTATGAAGGGAATAAATATAAAAATACAGAAAGTGATTTATCACTATTGTCGTGCACTATATCTATGACCCTCCGCGAGGCACCACTTTTTGATTTTTGGTGGTCATAAACTCCATTAACTTATGTATTAAATTTTGATATGCCCAATGCTCTTCACTATAACTCATACTCGCTCACCAATCTTTGATCATCATCGTTACCCCAAATCCGTACATAGCCAAATAGCGGTAAGATTTGTTACGTATTTAGTTCATTCTTATGCAGACTTTGTTTTCATGATTTTGATTTGTTTTTTAAGTTGGAATAGCTCCTTGATTTGTAGAAAATTTCTTTTGACGACTTGTACTATGGATTCTCGTGGACCCAACTCAGTAGTCACTAGTATAAATTCCATGTCGCTGAAATGATTTGGTAACAGAAAGTACGAGCATCATTAAATTGGCCATGATGGTCACGAAGGACGTATCCTGCTCCCCAAGCGTTACCACATTAGGGGCACAAGCAGCGAAATTTAGCTTCCATACATCTTCCAGTGGTGTTTTGAAGACCATTGTATGTAGCACTTGAGTAGACTTGCGACTGTGAAGAGAAAAACAATTCAAAAAAGAAAAATAAAAAAAAATAATAATCCTATACGGAGCAGGATTTCCTAATTCTTAGTTTTGGGCCCGTGTTGGATTTCGTATTTTGAGTAGTTTTTGTGTTTCTCAAAGTTTTCAATTCAATAATGTTTTGTATTTAAAAGTTTTTAAAAAATCATAGACATATTCACGTACATCGCACTTGTGCTAGTTACAATTATGAAGGGAATAAATATAAAAACACAGAAAGTAATTTACCACTCTTGTCGTGCAATATTTCTATGACCCTCCGCGATGCACCACTTTTTGATTTTTTGTAGCGCCCCGAGTTCCGTATACCCGATTCACTACGTCATTTTCTGTCTAAATTTTTCGAATAATATTTTTGCGGAAGAAATAATTGAAATTCATTTTTGGCAACATTAAATAAACTGTAATGGCCGATAAAATTGAAACATTTATGAAACCATTTGAAATAGTAAATCGAACCATTAATTTTGTAAAGAAATTGACAATGTCATAATTTCTCAAATAAATGAACTTCTCTAAATTATTCGATTGTTTGGAAAAATACGGAAATCATTAACGTCAAACTTTCACCCGTTTAACGATTATTGCCACCATCATTCATCGCTCGCCACCGTCTCCGAAATCTGCAAAACTGTTAAAAAGTAGGGTGAGTATTTCATGGGGGAAATACTCAGTAGACTCATCGCAGATTAATTTAATTTATAAGATGATTAAACACATAAATCCCGGCTCTTTATAAAACGGGCATTGATAGAGCTTCTTTATAAAACGGCTCTTGATAAAACTCATATTGTGCATTACAGCACGAGACATATTTTGAAAATCATAGGCTCTTTGAAAACAACTCTTTGAAAACAGCTCTTTGAAAACCATATACTTATAAAAACATTTTAATTATGCCAAGCATAATTTCTTTTGAAAGCATAACATAAGATAGGATTGAAATCCTCATAAACATAGGGAGACACAAGAACTTTACCGAACTTAGGTGGCAAGAATTCTTATGCAGTAAAATCATAATAACAGTAAGTATACCAAAACATAATTCTTGAAATTCATAGGGATCATTTCCATCATAACATAAGATAAGATCGAAATCCTCATAAACATAAGAATTTTACCGAACTTCAGTGGCAAGAATTCTTATGTAGTAAGTATACCAAGCATAATTTTTGAAATTCATAGGGATCAATTGCATCATAACATAAGATAGGATCGAAATCCTCATAAACATATGCGACAGGAATTTTACCGAACTTAGGTGGCAAATCCTCATAAACATATGGAAACATAGGAATTTTACCGAACTTCGTGGCAAATCCTCATAAACATAGGAGACACAAGAATGTTACCGAACTTCGTGGCAAGAATTCTTATGTGTAGCGCTACTAAAACTCCGGTCCCCTTAACATATCATAACTTATCATATGGGACCCATAACAATCTTGGTAGATTGATTTCATAGCAATGATCCAAAAAAACATTTTCGTGAAGCATAGGGTATACTTACTTTTCGTAAAAACATAAAGTATATTTTCTTTTCATAAAAACATACTTACTCTTCATAAAAACATAAGGTATATTTACCTTTCATAAAAACATACTTTCTTTTCTTAAAAATTGACTTTCACAAGTCACATGACATTCATATGAAATCATAATTTAAATCAATTAATAAGTGCGAGTCTACGCGTTGTTCTTTCCATGAAAATACATTTTCATTTCCTTTCATAAAAATAACTCTTCACAAGTCACATGACATTTATATGAAATCATAATTTAAATCAATTAATAAGTGCGAGTCTACCTCAAATCCGACGAGTGCAAAGTTGAGCGGGAATGACTTCAATTTCTTTAAATTCTCCGTACGCTTCGTCTTAGCCAATAAGTCACTTTAGTCTATCGAATATATAGTTCAAAATGATAAATTATAATTTGAGGACTGAAATTGATGTTTTGAAAGTTGAGGGACTAAAATGAATACTTTTGAAAGTTCAGGGACTAAAATAGATACTTTGAAAGTTGAGGGATTAAAATGAATACTTTTGATAGTTGAGGGACTAAAATGAATATTTTCAAAAGTTGGGATTTAAAATCAAAATAAAGTAAATCAGCAGGGACTGAATAATAGATTTTAAAAATGAGGGACTGATTAAACTCATTTAAAACTTAAGGGCTGAAATTGATAAGTTTAAAAGCTGAAAGGACTGAAATAAAACCTTTTTAAAACATAAGGACTGATTTGAAATAACTTTAAAACTTCAGGGACCAAAGTGCAAATTCTCGAAATCAAAATATTAATATTAAAAATATCATTTCTCTCTTCATTTCAGATCGAGAGAAGAGACAGAGGGAGAGCAAAGCGAGAGATAGAGAGATGGCGTGCGAAATCGTGAGGGAAAAGGAGTGAAATCCGATCTTCCAGTCGGCGATGTGCCGGCAGAAATCCAGCCATCAATGGGTCGAGGTTCAGGTAAGGTTCTGGGCTGGTCTTATTTCTTGGTTTTGGGCTTTAAATTTGACTTGGGCAGTGTACTGAGGTTAAATGGAGCTTGGGTGCAGGGGCGGTTTTGGGTGGTGAAGAGTTCTTGGTTTGTGTATTGTGGTTGTGGATGACTCTGTTGATGTGGCTGATGGTGAAGAAAGTAGTGAGACTGACCGGTTATTGGGGTGATGATTTATGGTGATGAAAATTGAAGTTCTGCAGTGGTTCGGCGGGCAGTGATTTGGTGGTTGAAATGATGATAGCAGAAATTGGAAATGGCAGAGGCAGGCTGGTGGTTGGACTGATGATTGCCGGTTTTGGTTGTGATCTGTGTGTAGCTGAATATGGTGGATTGAATTGGTAGTGATGAAAATGGTAGTGCAGTGACTCTGTGAATTGGAAGTCATGGAGGTGGCTGATCCGTAGTGATTACAGTGGCGATGTGGTTGAATCATGGTGGTTTAGGGGAGGCTGAGTGGCGACTTGATGATGGAGATGGTCATGGTTGCTGTTTGATTCGGTGATGATGGTGCAGGTTGGCATTGTGGTGATGGCTCAAACGGAATTTGGCTGTTGGGTGGTTGATTCATAGTGATGAAGGTGGAGCTTATGCAGTAGACTGGTGGTTTAAATGGAGTAGGAATGAAGAGACAATTGGTAGTGGAATTGATAATGAATTATAGAGGAAATGGTGGAGGTGAGTTGGAATGAGGTGATGATGCTGATGATACATAAGTTTCGTGGTTATGGTTTGGGGCTGCAACTGATAATTGTGGTAGCTGGATTGAGGATTGTTGGTTGACAGTGGTGACTGCATTGATGATGATAACAGTGGCCGGTTTGGAAATGGTTGAGTATTGAGGTTCAGTTGTGAGGGATGGTTTCTGCAGGCTTGATGGTTGAGTTCTTGCAGAGAATTTGGAGGATTGGTAATGGTGTTATAATGATGGAATGATGGAGGAAAAAGAAAAGGGAAATTGATTAGTGGAAAACATTATGATTTGGAGGAATCTTTGATATATTAATTGAGTGGAAATTATCAAAATTTGGTTGATATGGGATGGTGGTTGCTTAGTGTAGCGCCCCGAGTTCCGTATACCCGATTCACTACGTCATTTTCTGTCTAAATTTTTTCGAATAATATTTTTGCGGAAGAAATAATTGAAATTCATTTTTTGGCAACATTAAATAAACTGTAATGGCCGCTAAAATTGAAAACATTTATGAAACCATTTGAAATAGTAAATCGAACCATTAATATTGTAAAGAAATTGCCAATATCATAATTTCTCAAATAAATGAACTTCTCTAAAATATTCGATTGTTTGGAAAATACGGAAATCATTAACGTCAAACTTTCAACCGTTCAACGATTATTGCCACCATCATTCATCGCTCGCCACCGTCTCCGAAATCTGCAAAACTGTTAAAAGTAGGGTGAGTATTTCATGGGGGAAATACTCAGTAGACTCATCGCAAATTAATTTAATTTATAAGATGATTAAACACATAAATCCCGGCTCTTTATAAAACGGGCATTGATAGAGCTTCTTTATAAAACTGTTCTTGATAAAACTCATATTGTGCATTACAGCACGGGACATATTTTGCAAATCATATGCTCTTTGAAAACATCTCTTTGAAAACAGTTCTTTGAAAACCATATACTTATAAAACATTTTAATTATGCCAAGCATAATTTCTTTTGAAAGCATAACATAAGATAGGATTGAAATCCTCATAAACATAAGAATTTTACCGAACTTAGGTGGTAAGAATTCTTATGTAGTAAAATCATAATAACAGTAAGTTTTCATCATAACATAGGATAAAATCGAAATCCTCATAAACATAAGAATTTTACCGAACTTAAGTGGTAAAAATTCTTATGTAGTAAGTATACCAAGCATAATTTTCTGAAATTCATAGGGATCAATTGCATCATAACATAAGATAGGATCGAAATCCTCATAAACATATGCGACAGGAATTTTACCGAACTTAGGTGGTAAATCCTCATAAACATATGGAAAGATAGGAATTTTACCGAACTTCGTGGCAAATCCTCATAAACATAGGAGACACAAGAATGTTACCGAACTTAGGTGGCAAGAATTCTTATGTGTAGCGCTACTAAAACTCCGGTCCCCTTAACATATCATAACTTATCATATGGGACCCAAAACAATCTTGGTAGATTGATTTCATAGCAATGATCCAAAAAAACATTTTCGTGAAGCATAGGGTATACTTACTTTTCGTAAAAACATAAAGTATATTTTCTTTTCATAAAAACATACTTACTTTTCATAACAACATAAGGTATATTTACCTTTCATAAAAACATACTTGTTTTTCTTAAAAATTGACTTTCACAAGTCACATGACATTTATATGAAATCATAATTTAAATCAATTAATAAGTGCGAGTCTACCTCAAATCCGACGAGTGCAAAGTTGAGCGGGAATGACTTCAATTTCTTTAAATTCTCCGTACGCTTCGTCTTAGCCAATAAGTCACTTTAGTATATCGAATATATAGTTCAAAATGATAAATTATAATTTGAGGACTAAAATTGATGTTTTGAAAGTTGAGGGACTAAAATGAATACTTTTGAAAGTTCAGGGACTAAAATAGATATTTTGAAAGTTGAGAGATTAAAATGAATACTTTTGATAGTTAAGGGACTAAAAATGAATACTTTGAAACTTGGGCTTAAAATCAAATAAAGTAAATCAGCAAGGACTGAAATGATAAGTTTAAAAGCTGAAAGGACTGAAATAAAACCTTTTTAAAACTTGGGGACTGATTTGAAAACCTTTGAAACTTCAGGGACCAAAGTGCAAATTTCCGAAAATCAAATATATTAAATAAAACTTTACTCTCTCTCTATTTTCAATTTCGATCAGAGAGAGACAGGCGAGAGGGGAGATGAAGCTGGCGACGGAGGGTGAAGTCCGGGCTACAGCCGGTGGAACGCCGGCGAACCGTAGGCGTAAGGTGTGGCGAGCGACGGCAAAAAGAGTGGGAGTTCTGATTTGGTTTCAGGTGCGAGGTTAGATGCGAAATCGAAGTGTAACCTAGGTCGAAGGTTGCGATTTCCGGTGATAGCTCCGGCGAAGTGGTTCCACAGTTGAGGTAGGTAACTGGGTTTATTTATCATTGAGTTTTTTGATCTGATCGATGGTGATTTGGAGAGGTTGAGAAATTGGGTTCAACTGAACGTTGTGAATTTAGTTTGTGGAAAACAGAGTTTCAAGCAGTGGCGGTTCTTGATTGATTGGTGGTGGTGGTGCTGGTTGGTTTGGAGTTCAACCTGGCAGGGGTGGTGACAGTGAAAGGGCTGGTGATGCTACCGGTGGTGGAGATAATACTGAAATGGTGTTGAAGGTGGCATTGGTTGTATTTGGTTATTGTATATGCAGGCTGTGGATCTTGGTTATGGCTTGCCAATTTGGTGATGATGATAAATGGTGATTTGCAGTGGTGAGGTTATTGATAATGAGAATGATTTCTGAAAACTTGATGGAATTGAGAATTGTGTGATGTTGAGATGGTTATGTGAGGTTAACTGCGTGAGGGAGGCTCATGTTGGAATCAATGCCGAAACTTTCCTCATGTGCGGCCTCTGTTGTGCTTCCCGGCCTGTGCAATATTCGACCAGTTCTGCTACTTTTCAAATACTTGGGAAGGTTTCTTCATTTGGTTGTAGGGTCTGCTCAGGGGAGGCTCTTATGCTGTCTTTTTTTTTTTTTTGGATTAGCTTGCCGAACCAGGTCATTAGCTGTTAAAAATTCGAATTGCATAGGATGCTGCAAGTGCTTTCCCTCTTTCACATGAACAGATGGTGTAGTGAAGGGCAGTGTTGGTTAAGCAGGGACGGTTAGGGTGTGATGACTTTTGCAGTGGTTTGGTAGTTTGTTGTGTGTATTGTGAGGAGATGGAGAACGTATAAATTTAGGAAAAATGATGAATAGTTAGGTATGAAAAGGGTGGAATATGGGTAATTCATCATTATGTTTAGTATACACATGGGGTAGGATTGAATTGTGATAGCTTTGATTAATTGGTAGTGGTGTTCTTTGTTAGGTGTAATGATATGATGAAGATGCTTTGATTATGGTATATTGAGGTGGAAAGAGAAATAAAGAAGGAAGAAAAATATGTGGGTTCATGATACAATTTTTGATAAATATTGGACTAACTTCGATCAAGAAAAGTATTTAAAACTGATATATTTTGGACTGAAAAATGATTTTGAAAATAATACTTTAAATAAATAATTAAAATAATATAATTTTAGAAATTCGGATTTTAATTTAAAATCGAACAAATTCGATATTTCTTGACTTGGCTAGACGAATCCGTCGCGGCGTTAACTTCAAAATAATAAATGAAATAGTAGTGACACAATTTTCTAAATATTAAAATAATTATTTATTGCATAAAAATTCTGGGTCGCTATAATCTTACCTCCTTAAAATAATTTCGTCCTCGAAATTAAACTTACTTAATCTTATAATTTCTGAATACTTAATCAGAATCTCTTCTTCTTATCATCGAATATTCTCAAAATAATCAAAACAATTTCCAATCGTATGTAAAAATTTCATCATATCTTGTAGTATTCATGTAACTTGTCACTTATCATCGTATCATGTGACCTCAAATATTCGTATATATCTCTAAAATTTCAACAAATCTTTACTGACATATCGTATCATAATAATTTTTCCTTTCTTATCATCGAAAATTCCCAAAATAATCAAAGAATTACCTGAATATTTTCTCTACGTAATATACCCAAACATATCAACATAATATCATCAACTTATCTTTCCAATATTTGTAACCCAAAATTCAGTAAACAAATATCTCCCAACTAAGATTCTATATTTAAATGTCACCACATTTCCTGCAAAGTATTTCTTTCACTTGTATATACGTATAAATTCTGATTCAATACGGTACTCTTTCCACGTATCATCACACTATACCAAGATTATCATTATTAAAACAAAATATCAGTACCCATAATCCAAGAAAATATTCCAAATCTCCAATCAAATCTCCTTTATCGATAAAATTTAACAGCGCATTACTTCTTGTCTCCTCTTTTCATTAAAATAATCCTGCGCTTTCTTGCTGGTCACAACATCACGCGGATTCATTCATATCCTTGCGCTTTTAAATAGTTCATGCTGGGAAGAGGTTGAATCATCAAACAATGGATATCATCCTTTCTAACATTCGCAAGTATTATTCCAGTCTTCCTATGAATGATCTGAGAAAGATCTATAAAATAAGGCTCGAAAGATTGAGGTTGCTAATGGCTCATGATATTCCAGAAGATGTTCGCTGGTTGATAGAAGCAAAGGTTCGACTATCTGGTGAATTACCATCAACATTTCCAAAACATATGCCTGGTTTAGGCAAAAGCACGTTTGCAAAGAAACGAAGAGCAAAAAGACTGGGTGGTTGCTACAAATGTGCTCGTTGGAACTGTAATACTCTTTGCAAATCAGTAGGATATTCTTCTACTAATCGGGATGATAAAATCGAATTCATAAAGGGTGGACTGAGTAAGGAGTCTTTGGATGATATTCGACTGACTCTTGAGACGCACCCAAGTGGTTATGTACAACGTGAACTTCTCTCCTTATACGCTCAGTTTAACGAGGACAAAGATCGTTATAGTCTCCAAAATATAATATCGAAAGATCCTGTTTGCCAGTCTGTTTTACAAAATGAGGCTTTTGGCAGTTCATCAATGATATGAGGTAAATCTTTTTAAAATATTTTGCTGCTTTCTTTCACGCGTTTTGGAAATAAAATATATTTTCCTTTCTCGAGGTTTGATAAAGCTGGAAATAAATATATTTTTCTTTTCTCGAAGTTTGATAAAGCTGGAAATAAATCACCGAAAGGTGATATCTTTGATAAAATAGTCAAAAGTTGGTCGATTTTGTCAAAAAGTGAATCTTTACTTTTTCAGAATCAATCAAAAACAGTAAATTTTTCCGGCTTTAAATAGCCAAACATATTTCATAGTTCAGGCATCCCAAAATCACATCTTCTTCGTAAGTTTTCCCTTCTTTAATATCAAAGATGGAAGCACCAAAACTTCGACAGATCAAAACTATTTGTGTATTTTGTGGATCAAAAGTAGGGAAAGGCTTCGGTTATCTAGAAGCGGCTGTAGATCTTGGAAAGAAACTGGGGGAAAAAGGTATCACTCTTGTATATGGGGGTGGTAGCAGTGGTCTAATGGGTTGTGTTTCCCAATCTGCTCTTGCAGAGAAATCAAAAGTAATCGGTGTCATACCTGTCCCTTTGGTAGATGTTGCAGGCAAAACACGAGGGCATGAAGTTCAAACCTTATCCATCCATGAACGCATAACTTGTATGCTATATGGTTCTGATGCCTTTATAGCCCTGCCCGGAGGTTTTGGTACCTTAGAAGAAATTTTTAACATTACCTCGTGGGCTCAACTAGATCTCCATACTAAGCCTATTGGGCTTCTGAATGTTAACAATTTCTTTGATGGTTTGTTAACCTTTCTTGATTATGCTGTGGAACAGGGATTCATCTCTCCATTTTCCAGAAGGCTTCTTATTTCTGCTCCTACTATTGATGAACTACTGGATAAGCTGCAGTCATATATCTCAATACAAGATCCAGCAGGGGTTAAGATAGATTGGTCGCAAGGAAGGGGAATCAAGCGAAAATGGAGTCCGGTTAATGTAAATTTAACTCTTTGAATCTTAGAATAGGTGGGGGTAGAGTACGGAGTATTCTCACTCTCGAGACACCCCTCCATTTACTAGGATTTCCTTAATGTTTAAATCTTGTGTGTACTTCAAAGATTCCAGGTGGTAGATTACGGAGTATTCTTACTCTCGAAACACACCTCTTTGAAGGTTTTCTCTATTTCCTCAAAAGATCAGAGGTGGTAGGATACGGCTACTCCGGAAACACATCTCTCATTCTGAGGATCTTTCCATGTTTTTCTCTTATGCTTTCATGTGTTTCATGTATTTCCTTTCCAGTGTGACTCTTGTGTGTTCTCCTTATGAGAAAATAATAAAATCTCTGTTATCATCTACTAAATCTCGTTTGATGTAAATGAACTTGCATGTCTAAACTTAATTCCTTTAGTAGATGCTTATCATTTTATGCTCTTAATTCCAAATGATAAAATTCTGGATAGAGTCTCCCTTGTAATTTGGACTTATCCAAACCAAAAGCATACTTCATAACTCACAATAATAAATAACTCCACATTTGATCACAACGATCTAAAAATATTGAAAACGATTCCAACACTTCAATATCATCAAAATATCCCATAATTCAATTCATAATTCCTCAACATAGAAATTTCAAATCATATTTTTCAATATCACAATATTACTTCCTTCCATACCTTAATTGGCTCAAAAGTTACTCATACTTATAAATATATGCCATAAATCATATTCCCAAAATTTATTCACAAAGCCAAACTTCATAATAAATTTCTCTTCAACATAGAGGCATAATAAATTAACTCAACATAATATCCATTACTTAATTCTCAATAAAATCATATTATTCCCATTATGCTCAACACTCGTTTTCTTTAAAAAAAATTTCTCATAATCATACATTAAAGCATATAAGTTATGACAAAGCATAACAACATCATTATTTTCGAAGAAATACATTCTTATTTCTCATAAATCATAAGTATCCGAAATACTCTTCATTCTTTCTCATAAATCAATAAAATGAGTTTTCGAAATACTGAAATAACTTTAAACATCATAAACTTCTTTACCTCGGAGTTGGTGGAACGAATGATGGCAGTGGCAATCTTCATCAATAAAAATCTTATAATGGAAAATATTTCTTAAAATTCTTTTTGAAAATTTTTCCAGTCTACAGAAACGCAGACTAGCTCTGATACCAACTTGTAGCGCCCCGAGTTCCGTATACCCGATTCACTACGTCATTTTCTGTCTAAATTTTTTCGAATAATATTTTTGCGGAAGAAATAATTGAAATTCATTTTTTGGCAACATTAAATAAACTGTAATGGCCGCTAAAATTGAAAACATTTATGAAACCATTTGAAATAGTAAATCGAACCATTAATATTGTAAAGAAATTGCCAATATCATAATTTCTCAAATAAATGAACTTCTCTAAAATATTCGATTGTTTGGAAAATACGGAAATCATTAACGTCAAACTTTCAACCGTTCAACGATTATTGCCACCATCATTCATCGCTCGCCACCGTCTCCGAAATCTGCAAAACTGTTAAAAGTAGGGTGAGTATTTCATGGGGGAAATACTCAGTAGACTCATCGCAAATTAATTTAATTTATAAGATGATTAAACACATAAATCCCGGCTCTTTATAAAACGGGCATTGATAGAGCTTCTTTATAAAACTGTTCTTGATAAAACTCATATTGTGCATTACAGCACGGGACATATTTTGCAAATCATATGCTCTTTGAAAACATCTCTTTGAAAACAGTTCTTTGAAAACCATATACTTATAAAACATTTTAATTATGCCAAGCATAATTTCTTTTGAAAGCATAACATAAGATAGGATTGAAATCCTCATAAACATAAGAATTTTACCGAACTTAGGTGGTAAGAATTCTTATGTAGTAAAATCATAATAACAGTAAGTTTTCATCATAACATAGGATAAAATCGAAATCCTCATAAACATAAGAATTTTACCGAACTTAAGTGGTAAAAATTCTTATGTAGTAAGTATACCAAGCATAATTTTCTGAAATTCATAGGGATCAATTGCATCATAACATAAGATAGGATCGAAATCCTCATAAACATATGCGACAGGAATTTTACCGAACTTAGGTGGTAAATCCTCATAAACATATGGAAAGATAGGAATTTTACCGAACTTCGTGGCAAATCCTCATAAACATAGGAGACACAAGAATGTTACCGAACTTAGGTGGCAAGAATTCTTATGTGTAGCGCTACTAAAACTCCGGTCCCCTTAACATATCATAACTTATCATATGGGACCCAAAACAATCTTGGTAGATTGATTTCATAGCAATGATCCAAAAAAACATTTTCGTGAAGCATAGGGTATACTTACTTTTCGTAAAAACATAAAGTATATTTTCTTTTCATAAAAACATACTTACTTTTCATAACAACATAAGGTATATTTACCTTTCATAAAAACATACTTGTTTTTCTTAAAAATTGACTTTCACAAGTCACATGACATTTATATGAAATCATAATTTAAATCAATTAATAAGTGCGAGTCTACCTCAAATCCGACGAGTGCAAAGTTGAGCGGGAATGACTTCAATTTCTTTAAATTCTCCGTACGCTTCGTCTTAGCCAATAAGTCACTTTAGTATATCGAATATATAGTTCAAAATGATAAATTATAATTTGAGGACTAAAATTGATGTTTTGAAAGTTGAGGGACTAAAATGAATACTTTTGAAAGTTCAGGGACTAAAATAGATATTTTGAAAGTTGAGAGATTAAAATGAATACTTTTGATAGTTAAGGGACTAAAAATGAATACTTTGAAACTTGGGCTTAAAATCAAATAAAGTAAATCAGCAAGGACTGAAATGATAAGTTTAAAAGCTGAAAGGACTGAAATAAAACCTTTTTAAAACTTGGGGACTGATTTGAAAACCTTTGAAACTTCAGGGACCAAAGTGCAAATTTCCGAAAATCAAATATATTAAATAAAACTTTACTCTCTCTCTATTTTCAATTTCGATCAGAGAGAGACAGGCGAGAGGGGAGATGAAGCTGGCGACGGAGGGTGAAGTCCGGGCTACAGCCGGTGGAACGCCGGCGAACCGTAGGCGTAAGGTGTGGCGAGCGACGGCAAAAAGAGTGGGAGTTCTGATTTGGTTTCAGGTGCGAGGTTAGATGCGAAATCGAAGTGTAACCTAGGTCGAAGGTTGCGATTTCCGGTGATAGCTCCGGCGAAGTGGTTCCACAGTTGAGGTAGGTAACTGGGTTTATTTATCATTGAGTTTTTTGATCTGATCGATGGTGATTTGGAGAGGTTGAGAAATTGGGTTCAACTGAACGTTGTGAATTTAGTTTGTGGAAAACAGAGTTTCAAGCAGTGGCGGTTCTTGATTGATTGGTGGTGGTGGTGCTGGTTGGTTTGGAGTTCAACCTGGCAGGGGTGGTGACAGTGAAAGGGCTGGTGATGCTACCGGTGGTGGAGATAATACTGAAATGGTGTTGAAGGTGGCATTGGTTGTATTTGGTTATTGTATATGCAGGCTGTGGATCTTGGTTATGGCTTGCCAATTTGGTGATGATGATAAATGGTGATTTGCAGTGGTGAGGTTATTGATAATGAGAATGATTTCTGAAAACTTGATGGAATTGAGAATTGTGTGATGTTGAGATGGTTATGTGAGGTTAACTGCGTGAGGGAGGCTCATGTTGGAATCAATGCCGAAACTTTCCTCATGTGCGGCCTCTGTTGTGCTTCCCGGCCTGTGCAATATTCGACCAGTTCTGCTACTTTTCAAATACTTGGGAAGGTTTCTTCATTTGGTTGTAGGGTCTGCTCAGGGGAGGCTCTTATGCTGTCTTTTTTTTTTTTTTGGATTAGCTTGCCGAACCAGGTCATTAGCTGTTAAAAATTCGAATTGCATAGGATGCTGCAAGTGCTTTCCCTCTTTCACATGAACAGATGGTGTAGTGAAGGGCAGTGTTGGTTAAGCAGGGACGGTTAGGGTGTGATGACTTTTGCAGTGGTTTGGTAGTTTGTTGTGTGTATTGTGAGGAGATGGAGAACGTATAAATTTAGGAAAAATGATGAATAGTTAGGTATGAAAAGGGTGGAATATGGGTAATTCATCATTATGTTTAGTATACACATGGGGTAGGATTGAATTGTGATAGCTTTGATTAATTGGTAGTGGTGTTCTTTGTTAGGTGTAATGATATGATGAAGATGCTTTGATTATGGTATATTGAGGTGGAAAGAGAAATAAAGAAGGAAGAAAAATATGTGGGTTCATGATACAATTTTTGATAAATATTGGACTAACTTCGATCAAGAAAAGTATTTAAAACTGATATATTTTGGACTGAAAAATGATTTTGAAAATAATACTTTAAATAAATAATTAAAATAATATAATTTTAGAAATTCGGATTTTAATTTAAAATCGAACAAATTCGATATTTCTTGACTTGGCTAGACGAATCCGTCGCGGCGTTAACTTCAAAATAATAAATGAAATAGTAGTGACACAATTTTCTAAATATTAAAATAATTATTTATTGCATAAAAATTCTGGGTCGCTATACTTAGTGTAAAGATAGGATGATTGATTAGATTATTGTGGGAAATGGAAAGAAAATATGATGAGGGAGGGAGTGGCGTAGGTGATGAAAGTTTTGTGTTAGGTGGAATTGGTGATGATAATGATAGTGTTTGTTGATAGTGCAATGAGGTGGAAAGAGGAATAAAGAAAATGGTATAAGTTGGAAAAACATAATAAAGATAGTGGAAAGTGAAGAGAAAATGGTGTAATGATTGAGATAAAAATTGAATTACGTATTTGGACTTGAAATAATTTGAATAAGGAAAATTGAGATATTTTTAATAAATTTGGAATTTAAAATGATTTTGAAAATAATACTTTGAATAAATAATTAAAATAACATAATTTTAGAAATTCGGATTTTAATTTAAAATCGAACAAATTCGATATTTCTTGACTTGGCTAGATGAATCCGTCGCGGCGTTAACTTCAAAATAATAGGTGAAATAGTAGCGACACAATTTTCTAAATATTAAAATAATTATAAAATTGCGTAAAAATTCTGGGTCGCTATATTTTTGGTGGTCATAAACTTCATTAACTTATGTATTAAATATTTATATGCCCAATGCTCTTCACTATAACTCATACTCGCTCACAAATCTTTGATCATCATCGTTACCCCAAATCCGTACATAGCCAAATAGCGGTAAGATTTGTTACTTATTTAGTTCATTCTTATCCAGACTTTTTATTCATGATTTTGATTTGTTTTTTAAGTTGGAATAGCTCCTTGATTTGTAGAAATTTTCTTTTGACGACTTGTACTATGGATTCTCGTGGACCCAACTCAATAGTCACTAGTATAAATTCGATGTCGCTGAAATGATTTGGTAACGGAACGTACGACCACCATTAAATTAGCCATGACGCTCACGAAGGACGTATCCTGCTCCCCAAGCGTTAGCACATTAGGGGCACAAGCAGCGAAATTTAGCTTCCATGCATCTTCCAGTGGTGTTTTGAAGACCATTGTATGTAGCACTTGAGTAGACTTGCGACTGTAAAGAGAAGAACAATTCAAAAAAGAAAAATAAAAAAAAATCCTATACGAATCAAGATTTCCTAGTTCTTAGTTTTGGGATCGGGTTGGATTTCATATTCTGAGTAGTTTTTGTGTTTCTCAAGGTTTTCAATTCAATAATGTTTTTTATTTAAATGTTTTTTAAAAATCATAGACATATTGACGTACATCGCACGTGTGCTAGTTACAATTATGAAGGGAATAAATATAAAAATACAGAAAGTGATTTATCCCTATTGTCGTGCACTATATCTATGACCCTCCGCGATGCACCACTTTTTGATTTTTGGTGGTCATAAACTCCATTAACTTATGTATTAAATTTTGATATGCCCAATGCTCTTCACTATAACTCATACTCGCTCATCAATCTTTGATCATCATCGTTACCCCAAATCCGTACATAGCCAAATAGCGGTAAGATTTGTTACGTATTTAGTTCATTCTTATGCAGACTTTGTTTTCATGATTTTGATTTGTTTTTTAAGTTGGAATAGCTCCTTGATTTGTAGAAAATTTCTTTTGACGACTTGTACTATGGATTCTCATGGACCCAACTCAATAGTCACTAGTATAAATTCCATGTCGCTGAAATTATTTGGTAACAGAACGTACGAGCATCATTAAATTGGCCATGATGGTCACGAAGGACGTATCCTGCTCCCCAAGCGTTACCACATTAGGGGCACAAGCAGCGAAATTTAGCTTCCATACATCATCCAGTGGTGTTTTGAAGACCATTGTATGTAGCACTTGAGTAGACTTGCGACTATAAAGAGAAGAACAATTCAAAAAAGAAAAATAAAAAAAAATCCAATACAAATCAGGATTTCCTAATTCTTAGTTTTGGGCTCTGGTTGGATTTCATATTTTCAGTAGTTTTTGTTTTTCTCAAGGTTTTCAATTCAATAATGTTTTTTATTTGAATGTTTTTTAAAAATCATAGACATATTCACGTACATCGCACGTGTGCTAGTTACAATTATGAAGGGAATAAATATAAAAATAGAGAAAGTAATTTACCACTCTTGTCGTGCAATATTTCTATGACCCTCCGCGATGCACTACTTTTTGATTTTTGGTGGTAATAAACTCCATTAACTTATGTATTAAATATTGATATGCCCAATGCTCTTCACTATAACTCATACTCGCTCACCAATCTTTGATCATCATCGTTACCCCAAATTTGTACATAGCAAAATAGCGGTAAGATTTGTTACATATTTAGTACATTCTTATCCAGACGTTGTATTCATGCTTTTGATTCGCTTTTTAAGTTGGAATAGATCTCTAATTTGAAAAAAATTTCCTTTGACGACTTGTACAATGGATTCTCGTAGACCCAACTCAAGAGCCACTATTATAAATTGGACGTCGCTGAAATTATTTGGTAACGGAACTTACGAACATCATTAAATTAGCCATTATGCTCACGAAGGACGTATCCTGCTCCCCAAGCGTTAACACATTAGGGGCACAAGCAGGGAAATTTAGCTTCCATGCATCTTCCAGTGGTGTTTTGAAGACCATTGTATGTAGCACTTGAGTAGACTTGTGACTGTAAAGAGAAGAACAATTCAAAAAAGAAAAATAAAAAAAATCCTATACGAATCAGGATTTCCTAATTCTTAGTTTTGGGCTCGGGTTGGATTTCATATTTTGAGTAGTTTTTGTGTTTCTCAAGGTTTTCAATTCAATAATGTTTTTTATTTAAATGTTTTTTAAAAATCATAGACATATTCACGTACATCGCACGTGTGCTAGTTACAATTATGAAGGGAATAAATATAAAAATACAGAAAGTAATTTACCACTCTTGTCGTGCAATATTTCTATGACCCTCCGCGATGCACCACTTTTTGATTTTTGGTGGTCATATACTCCATTAACTTATGTATTAAATATTGATATGCCCAATGCTCTTCACTATAACTCATACTCGCTCACCAATCTTTGATCATCATCGTTACCCCAAATTTGTACATAGCAAAATAGCGGTAAGATTTGTTACATATTTAGTGCATTCTTATCCAGACGTTGTATTCATGCTTTTGATTCGCTTTTTAAGTTGGAATAGATCTCTAATTTGAAAAAATTTTCCTTTGACGACTTGTACAATGGATTCTCGTAGACCCAACTCAAGAGTCACTATTATAAATAGGACGTCGCTGAAATTATTTGGTAACGGAACTTACGAACATCATTAAATTAGCCATTATGCTCACGAAGGACTTATCCTGCTCCCCAAGCGTTAGCACATTAGGGGCACAAGCAGCGAAATTTAGCTTCCATGCATCTTCCAGTGGTGTTTTGAAGACCATTGTATGTAGCACTTGAGTAGACTTGTGACTGTAAAGAGAAGAACAATTCAAAAAAGAAAAATAAAAAAAATCCTATACGAATCAGGATTTCCTAATTCTTAGTTTTGGGCTCGGGTTGGATTTCATATTTTGAGTAGTTTTTGTGTTTCTCAAGGTTTTCAATTCAATAATGTTTTTTATTTAAATGTTTTTTAAAAATCATAGACATATTCACGTACATCGCACGTGTGCTAGTTACAATTATGAAGGGAATAAATATAAAAATACAGAAAGTAATTTACCACTCTTGTCGTGCAATATTTCTATGACCCTCCGCGATGCACCACTTTTTGATTTTTGGTGGTCATATACTCCATTAACTTATGTATTAAATATTGATATGCCCAATGCTCTTCACTATAACTCATACTCGCCACCAATCTTTGATCATCATCGTTACCCCAAATCCGTACATAGCCAAATAGCGGTAAGATTTGTTACATATTTAGTGCATTCTTATCCAGACGTTGTATTCATGCTTTTGATTCGCTTTTTAAGTTGGAATAGATCTTTAATTTGAAAAAATTTTCCTTTGACGACTTGTACAATGGATTCTCGTAGACCCAACTCAAGAGCCACTATTATAAATTGGACGTCGCTGAAATTATTTGGTAACGGAACTTACGAACATCATTAAATTAGCCATTATGCTCACGAAGGACGTATCCTGCTCCCCAAGCGTTAACACATTAGGGGCACAAGCAGGGAAATTTAGCTTCCATGCATCTTCCAGTGGTGTTTTGAAGACCATTGTATGTAGCACTTGAGTAGACTTGTGACTGTAAAGAGAAGAACAATTCAAAAAAGAAAAATAAAAAAAATCCTATACGAATCAGGATTTCCTAATTCTTAGTTTTGGGCTCGGGTTGGATTTCATATTTTGAGTAGTTTTTGTGTTTCTCAAGGTTTTCAATTCAATAATGTTTTTTATTTAAATGTTTTTTAAAAATCATAGACATATTCACGTACATCGCACGTGTGCTAGTTACAATTATGAAGGGAATAAATATAAAAATACAGAAAGTAATTTACCACTCTTGTCGTGCAATATTTCTATGACCCTCCGCGATGCACCACTTTTTGATTTTTGGTGGTCATATACTCCATTAACTTATGTATTAAATATTGATATGCCCAATGCTCTTCACTATAACTCATACTCGCTCACCAATCTTTGATCATCATCGTTACCCCAAATTTGTACATAGCAAAATAGCGGTAAGATTTGTTACATATTTAGTGCATTCTTATCCAGACGTTGTATTCATGCTTTTGATTCGCTTTTTAAGTTGGAATAGATCTCTAATTTGAAAAAATTTTCCTTTGACGACTTGTACAATGGATTCTCGTAGACCCAACTCAAGAGTCACTATTATAAATAGGACGTCGCTGAAATTATTTGGTAACGGAACTTACGAACATCATTAAATTAGCCATTATGCTCACGAAGGACTTATCCTGCTCCCCAAGCGTTAGCACATTAGGGGCACAAGCAGCGAAATTTAGCTTCCATGCATCTTCCAGTGGTGTTTTGAAGACCATTGTATGTAGCACTTGAGTAGACTTGTGACTGTAAAGAGAAGAACAATTCAAAAAAGAAAAATAAAAAAAATCCTATACGAATCAGGATTTCCTAATTCTTAGTTTTGGGCTCGGGTTGGATTTCATATTTTGAGTAGTTTTTGTGTTTCTCAAGGTTTTCAATTCAATAATGTTTTTTATTTAAATGTTTTTTAAAAATCATAGACATATTCACGTACATCGCACGTGTGCTAGTTACAATTATGAAGGGAATAAATATAAAAATACAGAAAGTAATTTACCACTCTTGTCGTGCAATATTTCTATGACCCTCCGCGATGCACCACTTTTTGATTTTTGGTGGTCATATACTCCATTAACTTATGTATTAAATATTGATATGCCCAATGCTCTTCACTATAACTCATACTCGCCACCAATCTTTGATCATCATCGTTACCCCAAATCCGTACATAGCCAAATAGCGGTAAGATTTGTTACATATTTAGTGCATTCTTATCCAGACGTTGTATTCATGCTTTTGATTCGCTTTTTAAGTTGGAATAGATCTTTAATTTGAAAAAATTTTCCTTTGACGACTTGTACAATGGATTCTCGTAGACCCAACTCAAGAGTCACTATTATAAATTGGACGTCGCTGAAATTATTTGGTAACGGAACTTACGAACATCATTAAATTAGCCATTATGCTCACGAATGACGTATCCTGCTCCCCAAGCGTTAGCACATTAGGGGCACAAGCAGCGAAATTTAGCTTCCATGCATCTTCCAGTGGTGTTTTGAAGACCATTGTATGTAGCACTTGAGTAGACTTGTGACTGTAAAGAGAAGAGCAATTCAAAAAAGAAAAATAAAAAAAATCCTATACGAATCAGGATTTCCTAATTCTTAGTTTTGGGCTCGGGTTGGATTTCATATTTTGAGTAGTTTTTGTGTTTCTCAAGGTTTTCAATTCAATAATGTTTTTTATTTAAATGTTTTTTAAAAATCATAGACATATTCACGTACATCGCACGTGTTCTAGTTACAATTATGAAGGGAATAAATATAAAAATACAGAAAGTAATTTACCACTCTTGTCGTGCAATATTTCTATGACCCTCTGCGATGCACCACTTTTTGATTTTTGGTGGTCATAAACTCCATTAACTTATGTATTAAATATTGATATGCCCAATGCTCTTCACTATAACTCATACTCGCTCACCAATCATTGATCATCATAGTTACCCCAAATCCGTACATAGCCAAATAGCGGTAAGATTTGTTACATATTTAGTGCATTCTTATCCAGACGTTGTATTCATGCTTTTGATTCGCTTTTTAAGTTGGAATAGATCTCTAATTTGAAAAAAATTTCCTTTGACGACTTGTACAATGGATTCTCGTAGACCCAACTCAAGAGTCACTATTATAAATTGGACGTCGCTGAAATTATTTGGTAACGGAACTTACAAACATCATTAAATTAGCCATTATGCTCACGAAGGACGTATCCTGCTCCCCAAGCGTTAACACATTAGGGGCACAAGCAGGGAAATTTAGCTTCCATGCATCTTCCAGTGGTGTTTTGAATACCATTGTATGTAGCACTTGAGTAGACTTGTGACTGTAAAGAGAAGAACAATTCAAAAAAGAAAAATAAAAAAAATCCTATACGAATCAGGATTTCCTAATTCTTAGTTTTGGGCTCGGGTTGGATTTCATATTTTGAGTAGTTTTTGTGTTTCTCAAGGTTTTCAATTCAATAATGTTTTTTATTTAAATGTTTTTTAAAAATCATAGACATATTCACGTACATCGCACGTGTGCTAGTTACAATTATGAAGGGAATAAATATAAAAATACAGAAAGTAATTTACCACTCTTGTCGTGCAATATTTCTATGACCCTCCGCGATGCACCACTTTTTGATTTTTGGTGGTCATATACTCCATTAACTTATGTATTAAATATTGATATGCCCAATGCTCTTCACTATAACTCATACTCGCCACCAATCTTTGATCATCATCGTTACCCCAAATCCGTACATAGCCAAATAGCGGTAAGATTTGTTACATATTTAGTGCATTCTTATCCAGACGTTGTATTCATGCTTTTGATTCGCTTTTTAAGTTGGAATAGATCTTTAATTTGAAGAAATTTTCCTTTGACGACTGGTACAATGGATTCTCGTAGACCCAACTCAAGAGTCACTATTATAAATTAGAGGTCGCTGAAATGATTTGGTAACGGAACGTACGAGCATCATTAAATTAGCCATGATGCTCACGAAGGACGTATCCTGCTCCCCAAGCGTTAGCACATTAGGGGCACAAGCAGCGAAATTTAGCTTCCATGCATCTTCCAGTGGTGTTTTGAAGACCATTGTATGTAGCACTTGAGTAGACTTGTGACTGTAAAGAGAAGAACAATTCAAAAAAGAAAAATAAAAAAAATCCTATACGAATCAGGATTTCCTAATTCTTAGTTTTGGGCTCGGGTTGGATTTCATATTTTGAGTAGTTTTTGTGTTTCTCAAGGTTTTCAATTCAATAATGTTTTTTATTTAAATGTTTTTTAAAAATCATAGACATATTCACGTACATCGCACGTGTGCTAGTTACAATTATGAAGGGAATAAATATAAAAATACAGAAAGTAATTTACCACTCTTGTCGTGCAATATTTCTATGACCCTCCGCGATGCACCACTTTTTGATTTTTGGTGGTCATATACTCCATTAACTTATGTATTAAATATTGATATGCCCAATGCTCTTCACTATAACTCATACTCGCCACCAATCTTTGATCATCATCGTTACCCCAAATCCGTACATAGCCAAATAGCGGTAAGATTTGTTACATATTTAGTGCATTCTTATCCAGACGTTGTATTCATGCTTTTGATTCGCTTTTTAAGTTGGAATAGATCTTTAATTTGAAGAAATTTTCCTTTGACGACTGGTACAATGGATTCTCGTAGACCCAACTCAAGAGTCACTATTATAAATTAGATGTCGCTGAAATGATTTGGTAACGGAACGTACGAGCATCATTAAATTAGCCATGATGCTCACGAAGGACGTATCCTGCTCCCCAAGCGTTAGCACATTAGGGGCACAAGCAGCGAAATTTAGCTTCCATGCATCTTTCAGTGGTGTTTCGAAGACCATTGTATGTAGCACTTGAGTAGACTTGGGATTGTAAAGAGAAAAAAAAATTTTAAAAAGAGAAATAAATACTAAAAATCCTATACGGATCAGGATTTCCTAATTCTTTGTTTTGGGCTCGTGTTGGATTTCATATTTTGAGTAGTTTTTGAGTTTCTCCAGGTTTTCAATTCAATAATGTTTTGTATTTAATTTTTTTTAAAAAATCATAGACATATTCATGTACATCGCACGTGTGCTAGTTACAATTACGAAGGGAATAAATATAAAAATACAGAAAGTGATTTACCACTCTTGTCGTGCAATATTTCTAAGACCCTCCGCGATGCACCACTTTTTGATTTTTGGTGGTCATAAACTCCATTAACTTATGTATTAAATATTGATATGCCCAATGCTCTTCACTATAACTCATACTCGCTCACCAATCATTGATCATCATAGTTACCCCAAATCCGTACATAGCCAAATAGCGGTAAGATTTGTTACATATTTAGTGCATTCTTATCCAGACGTTGTATTCATGCTTTTGATTCGCTTTTTAAGTTGGAATAGATCTTTAATTTGAAGAAATTTTCCTTTGACGACTTGTACAATGGATTCTCGTAGACCCAACTCAAGAGTCACTATTATAAATTAGATGTCGCTTAAATGATTTGGTAACAGAACGTACGAGCATCATTAAATTAGCCATGATGCTCACGAAGGACGTATCCTGCTCCCCAAGCGTTAGCACATTAGGGGCACAAGCAGCGAAATTTAGCTTCCATGCATCTTTCAGTGGTGTTTCGAAGACCATTGTATGTAGCACTTGAGTAGACTTGGGATTGTAAAGAGAAAAAAAAATTTAAAAAAGAGAAATAAAAACTAAAAATCCTATACGGATCAGGATTTCCTTATTCTTTGTTTTGGGCTCGTGTTGGATTTCATATTTTGAGTAGTTTTTGAGTTTTTCAAGTTTTTCAATTCAATAATGTTTTGTATTTAATTTTTTTTTAAAAATTATAGACATATTCACGTACATCGCACGTGTGCTAGTTACAATTACGAAGGGAATAAATATAAAAGTACAGAAAGTGATTTACCACTCTTGTCGTGCAATATTTCTAAGACCCTCTGCGATGCACCACTTTTTGATTTTTGGTGGTCATAAACTCCATTAACTTATGTATTAAATATTGATATGCCCAATGCTCTTCACTATAACTCATACTCGCTCACCAATCTTTGATCATCATAGTTACCCCAAATCCGTACATAGCCAAATAGCGGTAAGATTTGTTACATATTTAGTGCATTCTTATCCAGACGTTGTATTCATGCTTTTGATTCGCTTTTTAAGTTGGAATAGATCTTTAATTTGAAGAAATTTTCCTTTGACGACTTGTACAATGGATTCTCGTAGACCCAACTCAAGAGTCACTATTATAAATTAGATGTCGCTGAAATGATTTGGTAACGGAACGTACGAGCATCATTAAATTAGCCATGATGCTCACGAAGGACGTATCCTGCTCCCCAAGCGTTAGCACATTAGGGGCACAAGCAGCGAAATTTAGCTTCCATGCATCTTTCAGTGGTGTTTCGAAGACCATTGTATGTAGCACTTGAGTAGACTTGGGATTGTAAAGAGAAAAAAAAATTTAAAAAAGAGAAATATAAACTAAAAATCCTATACGGATCAGGATTTCCTAATTCTTTGTTTTGGGCTCGTGTTGGATTTCATATTTTGAGTAGTTTTTGAGTTTCTCCAGGTTTTCAATTCAATAATGTTTTGTATTTAAATTTTTTTAAAAAATCATAGACATATTCACGTACATCGCACGTGTGCTAGTTACAATTACGAAGGGAATAAATATAAAAATACAGAAAGTGATTTACCACTCTTGTCGTGCAATATTTCTAAGACCCTCCGCGATGCACCACTTTTTGATTTTTGGTGGTCATAAACTCCATTAACTTATGTATTAAATATTGATATGCCCAATGCTCTTCACTATAACTCATACTCGCTCACCAATCATTGATCATCATAGTTACCCCAAATCCGTACATAGCCAAATAACGGTAAGATTTGTTACATATTTAGTGCATTCTTATCCAGACGTTGTATTCATGCTTTTGATTCGCTTTTTAAGTTGGAATAGATCTTTAATTTGAAGAAATTTTCCTTTGACGACTTGTACAATGGATTCTCGTAGACCCAACTCAAGAGTCACTATTATAATTAGATGTCGCTGAAATGATTTGGTAACAGAACGTACGAGCATCATTAAATTAGCCATGATGCTCACGAAGGACGTATCCTGCTCCCCAAGCGTTAGCACATTAGGGGCACAAGCAGCGAAATTTAGCTTCCATGCATCTTTCAGTGGTGTTTCGAAGACCATTGTATGTAGCACTTGAGTAGACTTGGGATTGTAAAGAGAAAAAAAATTTAAAAAAGAGAAATAAAAACTAAAAATCCTATACGGATCAGGATTTCCTTATTCTTTGTTTTGGGCTCGTGTTGGATTTCATATTTTGAGTAGTTTTTGAGTTTTTCAAGTTTTTCAATTAATAATGTTTTGTATTTAATTTTTTTTTAAAAATTATAGACATATTCACGTACATCGCACGTGTGCTAGTTACAATTACGAAGGGAATAAATATAAAAGTACAGAAAGTGATTTACCACTCTTGTCGTGCAATATTTCTAAGACCCTCTGCGATGCACCACTTTTTGATTTTTGGTGGTCATAAACTCCATTAACTTATGTATTAAATATTGATATGCCCAATGCTCTTCACTATAACTCATACTCGCTCACCAATCTTTGATCATCATAGTTACCCCAAATCCGTACATAGCCAAATAGCGGTAAGATTTGTTACATATTTAGTGCATTCTTATCCAGACGTTGTATTCATGCTTTTGATTCGCTTTTTAAGTTGGAATAGATCTTTAATTTGAAGAAATTTTCCTTTGACGACTTGTACAATGGATTCTCGTAGACCCAACTCAAGAGTCACTATTATAAATTAGATGTCGCTGAAATGATTTGGTAAGGGAACGTACGAGCATCATTAAATTAGCCATGATGCTCACGAAGGACGTATCCTGCTCCCCAAACGTTAGCACATTAGGGGCACAAGCAGCGAAATTTAGCTTCCATGCATCTTTCAGTGGTGTTTCGAAGACCATTGTATGTAGCACTTGAGTAGACTTGGGATTGTAAAGAGAAAAAAAAATTTAAAAAAGAGAAATAAAAACTAAAAATCCTATACGGATCAGGATTTCCTTATTCTTTGTTTTGGGCTCGTGTTGGATTTCATATTTTGAGTAGTTTTTGAGTTTTTCAAGTTTTTCAATTAATAATGTTTTGTATTTAATTTTTTTTTAAAAATTATAGACATATTCACGTACATCGCACGTGTGCTAGTTACAATTACGAAGGGAATAAATATAAAAGTACAGAAAGTGATTTACCACTCTTGTCGTGCAATATTTCTAAGACCCTCTGCGATGCACCACTTTTTGATTTTTGGTGGTCATAAACTCCATTAACTTATGTATTAAATATTGATATGCCCAATGCTCTTCACTATAACTCATACTCGCTCACCAATCTTTGATCATCATAGTTACCCCAAATCCGTACATAGCCAAATAGCGGTAAGATTTGTTACATATTTAGTGCATTCTTATCCAGACGTTGTATTCATGCTTTTGATTCGCTTTTTAAGTTGGAATAGATCTTTAATTTGAAGAAATTTTCCTTTGACGACTTGTACAATGGATTCTCGTAGACCCAACTCAAGAGTCACTATTATAAATTAGATGTCGCTGAAATGATTTGGTAACAGAACGTACGAGCATCATTAAATTAGCCATGATGCTCACGAAGGACGTATCCTGCTCCCCAAGCGTTAGCACATTAGGGGCACAAGCAGCGAAATTTAGCTTCCATGCATCTTTCAGTGGTGTTTCGAAGACCATTGTATGTAGCACTTGAGTAGACTTGGGATTGTAAAGAGAAAAAAAAATTTAAAAAAGAGAAATAAAAACTAAAAATCCTATACGGATCAGGATTTCCTAATTCTTTGTTTTGGGCTCGTGTTGGATTTCATATTTTGAGTAGTTTTTGAGTTTCTCCAGGTTTTCAATTCAATAATGTTTTGTATTTAAATTTTTTTAAAAACTCATAGACATATTCACGTACATCGCACGTGTGCTAGTTACAATTACGAAGGGAATAAATATAAAAATACAGAAAGTGATTTACCACTCTTGTCGTGCAATATTTCTAAGACCCTCCGCGATGCACCACTTTTTGATTTTTGGTGGTCATAAACTCCATTAACTTATGTATTAAATATTGATATGCCCAATGCTCTTCACTATAACTCATACTCGCTCACCAATCATTGATCATCATAGTTACCCCAAATCCGTACATAGCCAAATAGCGGTAAGATTTGTTACATATTTAGTGCATTCTTATCCAGACGTTGTATTCATGCTTTTGATTCGCTTTTTAAGTTGGAATAGATCTTTAATTTGAAGAAATTTTCCTTTGACGACTTGTACAATGGATTCTCGTAGACCCAACTCAAGAGTCACTATTATAAATTAGATGTCGCTTAAATGATTTGGTAACAGAACGTACGAGCATCATTAAATTAGCCATGATGCTCACGAAGGACGTATCCTGCTCCCCAAGCGTTAGCACATTAGGGGCACAAGCAGCGAAATTTAGCTTCCATGCATCTTTCAGTGGTGTTTCGAAGACCATTGTATGTAGCACTTGAGTAGACTTGGGATTGTAAAGAGAAAAAAAAATTTAAAAAAGAGAAATAAAAACTAAAAATCCTATACGGATCAGGATTTCCTTATTCTTTGTTTTGGGCTCGTGTTGGATTTCATATTTTGAGTAGTTTTTGAGTTTTTCAAGTTTTTCAATTAATAATGTTTTGTATTTAATTTTTTTTTAAAAATTATAGACATATTCACGTACATCGCACGTGTGCTAGTTACAATTACGAAGGGAATAAATATAAAAGTACAGAAAGTGATTTACCACTCTTGTCGTGCAATATTTCTAAGACCCTCTGCGATGCACCACTTTTTGATTTTTGGTGGTCATAAACTCCATTAACTTATGTATTAAATATTGATATGCCCAATGCTCTTCACTATAACTCATACTCGCTCACCAATCTTTGATCATCATAGTTACCCCAAATCCGTACATAGCCAAATAGCGGTAAGATTTGTTACATATTTAGTGCATTCTTATCCAGACGTTGTATTCATGCTTTTGATTCGCTTTTTAAGTTGGAATAGATCTTTAATTTGAAGAAATTTTCCTTTGACGACTTGTACAATGGATTCTCGTAGACCCAACTCAAGAGTCACTATTATAAATTAGATGTCGCTGAAATGATTTGGTAAGGGAACGTACGAGCATCATTAAATTAGCCATGATGCTCACGAAGGACGTATCCTGCTCCCCAAACGTTAGCACATTAGGGGCACAAGCAGCGAAATTTAGCTTCCATGCATCTTTCAGTGGTGTTTCGAAGACCATTGTATGTAGCACTTGAGTAGACTTGGGATTGTAAAGAGAAAAAAAAATTTAAAAAAGAGAAATAAAAACTAAAAATCCTATACGGATCAGGATTTCCTTATTCTTTGTTTTGGGCTCGTGTTGGATTTCATATTTTGAGTAGTTTTTGAGTTTTTCAAGTTTTTCAATTAATAATGTTTTGTATTTAATTTTTTTTAAAAAATTATAGACATATTCACGTACATCGCACGTGTGCTAGTTACAATTACGAAGGGAATAAATATAAAAGTACAGAAAGTGATTTACCACTCTTGTCGTGCAATATTTCTAAGACCCTCTGCGATGCACCACTTTTTGATTTTTGGTGGTCATAAACTCCATTAACTTATGTATTAAATATTGATATGCCCAATGCTCTTCACTATAACTCATACTCGCTCACCAATCTTTGATCATCATAGTTACCCCAAATCCGTACATAGCCAAATAGCGGTAAGATTTGTTACATATTTAGTGCATTCTTATCCAGACGTTGTATTCATGCTTTTGATTCGCTTTTTAAGTTGGAATAGATCTTTAATTTGAAGAAATTTTCCTTTGACGACTTGTACAATGGATTCTCGTAGACCCAACTCAAGAGTCACTATTATAAATTAGATGTCGCTGAAATGATTTGGTAACAGAACGTACGAGCATCATTAAATTAGCCATGATGCTCACGAAGGACGTATCCTGCTCCCCAAGCGTTAGCACATTAGGGGCACAAGCAGCGAAATTTAGCTTCCATGCATCTTTCAGTGGTGTTTCGAAGACCATTGTATGTAGCACTTGAGTAGACTTGGGATTGTAAAGAGAAAAAAAAATTTAAAAAAGAGAAATAAAAACTAAAAATCCTATACGGATCAGGATTTCCTAATTCTTTGTTTTGGGCTCGTGTTGGATTTCATATTTTGAGTAGTTTTTGAGTTTCTCCAGGTTTTCAATTCAATAATGTTTTGTATTTAAATTTTTTTAAAAACTCATAGACATATTCACGTACATCGCACGTGTGCTAGTTACAATTACGAAGGGAATAAATATAAAAATACAGAAAGTGATTTACCACTCTTGTCGTGCAATATTTCTAAGACCCTCCGCGATGCACCACTTTTTGATTTTTGGTGGTCATAAACTCCATTAACTTATGTATTAAATATTGATATGCCCAATGCTCTTCACTATAACTCATACTCGCTCACCAATCATTGATCATCATAGTTACCCCAAATCCGTACATAGCTAAATAGCGGTAAGATTTGTTACATATTTAGTGCATTCTTATCCAGACGTTGTATTCATGCTTTTGATTCGCTTTTTAAGTTGGAATAGATCTTTAATTTGAAGAAATTTTCCTTTGACGACTTGTACAATGGATTCTCGTAGACCCAACTCAAGAGTCACTATTATAAATTAGATGTCGCTGAAATGATTTGGTAACAGAACGTACGAGCATCATTAAATTAGCCATGATGCTCACGAAGGACGTATCCTGCTCCCCAAGCGTTAGCACATTAGGGGCACAAGCAGCGAAATTTAGCTTCCATGCATCTTTCAGTGGTGTTTCGAAGACCATTGTATGTAGCACTTGAGTAGACTTGGGATTGTAAAGAGAAAAAAAAATTTAAAAAAGAGAAATAAAAACTAAAAATCCTATACGGATCAGGATTTCCTTATTCTTTGTTTTGGGCTCGTGTTGGATTTCATATTTTGAGTAGTTTTTGAGTTTCTCCAGGTTTTCAATTCAATAATGTTTTGTATTTAAATTTTTTTAAAAACTCATAGACATATTCACGTACA
Organism: Ligustrum vulgare; assembly: GCA_963555705.1. Classification (NCBI taxonomy): domain Eukaryota; kingdom Viridiplantae; phylum Streptophyta; class Magnoliopsida; order Lamiales; family Oleaceae; genus Ligustrum; species Ligustrum vulgare. The sequence goes on along the minus strand of CAUVWQ010000018.1, from coordinate 68,568 downwards.
TCGCACGTGTGCTAGTTACAATTACGAAGGGAATAAATATAAAAATACAGAAAGTGATTTACCACTCTTGTCGTGCAATATTTCTAAGACCCTCCGCGATGCACCACTTTTTGATTTTTGGTGGTCATAAACTCCATTAACTTATGTATTAAATATTGATATGCCCAATGCTCTTCACTATAACTCATACTCGCTCACCAATCATTGATCATCATAGTTACCCCAAATCCGTACATAGCTAAATAGCGGTAAGATTTGTTACATATTTAGTGCATTCTTATCCAGACGTTGTATTCATGCTTTTGATTCGCTTTTTAAGTTGGAATAGATCTTTAATTTGAAGAAATTTTCCTTTGACGACTTGTACAATGGATTCTCGTAGACCCAACTCAAGAGTCACTATTATAAATTAGATGTCGCTGAAATGATTTGGTAACAGAACGTACGAGCATCATTAAATTAGCCATGATGCTCACGAAGGACGTATCCTGCTCCCCAAGCGTTAGCACATTAGGGGCACAAGCAGCGAAATTTAGCTTCCATGCATCTTTCAGTGGTGTTTCGAAGACCATTGTATGTAGCACTTGAGTAGACTTGGGATTGTAAAGAGAAAAAAAAATTTAAAAAAGAGAAATAAAAACTAAAAATCCTATACGGATCAGGATTTCCTTATTCTTTGTTTTGGGCTCGTGTTGGATTTCATATTTTGAGTAGTTTTTGAGTTTTTCAAGTTTTTCAATTCAATAATGTTTTGAATTTAATTTTTTTTAAAAAATTATAGACATATTCACGTACATCGCACGTGTGCTAGTTACAATTACGAAGGGAATAAATATAAAAGTACAGAAAGTGATTTACCACTCTTGTCGTGCAATATTTCTAAGACCCTCTACGATGCACCACTTTTTGATTTTTGGTGGTCATAAACTCCATTAACTTATGTATTAAATATTGATATGCCCAATGCTCTTCACTATAACTCATACTCGCTCACCAATCTTTGATCATCATAGTTACCCCAAATCCGTACATAGCCAAATAGCGGTAAGATTTGTTACATATTTAGTGCATTCTTATCCAGACGTTGTATTCATGCTTTTGATTCGCTTTTTAAGTTGGAATAGATCTTTAATTTGAAGAAATTTTCCTTTGACGACTTGTACAATGGATTCTCGTAGACCCAACTCAAGAGTCACTATTATAAATTAGATTTTGCTGAAATGATTTGGTAATGGAACGTACGAGCATCATTAAATTAGCCATGATGCTCACGAAGGACGTATCCTGCTCCCCAAGCGTTAGCACATTAGGGGCACAAGCAGCAAAATTTAGCTTCCATGCATCTTTCAGTGGTGTTTCGAAGACAATTGTATGTAGCACTTGAGTAGACTTAGGATTGTAAAGAGAAAAAAAAAATTAAAAAAGAGAAATAAAAACTAAAAATCCTATACGGATCAGGATTTCCTAATTCTTTGTTTTGGGCTCGTGTTGGATTTCATATTTTGAGTAGTTTTTGAGTATTTCAAGGTTTTCAATTCAATAATGTTTTGTATTTAAATTTTTTTGAAAAATCATAGACATATTCACGTACATCGCACGTGTGCTAGTTACAATTAAGAAGGGAATAAATATAAAAATAAAGAAAGTGATTTACCACTCTTGTCGTGCAATATTTCTAAGACCCTCCGCGATGCACCACTTTTTGATTTTTGGTGGTCATAAACTCCATTAACTTATGTATTAAATATTGATATGCCCAATGCTCTTCACTATAACTCATACTCGCTCACCAATCTTTGATCATCATCGTTACCACAAATCCGTACATAGCCAAATAGCGGTAAGATTTGTTACATATTTAGTGCATTCTTATCCAGACGTTGTATTCATGCTTTTGATTCGCTTTTTAAGTTGGAATAGATCTTTAATTTGAAGAAATTTTCCTTTGACGACTTGTACAATGGATTCTCGTAGACCCAACTCAAGAGTCACTATTATAAATTAGATGTCGCTGAAATGATTTGGTAACGGAACTTACGAGCATCATTAAATTAGCCATGATGCTCACGAAGGACGTATCCTGCTCCCCAAGCGTTAGCACATTAGGGGCACAAGCAGCGAAATTTAGCTTCCATGCATCTTTCAGTGGTGTTTCGAAGACCATTGTATGTAGCACTTGAGTAGACTTGGGATTGTAAAGAGAAAAAAAAAATTAAAAAAGAGAAATAAAAACTAAAAATCCTATACGGATCAGGATTTCCTTATTCTTTGTTTTGGGCTCGTGTTGGATTTCATATTTTGAGTAGTTTTTGAGTTTTTCAAGGTTTTCAATTCAATAATGTTTTGTATTTAATTTTTTTAAAAAAATCATAGACATATTCACGTACATCGCACGTGTGCTAGTTACAATTACGAAGGGAATAAATATAAAAGTACAGAAAGTGATTTACCACTCTTGTTGTGCAATATTTCTAAGACCCTCTGCGATGCACCACTTTTTGATTTTTGGTGGTCATAAACTCCATTAACTTATGTATTAAATATTGATATGCCCAATGCTCTTCACTATAACTCATACTCGCTCACCAATCTTTGATCATCATAGTTACCCCAAATCCGTACATAGCCAAATAGCGGTAAGATTTGTTACATATTTAGTGCATTCTTATCCAGACGTTGTATTCATGCTTTTGATTCGGTTTTTAAGTTGGAATAGATCTTTAATTTGAAGAAATTTTCCTTTGACGACTTGTACAATGGATTCTCGTAGACCCAACTCAAGAGTCACTATTATAAATTAGATGTCACTGAAATGATTTGGTAACGGAACGTACGAGCATCATTAAATTAGCCATGATGCTCACGAAGGACGTATCCTGCTCCCCAAGCGTTAGCACATTAGGGGCACAAGCAGCGAAATTTAGCTTCCATGCATCTTTCAGTGGTGTTTCGAAGACCATTGTATGTAGCACTTGAGTAGACTTGGGATTGTAAAGAGAAAAAAAAAATTAAAAAAGAGAAATAAAAACTAAAAATCCTATACGGATCAGGATTTCCTTATTCTTTGTTTTGGGCTCGTGTTGGATTTCATATTTTGAGTAGTTTTTGAGTTTTTCAAGGTTTTCAATTCAATAATGTTTTGTATTTAATTTTTTTTAAAAAATCATAGACATATTCACGTACATCGCACGTGTGCTAGTTACAATTACGAAGGGAATAAATATAAAAGTACAGAAAGTGATTTACCACTCTTGTCGTGCAATATTTCTAAGACCCTCTGCGATGCACCACTTTTTGATTTTTGGTGGTCATAAACTCCATTAACTTATGTATTAAATATTGATATGCCCAATGCTCTTCACTATAACTCATACTCGCTCACCAATCTTTGATCATCATAGTTACCCCAAATCCGTACATAGCCAAATAGCGGTAAGATTTGTTACATATTTAGTGCATTCTTATCCAGACGTTGTATTCATGCTTTTGATTCGGTTTTTAAGTTGGAATAGATCTTTAATTTGAAGAAATTTTCCTTTGACGACTTGTACAATGGATTCTCGTAGACCCAACTCAAGAGTCACTATTATAAATTAGATGTCACTGAAATGATTTGGTAACGGAACGTACGAGCATCATTAAATTAGCCATGATGCTCACGAAGGACGTATCCTGCTCCCCAAGCGTTAGCACATTAGGGGCACAAGCAGCGAAATTTAGCTTTCATGCATCTTTCAGTGGTGTTTCGAAGACCATTGTATGTAGCACTTGAGTAGACTTGGGATTGTAAAGAGAAAAAAAAATTTAAAAAAGAGAAATAAAAACTAAAAATCCTATACGGATCAGGATTTCCTAATTCTTTGTTTTGGGCTCGTGTTGGATTTCATATTTTGAGTAGTTTTTGAGTTTCTCCAGGTTTTCAATTCAATAATGTTTTGTATTTAATTTTTTTTAAAAAATCATAGACATATTCACGTACGTCGCACGTGTGCTAGTTACAATTACGAAGGGAATAAATATAAAAATACAGAAAGTGATTTACCACTCTTGTCGTGCAATATTTCTAAGACCCTCTGCGATGCACCACTTTTTGATTTTTGGTGGTCATAAACTCCATTAACTTATGTATTAAATATTGATATGCCCAATGATCTTCACTATAACTCATACTCGCTCACCAATCTTTGATCATCATAGTTACCCCAAATCCGTACATAGCCAAATAGCGGTAAGATTTGTTACATATTTAGTGCATTCTTATCCAGACGTTGTATTCATGCTTTTTATTCGCTTTTTAAGTTGGAATAGATCTTTAATTTGAAGAAATTTTCCTTTGACGACTTGTACAATGGATTCTCGTAGACCCAACTCAAGAGTCACTGTTATAAATTAGATTTTGCCGAAATGATTTGGTAATGGAACGTACGAGCATCATTAAATTAGCCATGATGCTCACGAAGGACGTATCCTGCTCCCCAAGCGTTAGCACATTAGGGGCACAAGCAGCAAAATTTAGCTTCCATGCATCTTTCAGTGGTGTTTCGAAGACAATTGTATGTAGCACTTGAGTAGACTTGGGATTGTAAAGAGAAAAAAAAATTAAAAAAGAGAAATAAAAACTAAAAATCCTATACGGATCAGGATTTCCTAATTCTTTGTTTTGGGCTCGTGTTGGATTTCATATTTTGAGTAGTTTTTGAGTATTTCAAGGTTTTCAATTCAATAATGTTTTGTATTTAAATTTTTTTGAAAAATCATAGACATATTCACGTACATCGCACGTGTGCTAGTTACAATTAAGAAGGGAATAAATATAAAAATAAAGAAAGTGATTTACCACTCTTGTCGTGCAATATTTCTAAGACCCTCCGCGATGCACCACTTTTTGATTTTTGGTGGTCATAAACTCCATTAACTTATGTATTAAATATTGATATGCCCAATGCTCTTCACTATAACTCATACTCACTCACCAATCTTTGATCATCATCGTTACCACAAATCCGTACATAGCCAAATAGCGGTAAGATTTGTTACATATTTAGTGCATTCTTATCCAGACGTTGTATTCATGCTTTTGATTCGCTTTTTAAGTTGGAATAGATCTTTAATTTGAAGAAATTTTCCTTTGACGACTTGTACAATGGATTCTCGTAGACCCAACTCAAGAGTCACTATTAAAAATTAGATGTCGCTGAAATGATTTGGTAACGGAACTTACGAGCATCATTAAATTAGCCATGATGCTCACGAAGGACGTATCCTGCTCCCCAAGCGTTAGCACATTAGGGGCACAAGCAGCGAAATTTAGCTTCCATGCATCTTTCAGTGGTGTTTCGAAGACCATTGTATGTAGCACTTGAGTAGACTTGGGATTGTAAAGAGAAAAAAAAAATTAAAAAAGAGAAATAAAAACTAAAAATCCTATACGGATCAGGATTTCCTTATTCTTTGTTTTGGGCTCGTGTTGGATTTCATATTTTGAGTAGTTTTTGAGTTTTTCAAGGTTTTCAATTCAATAATGTTTTGTATTTAATTTTTTTAAAAAAATCATAGACATATTCACGTACATCGCACGTGTGCTAGTTACAATTACGAAGGGAATAAATATAAAAGTACAGAAAGTGATTTACCACTCTTGTCGTGCAATATTTCTAAGACCCTCTGCGATGCACCACTTTTTGATTTTTGGTGGTCATAAACTCCATTAACTTATGTATTAAATATTGATATGCCCAATGCTCTTCACTATAACTCATACTCGCTCACCAATCTTTGATCATCATAGTTACCCCAAATCCGTACATAGCCAAATAGCGGTAAGATTTGTTACATATTTAGTGCATTCTTATCCAGACGTTGTATTCATGCTTTTGATTCGGTTTTTAAGTTGGAATAGATCTTTAATTTGAAGAAATTTTCCTTTGACGACTTGTACAATGGATTCTCGTAGACCCAACTCAAGAGTCACTATTATAAATTAGATGTCGCTGAAGTGATTTGGTAAGGGAACGTACGAGCATCATTAAATTAGCCATGATGCTCACGAAGGACGTATCCTGCTCCCCAAGCGTTAGCACATTAGGGGCACAAGCAGCAAAATTTAGCTTCCATGCATCTTTCAGTGGTGTTTCGAAGACCATTGTATGTAGCACTTGGGTAGACTTGGGAATGTAAGGAGAAAAAAAAAATTAAAAAAGAGAAATAAAAGCTAAAAATCCTATACGGATCAGGATTTCCTTATTCTTTGTTTTGGGCTCGTGTTGGATTTCATATTTTGAGTAGTTTTTGAGTTTTTCAAGGTTTTCAATTCAATAATGTTTTGTATTTAATTTTTTTTAAAAAAATCCTAGACATATTCACGTACATCGCACGTGTGGTAGTTACAATTACGAAGGGAATAAATATAAAAGTACAGAAAGTGATTTACCACTCTTGTCGTGCAATATTTCTAAGACCCTCCGCGATGCACCACTTTTTGATTTTTGGTGGTCATAAACTCCATTAACTTATGTATTAAATATTGATATGCCCAATGCTCTTCACTATAACTCATACTCGCTCACCAATCTTTGATCATCATCGTTACCACAAATCCGTACATAGCCAAATAGCGGTAAGATTTGTTACATATTTAGTGCATTCTTATCCAGACGTTGTATTCATGCTTTTGATTCGCTTTTTAAGTTGGAATAGATCTTTAATTTGAAGAAATTTTCCTTTGACGACTTGTACAATGGATTCTCGTAGACCCAACTCAAGAGTCACTATTATAAATTAGATGTCGCTGAAATGATTTGGTAACGGAACTTACGAGCATCATTAAATTAGCCATGATGCTCACGAAGGACGTATCCTGCTCCCCAAGCGTTAGCACATTAGGGGCACAAGCAGCGAAATTTAGCTTCCATGCATCTTTCAGTGGTGTTTCGAAGACCATTGTATGTAGCACTTGAGTAGAGTTGGGATTGTAAAGAGAAAAAAAAAATTAAAAAAGAGAAATAAAAACTAAAAATCCTATACGGATCAGGATTTCCTTATTCTTTGTTTTGGGCTCGTGTTGGATTTCATATTTTGAGTAGTTTTTGAGTTTTTCAAGGTTTTCAATTCAATAATGTTTTGTATTTAATTTTTTTAAAAAAATCATAGACATATTCACGTACATCGCACGTGTGCTAGTTACAATTACGAAGGGAATAAATATAAAAGTACAGAAAGTGATTTACCACTCTTGTCGTGCAATATTTCTAAGACCCTCTGCGATGCACCACTTTTTGATTTTTGGTGGTCATAAACTCCATTAACTTATGTATTAAATATTGATATGCCCAATGCTCTTCACTATAACTCATACTCGCTCACCAATCTTTGATCATCATAGTTACCCCAAATCCGTACATAGCCAAATAGCAGTAAGATTTGTTACATATTTAGTGCATTCTTATCCAGACGTTGTATTCATGCTTTTGATTCGGTTTTTAAGTTGGAATAGATCTTTAATTTGAAGAAATTTTCCTTTGACGACTTGTACAATGGATTCTCGTAGACCCAACTCAAGAGTCACTATTATAAATTAGATGTCGCTGAAATGATTTGGTAAGGGAACGTACGAGCATCATTAAATTAGCCATGATGCTCACGAAGGACGTATCCTGCTCCCCAAGCGTTAGCACATTAGGGGCACAAGCAGCAAAATTTAGCTTCCATGCATCTTTCAGTGGTGTTTCGAAGACCATTGTATGTAGCACTTGAGTAGACTTGGGATTGTAAAGAGAAAAAAAAAATTAAAAAAGAGAAATAAAAACTAAAAATCCTATACGGATCAGGATTTCCTTATTCTTTGTTTTGGGCTCGTGTTGGATTTCATATTTTGAGTAGTTTTTCAGTATTTCAAGGTTTTCAATTCAATAATGTTTTGTATTTAAATTTTTTTGAAAAATCATAGACATATTCACGTACATCGCACGTGTGCTAGTTACAATTAAGAAGGGAATAAATATAAAATTACAGAAAGTGATTTACCACTCTTGTCGTGCAATATTTCTAAGACCCTCTGCGATGCACCACTTTTTGATTTTTGGTGGTCATAAACTCCATTAACTTATGTATTAAATATTTATATGCCCAATGCTCTTCACTATAACTCATACTCGCTCACCAATCTTTGATCATCATAGTTACCCCAAATCCGTACATAGCCAAATAGCGGTAAGATTTGTTACATATTTAGTGCATTCTTATCCAGACGTTGTATTCATGCTTTTGATTCGGTTTTTAAGTTGGAATAGATCTTTAATTTGAAGAAATTTTCCTTTGACGACTTGTACAATGGATTCTCGTAGACCCAACTCAAGAGTCACTATTATAAATTAGATGTCGCTGAAATGATTTGGTAACGGAACTTACGAGAATCATTAAATTAGCCATGATGCTCACGAAGGACGTATCCTGCTCCCCAAGCGTTAGCACATTAGGGGCACAAGCAGCGAAATTTAGCTTCCATGCATCTTTCAGTGGTGTTTCGAAGACCATTGTATGTAGCACTTGAGTAGACTTGGGATTGTAAAGAGAAAAAAAAAATTAAAAAAGAGAAATAAAAACTAAAAATCCTATACGGATCAGGATTTCCTTATTCTTTGTTTTGGGCTCGTGTTGGATTTCATATTTTGAGTAGTTTTTGAGTTTTTCAAGGTTTTCAATTCAATAATGTTTTGTATTTAATTTTTTTAAAAAAATCATAGACATATTCACGTACATCGCACGTGTGCTAGTTACAATTACGAAGGGAATAAATATAAAAGTACAGAAAGTGATTTACCACTCTTGTCGTGCAATATTTCTAAGACCCTCTGCGATGCACCACTTTTTGATTTTTGGTGGTCATAAACTCCATTAACTTATGTATTAAATATTGATATGCCCAATGCTCTTCACTATAACTCATACTCGCTCACCAATCTTTGATCATCATAGTTACCCCAAATCCGTACATAGCCAAATAGCGGTAAGATTTGTTACATATTTAGTGCATTCTTATCCAGACGTTGTATTCATGCTTTTGATTCGGTTTTTAAGTTGGAATAGATCTTTAATTTGAAGAAATTTTCCTTTGACGACTTGTACAATGGATTCTCGTAGACCCAACTCAAGAGTCACTATTATAAATTAGATGTCGCTGAAATGATTTGGTAAGGGAACGTACGAGCATCATTAAATTAGCCATGATGCTCACGAAGGACGTATCCTGCTCCCCAAGCGTTAGCACATTAGGGGCACAAGCAGCAAAATTTAGCTTCCATGCATCTTTCAGTGGTGTTTCGAAGACCATTGTATGTAGCACTTGGGTAGACTTGGGATTGTAAGGAGAAAAAAAAATTTAAAAAAGAGAAATAAAAACTAAAAATCCTATACGGATCAGGATTTCCTTATTCTTTGTTTTGGGCTCGTGTTGGATTTCATATTTTGAGTAGTTTTTGAGTTTTTCAAGGTTTTCAATTCAATAATGTTTTGTATTTAATTTTTTTAAAAAAATCCTAGACATATTCACGTACATCGCACGTGTGCTAGTTACAATTACGAAGGGAATAAATATAAAAGTACAGAAAGTGATTTACCACTCTTGTCGTGCAATATTTCTAAGACCCTCCGCGATGCACCACTTTTTGATTTTTGGTGGTCATAAACTCCATTAACTTATGTATTAAATATTGATATGCCCAATGCTCTTCACTATAACTCATACTCGCTCACCAATCTTTGATCATCATCGTTACCACAAATCCGTACATAGCCAAATAGCGGTAAGATTTGTTACATATTTAGTGCATTCTTATCCAGACGTTGTATTCATGCTTTTGATTCGCTTTTTAAGTTGGAATAGATCTTTAATTTGAAGAAATTTTCCTTTGACGACTTGTACAATGGATTCTCGTAGACCCAACTCAAGAGTCACTATTATAAATTAGATGTCGCTGAAATGATTTGGTAACGGAACTTACGAGCATCATTAAATTAGCCATGATGCTCACGAAGGACGTATCCTGCTCCCCAAGCGTTAGCACATTAGGGGCACAAGCAGCGAAATTTAGCTTCCATGCATCTTTCAGTGGTGTTTCGAAGACCATTGTATGTAGCACTTGAGTAGACTTGGGATTGTAAAGAGAAAAAAAAAATTAAAAAAGAGAAATAAAAACTAAAAATCCTATACGGATCAGGATTTCCTTATTCTTTGTTTTGGGCTCGTGTTGGATTTCATATTTTGAGTAGTTTTTGAGTTTTTCAAGGTTTTCAATTCAATAATGTTTTGTATTTAATTTTTTTAAAAAAATCATAGACATATTCACGTACATCGCACGTGTGCTAGTTACAATTACGAAGGGAATAAATATAAAAGTACAGAAAGTGATTTACCACTCTTGTCGTGCAATATTTCTAAGACCCTCTGCGATGCACCACTTTTTGATTTTTGGTGGTCATAAACTCCATTAACTTATGTATTAAATATTGATATGCCCAATGCTCTTCACTATAACTCATACTCGCTCACCAATCTTTGATCATCATAGTTACCCCAAATCCGTACATAGCCAAATAGCGGTAAGATTTGTTACATATTTAGTGCATTCTTATCCAGACGTTGTATTCATGCTTTTGATTCGGTTTTTAAGTTGGAATAGATCTTTAATTTGAAGAAATTTTCCTTTGACGACTTGTACAATGGATTCTCGTAGACCCAACTCAAGAGTCACTATTATAAATTAGATGTCGCTGAAATGATTTGGTAAGGGAACGTACGAGCATCATTAAATTAGCCATGATGCTCACGAAGGACGTATCCTGCTCCCCAAGCGTTAGCACATTAGGGGCACAAGCAGCAAAATTTAGCTTCCATGCATCTTTCAGTGGTGTTTCGAAGACCATTGTATGTAGCACTTGGGTAGACTTGGGATTGTAAGGAGAAAAAAAAATTTAAAAAAGAGAAATAAAAACTAAAAATCCTATACGGATCAGGATTTCCTTATTCTTTGTTTTGGGCTCGTGTTGGATTTCATATTTTGAGTAGTTTTTGAGTTTTTCAAGGTTTTCAATTCAATAATGTTTTGTATTTAATTTTTTTAAAAAAATCCTAGACATATTCACGTACATCGCACGTGTGCTAGTTACAATTACGAAGGGAATAAATATAAAAGTACAGAAAGTGATTTACCACTCTTGTCGTGCAATATTTCTAAGACCCTCCGCGATGCACCACTTTTTGATTTTTGGTGGTCATAAACTCCATTAACTTATGTATTAAATATTGATATGCCCAATGCTCTTCACTATAACTCATACTCGCTCACCAATCTTTGATCATCATCGTTACCACAAATCCGTACATAGCCAAATAGCGGTAAGATTTGTTACATATTTAGTGCATTCTTATCCAGACGTTGTATTCATGCTTTTGATTCGCTTTTTAAGTTGGAATAGATCTTTAATTTGAAGAAATTTTCCTTTGACGACTTGTACAATGGATTCTCGTAGACCCAACTCAAGAGTCACTATTATAAATTAGATGTCGCTGAAATGATTTGGTAACGGAACTTACGAGCATCATTAAATTAGCCATGATGCTCACGAAGGACGTATCCTGCTCCCCAAGCGTTAGCACATTAGGGGCACAAGCAGCGAAATTTAGCTTCCATGCATCTTTCAGTGGTGTTTCGAAGACCATTGTATGTAGCACTTGAGTAGACTTGGGATTGTAAAGAGAAAAAAAAAATTAAAAAAGAGAAATAAAAACTAAAAATCCTATACGGATCAGGATTTCCTTATTCTTTGTTTTGGGCTCGTGTTGGATTTCATATTTTGAGTAGTTTTTGAGTTTTTCAAGGTTTTCAATTCAATAATGTTTTGTATTTAATTTTTTTAAAAAAATCATAGACATATTCACGTACATCGCACGTGTGCTAGTTACAATTACGAAGGGAATAAATATAAAAGTACAGAAAGTGATTTACCACTCTTGTCGTGCAATATTTCTAAGACCCTCTGCGATGCACCACTTTTTGATTTTTGGTGGTCATAAACTCCATTAACTTATGTATTAAATATTGATATGCCCAATGCTCTTCACTATAACTCATACTCGCTCACCAATCTTTGATCATCATAGTTACCCCAAATCCGTACATAGCCAAATAGCGGTAAGATTTGTTACATATTTAGTCCATTCTTATCCAGACGTTGTATTCATGCTTTTGATTCGCTTTTTAAGTTGGAATAGATCTTTAATTTGAAGAAATTTTCCTTTGACGACTTGTACAATGGATTCTCGTAGACCCAACTCAAGAGTCACTATTATAAATTAGATGTCGCTGAAATGATTTGGTAAGGGAACGTACGAGCATCATTAAATTAGCCATGATACTCACGAAGGACGTATCCTGCTCCCCAAGCGTTAGCACATTAGGGGCACAAGCAGCAAAATTTAGCTTCCATGCATCTTTCAGTGGTGTTTCGAAGACCATTGTATGTAGCACTTGAGTAGACTTGGGATTGTAAAGAGAAAAAAAAAATTAAAAAAGAGAAATAAAAACTAAAAATCCTATACGGATCAGGATTTCCTTATTCTTTGTTTTGGGCTCGTGTTGGATTTCATATTTTGAGTAGTTTTTGAGTATTTCAAGGTTTTCAATTCAATAATGTTTTGTATTTAAATTTTTTTGAAAAATCATAGACATATTCACGTACATCGCACGTGTGCTAGTTACAATTAAGAAGGGAATAAATATAAAATTACAGAAAGTGATTTACCACTCTTGTCGTGCAATATTTCTAAGACCCTCCGCGATGCACCACTTTTTGATTTTTGGTGGTCATAAACTCCATTAACTTATGTATTAAATATTGATATGCCCAATGCTCTTCACTATAACTCATACTCGCTCACCAATCTTTGATCATCATCGTTACCACAAATCCGTACATAGCCAAATAGCGGTAAGATTTGTTACATATTTAGTGCATTCTTATCCAGACGTTGTATTCATGCTTTTGATTCGCTTTTTAAGTTGGAATAGATCTTTAATTTGAAGAAATTTTCCTTTGACGACTTGTACAATGGATTCTCGTAGACCCAACTCAAGAGTCACTATTATAAATTAGATGTCGCTGAAATGATTTGGTAAGGGAACGTACGAGCATCATTAAATTAGCCATGATGCTCACGAAGGACGTATCCTGCTCCCCAAGCGTTAGCACATTAGGGGCACAAGCAGCAAAATTTAGCTTCCATGCATCTTTCAGTGGTGTTTCGAAGACCATTGTATGTAGCACTTGAGTAGACTTGGGATTGTAAAGAGAAAAAAAAAATTAAAAAAGAGAAATAAAAACTAAAAATCCTATACGGATCAGGATTTCCTTATTCTTTGTTTTGGGCTCGTGTTGGATTTCATATTTTGAGTAGTTTTTGAGTATTTCAAGGTTTTCAATTCAATAATGTTTTGTATTTAAATTTTTTTGAAAAATCATAGACATATTCACGTACATCGCACGTGTGCTAGTTACAATTAAGAAGGGAATAAATATAAAAGTACAGAAAGTGATTTACCACTCTTGTCGTGCAATATTTCTAAGACCCTCCGCGATGCACCACTTTTTGATTTTTGGTGGTCATAAACTCCATTAACTTATGTCTTAAATATTGATATGCCCAATGCTCTTCACTATAACTCATACTCGCTCACCAATCTTTGATCATCATCGTTACCACAAATCCGTACATAGCCAAATAGCGGTAAGATTTGTTACATATTTAGTGCATTCTTATCCAGACGTTGTATTCATGCTTTTGATTCGCTTTTTAAGTTGGAATAGATCTTTAATTTGAAGAAATTTTCCTTTGACGACTTGTACAATGGATTCTCGTAGACCCAACTTAAGAGTCACTATTATAAATTAGATGTCGCTGAAATGATTTGGTAACGGAACTTACGAGCATCATTAAATTAGCCATGATGCTCACGAAGGACGTATCCTGCTCCCCAAGCGTTAGCACATTAGGGGCACAAGCAGCGAAATTTAGCTTCCATGCATCTTTCAGTGGTGTTTCGAAGACCATTGTATGTAGCACTTGAGTAGACTTGGGATTGTAAAGAGAAAAAAAAAATTAAAAAAGAGAAATAAAAACTAAAAATCCTATACGGATCAGGATTTCCTTATTCTTTGTTTTGGGCTCGTGTTGGATTTCATATTTTGAGTAGTTTTTGAGTTTTTCAAGGTTTTCAATTCAATAATGTTTTGTATTTAATTTTTTTAAAAAAATCATAGACATATTCACGTACATCGCACGTGCGCTAGTTACAATTACGAAGGGAATAAATATAAAAGTACAGAAAGTGATTTACCACTCTTGTCGTGCAATATTTCTATGACCCTCTGCGATGCACCACTTTTTGATTTTTGGTGGTCATAAACTCCATTAACTTATGTGTTAAATATTGATATGCCCAATGCTCTTCACTATAACTCATACTCGCTCACCAATCTTTGATCATCATAGTTACCCCAAATCCGTACATAGCCAAATAGCGGTAAGATTTGTTACATATTTAGTGCATTCTTATCCAGACGTTGTATTCATGCTTTTGATTCGGTTTTTAAGTTGGAATAGATCTTTAATTTGAAGAAATTTTCCTTTGACGACTTGTACAATGGATTCTCGTAGACCCAACTCAAGAGTCACTATTATAAATTAGATGTCGCTGAAATGATTTGGTAACGGAACGTACGAGCATCATTAAATTAGCCATGATGCTCACGAAGGACGTATCCTGCTCCCCAAGCGTTAGCACATTAGGGGCACAAGCAGCGAAATTTAGCTTCCATGCATCTTTCAGTGGTGTTTCGAAGACCATTGTATGTAGCACTTGAGTAGACTTGGGATTGTAAAGAGAAAAAAAAAATTAAAAAAGAGAAATAAAAACTAAAAATCCTATACGGATCAGGATTTCCTTATTCTTTGTTTTGGGCTCGTGTTGGATTTCATATTTTGAGTAGTTTTTGAGTATTTCAAGGTTTTCAATTCAATAATGTTTTGTATTTAAATTTTTTTGAAAAATCATAGACATATTCACGTACATCGCACGTGTGCTAGTTACAATTAAGAAGGGAATAAATATAAAATTACAGAAAGTGATTTACCACTCTTGTCGTGCAATATTTCTAAGACCCTCTGCGATGCACCACTTTTTGATTTTTGGTGGTCATAAAATCCATTAACTTATGTATTAAATACTGATATGCCCAATGCTCATCACTATAACTCATACTCGCTCACCAATCTTTGATCATCATAGTTACCCCAAATCCGTACATAGCCAAATAGCGGTAAGATTTGTTACATATTTAGTGCATTCTTATCCAGACGTTGTATTCATGCTTTTGATTCGCTTTTTAAGTTGGAATAGATCTTTAATTTGAAGAAATTTTCCTTTGACGACTTGTACAATGGATTCTCGTAGACCCAACTCAAGAGTCACTATTATAAATTAGATGTCGCTGAAATGATTTGGTAACGGAACGTACGAGCATCATTAAATTAGCCATGATGCTCACGAAGGACGTATCCTGCTCCCCAAGCGTTAGCACATTAGGGGCACAAGCAGCGAAATTTAGCTTCCATGCATCTTTCAGTGGTGTTTCGAAGACCATTGTATGTAGCACTTGAGTAGACTTGGGATTGTAAAGAGAAAAAAAAATTTAAAAAAGAGAAATAAAAACAAAAAATCCTATACGGATCAGGATTTCCTTATTCTTTGTTTTGGGCTCGTGTTGGATTTTATATTTTGAGTAGTTTTTGAGTTTTTCAAGGTTTTCAATTCAATAATGTTTTGTATTTAATTTTTTTTAAAAAATCATAGACATATTCACGTACATCGCACGTGTGCTAGTTACAATTACGAAGGGAATAAATATAAAAGTACAGAAAGTGATTTACCACTCTTGTCGTGCAATATTTCTAAGACCCTCCGCGATGCACCACTTTTTGATTTTTGGTGGTCATAAACTCCATTAACTTATGTATTAAATATTGATATGCCCAATGCTCTTCACTATAACTCATACTCGCTCACCAATCATTGATCATCATCGTTACCACAAATCCGTACATAGCCAAATAGCGGTAAGATTTGTTACATATTTAGTGCATTCTTATCCAGACGTTGTATTCATGCTTTTGATTCGCTTTTTAAGTTGGAATAGATCTTTAATTTGAAGAAATTTTCCTTTGACGACTTGTACAATGGATTCTCGTAGACCCAACTCAAGAGTCACTATTATAAATTAGATGTCGCTGAAATGATTTGGTAACGGAACTTACGAGCATCATTAAATTAGCCATGATGCTCACGAAGGACGTATCCTGCTCCCCAAGCGTTAGCACATTAGGGGCACAAGCAGCAAAATTTAGCTTCCATGCATCTTTCAGTGGTGTTTCGAAGACCATTGTATGTAGCACTTGGGTAGACTTGGGATTGTAAGGAGAAAAAAAAAATTAAAAAAGAGAAATAAAAACTAAAAATCCTATACGGATCAGGATTTCCTTATTCTTTGTTTTGGGCTCGTGTTGGATTTCATATTTTGAGTAGTTTTTGAGTTTTTCAAGGTTTTCAATTCAATAATGTTTTGTATTTAATTTTTTTAAAAAAATCCTAGACATATTCACGTACATCGCACGTGTGCTAGTTACAATTACGAAGGGAATAAATATAAAAGTACAGAAAGTGATTTACCACTCTTGTCGTGCAATATTTCTAAGACCCTCTGCGATGCACCACTTTTTGATTTTTGGTGGTCATAAACTCCATTAACTTATGTATTAAATATTGATATGCCCAATGCTCTTCACTATAACTCATACTCGCTCACCAATCATTGATCATCATCGTTACCACAAATCCGTACATAGCCAAATAGCGGTAAGATTTGTTACATATTTAGTGCATTCTTATCCAGACGTTGTATTCATGCTTTTGATTCGCTTTTTAAGTTGGAATAGATCTTTAATTTGAAGAAATTTTCCTTTGACGACTTGTACAATGGATTCTCGTAGACCCAACTCAAGAGTCACTATTATAAATTAGATGTCGCTGAAATGATTTGGTAACGGAACTTACGAGCATCATTAAATTAGCCATGATGCTCACGAAGGACGTATCCTGCTCCCCAAGCGTTAGCACATTAGGGGCACAAGCAGCAAAATTTAGCTTCCATGCATCTTTCAGTGGTGTTTCGAAGACCATTGTATGTAGCACTTGGGTAGACTTGGGATTGTAAGGAGAAAAAAAAAATTAAAAAAGAGAAATAAAAACTAAAAATCCTATACGGATCAGGATTTCCTTATTCTTTGTTTTGGGCTCGTGTTGGATTTCATATTTTGAGTAGTTTTTGAGTTTTTCAAGGTTTTCAATTCAATAATGTTTTGTATTTAATTTTTTTAAAAAAATCCTAGACATATTCACGTACATCGCACGTGTGCTAGTTACAATTACGAAGGGAATAAATATAAAAGTACAGAAAGTGATTTACCACTCTTGTCGTGCAATATTTCTAAGACCCTCTGCGATGCACCACTTTTTGATTTTTGGTGGTCATAAACTCCATTAACTTATGTATTAAATATTGATATGCCCAATGCTCTTCACTATAACTCATACTCGCTCACCAATCATTGATCATCATCGTTACCACAAATCCGTACATAGCCAAATAGCGGTAAGATTTGTTACATATTTAGTGCATTCTTATCCAGACGTTGTATTCATGCTTTTGATTCGCTTTTTAAGTTGGAATAGATCTTTAATTTGAAGAAATTTTCCTTTGACGACTTGTACAATGGATTCTCGTAGACCCAACTCAAGAGTCACTATTATAAATTAGATGTCGCTGAAATGATTTGGTAACGGAACTTACGAGCATCATTAAATTAGCCATGATGCTCACGAAGGACGTATCCTGCTCCCCAAGCGTTAGCACATTAGGGGCACAAGCAGCAAAATTTAGCTTCCATGCATCTTTCAGTGGTGTTTCGAAGACCATTGTATGTAGCACTTGGGTAGACTTGGGATTGTAAGGAGAAAAAAAAAATTAAAAAAGAGAAATAAAAACTAAAAATCCTATACGGATCAGGATTTCCTTATTCTTTGTTTTGGGCTCGTGTTGGATTTCATATTTTGAGTAGTTTTTGAGTTTTTCAAGGTTTTCAATTCAATAATGTTTTGTATTTAATTTTTTTAAAAAAATCCTAGACATATTCACGTACATCGCACGTGTGCTAGTTACAATTACGAAGGGAATAAATATAAAAGTACAGAAAGTGATTTACCACTCTTGTCGTGCAATATTTCTAAGACCCTCTGCGATGCACCACTTTTTGATTTTTGGTGGTCATAAACTCCATTAACTTATGTATTAAATATTGATATGCCCAATGCTCTTCACTATAACTCATACTCGCTCACCAATCTTTGATCATCATAGTTACCCCAAATCCGTACATAGCCAAATAGCGGTAAGATTTGTTACATATTTAGTGCATTCTTATCCAGACGTTGTATTCATGCTTTTGATTCGCTTTTTAAGTTGGAATAGATCTTTAATTTGAAGAAATTTTCCTTTGACGACTTGTACAATGGATTCTCGTAGACCCAACTCAAGAGTCACTATTATAAATTAGATGTCGCTGAAATGATTTGGTAACGGAACTTACGAGCATCATTAAATTAGCCATGATGCTCACGAAGGACGTATCCTGCTCCCCAAGCGTTAGCACATTAGGGGCACAAGCAGCGAAATTTAGCTTCCATGCATCTTTCAGTGGTGTTTCGAAGACCATTGTATGTAGCACTTGAGTAGACTTGGGATTGTAAAGAGAAAAAAAAAATTAAAAAAGAGAAATAAAAACTAAAAATCCTATACGGATCAGGATTTCCTTATTCTTTGTTTTGGGCTCGTGTTGGATTTCATATTTTGAGTAGTTTTTGAGTTTTTCAAGGTTTTCAATTCAATAATGTTTTGTATTTAATTTTTTTAAAAAAATCATAGACATATTCACGTACATCGCACGTGTGCTAGTTACAATTACGAAGGGAATAAATATAAAAGTACAGAAAGTGATTTACCACTCTTGTCGTGCAATATTTCTAAGACCCTCTGCGATGCACCACTTTTTGATTTTTGGTGGTCATAAACTCCATTAACTTATGTATTAAATATTGATATGCCCAATGCTCTTCACTATAACTCATACTCGCTCACCAATCTTTGATCATCATAGTTACCCCAAATCCGTACATAGCCAAATAGCGGTAAGATTTGTTACATATTTAGTGCATTCTTATCCAGACGTTGTATTCATGCTTTTGATTCGCTTTTTAAGTTGGAATAGATCTTTAATTTGAAGAAATTTTCCTTTGACGACTTGTACAATGGATTCTCGTAGACCCAACTCAAGAGTCACTATTATAAATTAGATGTCGCTGAAATGATTTGGTAAGGGAACGTACGAGCATCATTAAATTAGCCATGATGCTCACGAAGGACGTATCCTGCTCCCCAAGCGTTAGCACATTAGGGGCACAAGCAGCAAAATTTAGCTTCCATGCATCTTTCAGTGGTGTTTCGAAGACCATTGTATGTAGCACTTGAGTAGACTTGGGATTGTAAAGAGAAAAAAAAAATTAAAAAAGAGAAATAAAAACTAAAAATCGTATACGGATCAGGATTTCCTTATTCTTTGTTTTGGGCTCGTGTTGGATTTCATATTTTGAGTAGTTTTTGAGTATTTCAAGGTTTTCAATTCAATAATGTTTTGTATTTAAATTTTTTTGAAAAATCATAGACATATTCACGTACATCGCACGTGTGCTAGTTACAATTAAGAAGGGAATAAATATAAAATTACAGAAAGTGATTTACCACTCTTGTCGTGCAATATTTCTAAGACCCTCTGCGATGCACCACTTTTTGATTTTTGGTGGTCATAAACTCCATTAACTTATGTATTAAATATTGATATGCCCAATGCTCTTCACTATAACTCATACTCGCTCACCAATCTTTGATCATCATCGTTACCACAAATCCGTACATAGCCAAATAGCGGTAAGATTTGTTACATATTTAGTGCATTCTTATCCAGACGTTGTATTCATGCTTTTGATTCGGTTTTTAAGTTGGAATAGATCTTTAATTTGAAGAAATTTTCCTTTGACGACTTGTACAATGGATTCTCGTAGACCCAACTCAAGAGTCACTATTATAAATTAGATGTCGCTGAAATGATTTGGTAAGGGAACGTACGAGCATCATTAAATTAGCCATGATGCTCACGAAGGACGTATCCTGCTCCCCAAGCGTTAGCACATTAGGGGCACAAGCAGCAAAATTTAGCTTCCATGCATCTTTCAGTGGTGTTTCGAAGACCATTGTATGTAGCACTTGAGTAGACTTGGGATTGTAAAGAGAAAAAAAAAATTAAAAAAGAGAAATAAAAACTAAAAATCCTATACGGATCAGGATTTCCTTATTCTTTGTTTTGGGCTCGTGTTGGATTTCATATTTTGAGTAGTTTTTGAGTATTTCAAGGTTTTCAATTCAATAATGTTTTGTATTTAAATTTTTTTGAAAAATCATAGACATATTCACGTACATCGCACGTGTGCTAGTTACAATTAAGAAGGGAATAAATATAAAATTACAGAAAGTGATTTACCACTCTTGTCGTGCAATATTTCTAAGACCCTCTGCGATGCACCACTTTTTGATTTTTGGTGGTCATAAACTCCATTAACTTATGTATTAAATATTGATATGCCCAATGCTCTTCACTATAACTCATACTCGCTCACCAATCTTTGATCATCATCGTTACCACAAATCCGTACATAGCCAAATAGCGGTAAGATTTGTTACATATTTAGTGCATTCTTATCCAGACGTTGTATTCATGCTTTTGATTCGCTTTTTAAGTTGGAATAGATCTTTAATTTGAAGAAATTTTCCTTTGACGACTTGTACAATGGATTCTCGTAGACCCAACTCAAGAGTCACTATTATAAATTAGATGTCGCTGAAATGATTTGGTAAGGGAACGTACGAGCATCATTAAATTAGCCATGATGCTCACGAAGGACGTATCCTGCTCCCCAAGCGTTAGCACATTAGGGGCACAAGCAGCAAAATTTAGCTTCCATGCATCTTTCAGTGGTGTTTCGAAGACCATTGTATGTAGCACTTGAGTAGACTTGGGATTGTAAAGAGAAAAAAAAAATTAAAAAAGAGAAATAAAAACTAAAAATCGTATACGGATCAGGATTTCCTTATTCTTTGTTTTGGGCTCGTGTTGGATTTCATATTTTGAGTAGTTTTTGAGTATTTCAAGGTTTTCAATTCAATAATGTTTTGTATTTAAATTTTTTTGAAAAATCATAGACATATTCACGTACATCGCACGTGTGCTAGTTACAATTAAGAAGGGAATAAATATAAAATTACAGAAAGTGATTTACCACTCTTGTCGTGCAATATTTCTAAGACCCTCTGCGATGCACCACTTTTTGATTTTTGGTGGTCATAAACTCCATTAACTTATGTATTAAATATTGATATGCCCAATGCTCTTCACTATAACTCATACTCGCTCACCAATCTTTGATCATCATCGTTACCACAAATCCGTACATAGCCAAATAGCGGTAAGATTTGTTACATATTTAGTGCATTCTTATCCAGACGTTGTATTCATGCTTTTGATTCGCTTTTTAAGTTGGAATAGATCTTTAATTTGAAGAAATTTTCCTTTGACGACTTGTACAATGGATTCTCGTAGACCCAACTCAAGAGTCACTATTATAAATTAGATGTCGCTGAAATGATTTGGTAACGGAACTTACGAGCATCATTAAATTAGCCATGATGCTCACGAAGGACGTATCCTGCTCCCCAAGCGTTAGCACATTAGGGGCACAAGCAGCGAAATTTAGCTTCCATGCATCTTTCAGTGGTGTTTCGAAGACCATTGTATGTAGCACTTGAGTAGACTTGGGATTGTAAAGAGAAAAAAAAAATTAAAAAAGAGAAATAAAAACTAAAAATCCTATACGGATCAGGATTTCCTTATTCTTTGTTTTGGGCTCGTGTTGGATTTCATATTTTGAGTAGTTTTTGAGTTTTTCAAGGTTTTCAATTCAATAATGTTTTGTATTTAATTTTTTTTAAAAAATCATAGACATATTCACGTACATCGCACGTGTGCTAGTTACAATTACGAAGGGAATAAATATAAAAGTACAGAAAGTGATTTACCACTCTTGTCGTGCAATATTTCTAAGACCCTCTGCGATGCACCACTTTTTGATTTTTGGTGGTCATAAACTCCATTAACTTATGTATTAAATATTGATATGCCCAATGCTCTTCACTATAACTCATACTCGCTCACCAATCTTTGATCATCATAGTTACCCCAAATCCGTACATAGCCAAATAGCGGTAAGATTTGTTACATATTTAGTGCATTCTTATCCAGACGTTGTATTCATGCTTTTGATTCGCTTTTTAAGTTGGAATAGATCTTTAATTTGAAGAAATTTTCCTTTGACGACTTGTACAATGGATTCTCGTAGACCCAACTCAAGAGTCACTATTATAAATTAGATGTCGCTGAAATGATTTGGTAAGGGAACGTACGAGCATCATTAAATTAGCCATGATGCTCACGAAGGACGTATCCTGCTCCCCAAGCGTTAGCACATTAGGGGCACAAGCAGCAAAATTTAGCTTCCATGCATCTTTCAGTGGTGTTTCGAAGACCATTGTATGTAGCACTTGAGTAGACTTGGGATTGTAAAGAGAAAAAAAAAATTAAAAAAGAGAAATAAAAACTAAAAATCGTATACGGATCAGGATTTCCTTATTCTTTGTTTTGGGCTCGTGTTGGATTTCATATTTTGAGTAGTTTTTGAGTATTTCAAGGTTTTCAATTCAATAATGTTTTGTATTTAAATTTTTTTGAAAAATCATAGACATATTCACGTACATCGCACGTGTGCTAGTTACAATTAAGAAGGGAATAAATATAAAATTACAGAAAGTGATTTACCACTCTTGTCGTGCAATATTTCTAAGACCCTCTACGATGCACCACTTTTTGATTTTTGGTGGTCATAAACTCCATTAACTTATGTATTAAATATTGATATGCCCAATGCTCTTCACTATAACTCATACTCGCTCACCAATCTTTGATCATCATAGTTACCCCAAATCCGTACATAGCCAAATAGCGGTAAGATTTGTTACATATTTAGTGCATTCTTATCCAGACGTTGTATTCATGCTCTTGATTCCCTTTTTAAGTTGGAATAGATCTTTAATTTGAAGAAATTTTCCTTTGACGACTTGTACAATGGATTCTCGTAGACCCAACTCAAGAGTCACTATTATAAATTAGATGTCGCTGAAATGATTTGGTAACGGAACGTACGAGCATCATTAAATTAGCCATGATGCTCACGAAGGACGTATCCTGCTCCCCAAGCGTTAGCACATTAGGGGCACAAGCAGCGAAATTTAGCTTCCATGCATCTTTCAGTGGTGTTTCGAAGACCATTGTATGTAGCACTTGAGTAGACTTGGGATTGTAAAGAGAAAAAAAAATTTAAAAAAGAGAAATAAAAACTAAAAATCCTATACGGATCAGGATTTCCTTATTCTTTGTTTTGGGCTCGTGTTGGATTTTATATTTTGAGTAGTTTTTGAGTTTTTCAAGGTTTTCAATTCAATAATGTTTTGTATTTAATTTTTTTTAAAAAATCATAGACATATTCACGTACATCGCACGTGTGCTAGTTACAATTACGAAGGGAATAAATATAAAAGTACAGAAAGTGATTTACCACTCTTGTCGTGCAATATTTCTAAGACCCTCTGCGATGCACCACTTTTTGATTGTTGGTGGTCATAAACTCCATTAACTTATGTATTAAATATTGATATGCCCAATGCTCTTCACTATAACTCATACTCGCTCACCAATCATTGATCATCATAGTTACCCCAAATCCGTACATAGCCAAATAGCGGTAAGATTTGTTACATATTTAGTGCATTCTTATCCAGACGTTGTATTCATGCTCTTGATTCCCTTTTTAAGTTGGAATAGATCTTTAATTTGAAGAAATTTTCCTTTGACGACTTGTACAATGGATTCTCGTAGACCCAACTCAAGAGTCACTATTATAAATTAGATGTCGCTGAAATGATTTGGTAACGGAACGTACGAGCATCATTAAATTAGCCATGATGCTCACGAAGGACGTATCCTGCTCCCCAAGCGTTAGCACATTAGGGGCACAAGCAGCGAAATTTAGCTTCGATGCATCTTTCAGTGGTGTTTCGAAGACCATTGTATGTAGCACTTGAGTAGACTTGGGATTGTAAAGAGAAAAAAAAAATTTAAAAAAGAGAAATAAAAACTAAAAATCCTATACGGATCAGGATTTCCTAATTCTTTGTTTTGGGCTCGTGTTGGATTTCATATTTTGAGTAGTTTTTGAGTTTCTCCAGGTTTTCAATTCAATAATGTTTTGTATTTAAATTTTTTTAAAAAATCATAGACATATTCACGTACATCGCACGTGTGCTAGTTACAATTACGAAGGGAATAAATATAAAAATACAGAAAGTGATTTACCACTCTTGTCGTGCAATATTTCTAAGACCCTCTGCGATGCACCACTTTTTGATTTTTGGTGGTCATAAACTCCATTAACTTATGTATTAAATATTGATATGCCCAATGCTCTTCACTATAACTCATACTCGCTCACCAATCTTTGATCATCATAGTTACCCCAAATCCGTACATAGCCAAATAGCGGTAAGATTTGTTACATATTTAGTGCATTCTTATCCAGACTTTGTATTCATGCTCTTGATTCGCTTTTTAAGTTGGAATAGATCTTTAATTTGAAGAAATTTTCCTTTGACGACTTGTACAATGGATTCTCGTAGACCCAACTCAAGAGTCACTATTATAAATTAGATGTCGCTGAAATGATTTGGTAACGGAACGTACGAGCATCATTAAATTAGCCATGATGCTCACGAAGGACGTATCCTGCTCCCCAAGCGTTAGCACATTAGGGGCACAAGCAGCGAAATTTAGCTTCCATGCATCTTTCAGTGGTGTTTCGAAGACCATTGTATGTAGCACTTGAGTAGACTTGGGATTGTAAAGAGAAAAAAAAATTTAAAAAAGAGAAATAAAAACTAAAAATCCTATACGGATCAGGATTTCCTAATTCTTTGTTATGGGCTCGTGTTGGATTTCATATTTTGAGTAGTTTTTGAGTTTCTCCAGGTTTTCAATTCAATAATGTTTTGTATTTAAATTTTTTTAAAAAATCATAGACATATTCACGTACATCGCACGTGTGCTAGTTACAATTACGAAGGGAATAAATATAAAAGTACAGAAAGTGATTTACCACTCTTGTCGTGCAATATTTCTAAGACCCTCTGCGATGCACCACTTTTTGATTGTTGGTGGTCATAAACTCCATTAACTTATGTATTAAATATTGATATGCCCAATGCTCTTCACTATAACTCATACTCGCTCACCAATCATTGATCATCATAGTTACCCCAAATCCGTACATAGCCAAATAGCGGTAAGATTTGTTACATATTTAGTGCATTCTTATCCAGACGTTGTATTCATGCTCTTGATTCCCTTTTTAAGTTGGAATAGATCTTTAATTTGAAGAAATTTTCCTTTGACGACTTGTACAATGGATTCTCGTAGACCCAACTCAAGAGTCACTATTATAAATTAGATGTCGCTGAAATGATTTGGTAACGGAACGTACGAGCATCATTAAATTAGCCATGATGCTCACGAAGGACGTATCCTGCTCCCCAAGCGTTAGCACATTAGGGGCACAAGCAGCGAAATTTAGCTTCGATGCATCTTTCAGTGGTGTTTCGAAGACCATTGTATGTAGCACTTGAGTAGACTTGGGATTGTAAAGAGAAAAAAAAAATTTAAAAAAGAGAAATAAAAACTAAAAATCCTATACGGATCAGGATTTCCTAATTCTTTGTTTTGGGCTCGTGTTGGATTTCATATTTTGAGTAGTTTTTGAGTTTCTCCAGGTTTTCAATTCAATAATGTTTTGTATTTAAATTTTTTTAAAAAATCATAGACATATTCACGTACATCGCACGTGTGCTAGTTACAATTACGAAGGGAATAAATATAAAAATACAGAAAGTGATTTACCACTCTTGTCGTGCAATATTTCTAAGACCCTCTGCGATGCACCACTTTTTTATTTTTGGTGGTCATAAACTCCATTAACTTATGTATTAAATATTGATATGCCCAATGCTCTTCACTATAACTCATACTCGCTCACCAATCTTTGATCATCATAGTTACCCCAAATCCGTACATAGCCAAATAGCGGTAAGATTTGTTACATATTTAGTGCATTCTTATCCAGACTTTGTATTCATGCTCTTGATTCGCTTTTTAAGTTGGAATAGATCTTTAATTTGAAGAAATTTTCCTTTGACGACTTGTACAATGGATTCTCGTAGACCCAACTCAAGAGTCACTATTATAAATTAGATGTCGCTGAAATGATTTGGTAACGGAACGTACGAGCATCATTAAATTAGCCATGATGCTCACGAAGGACGTATCCTGCTCCCCAAGCGTTAGCACATTAGGGGCTCAAGCAGCGAAATTTAGCTTCCATGCATCTTTCAGTGGTGTTTCGAAGACCATTGTATGTAGCACTTGAGTAGACTTGGGATTGTAAAGAGAAAAAAAATTTAAAAAAGAGAAATAAAAACTAAAAATCCTATACGGATCAGGATTTCCTAATTCTTTGTTTTGGGCTCGTGTTGGATTTCATATTTTGAGTAGTTTTTGAGTTTCTCCAGGTTTTCAATTCAATAATGTTTTGTATTTAAATTTTTTTAAAAAATCATAGACATATTCACGTACATCGCACGTGTGCTAGTTACAGTTACGAAGGGAATAAATATAAAAATACAGAAAGTGATTTACCACTCTTGTCGTGCAATACTTCTAAGACCCTCCGCGATGCACCACTTTTTGATTTTTGGTGGTCATAAACTCCATTAACTTATGTATTAAATATTGATATGCCCAATGCTCTTCACTATAACTCATACTCGCTCACCAATCTTTGATCATCATAGTTACCCCAAATCCGTACATAGCCAAATAGCGGTAAGATTTGTTACATATTTAGTGCATTCTTATCCAGACGTTGTATTCATGCTCTTGATTCGCTTTTTAAGTTGGAATAGATCTTTAATTTGAAGAAATTTTCCTTTGACGACTTGTACAATGGATTCTCGTAGACCCAACTCAAGAGTCACTATTATAAATTAGATGTCGCTGAAATGATTTGGTAACGGAACGTACGAGCATCATTAAATTAGCCATGATGCTCACGAAGGACGTATCCTGCTCCCCAAGCGTTAGCACATTAGGGGCACAAGCAGCGAAATTTAGCTTCCATGCATCTTTCAGTGGTGTTTCGAAGACCATTGTATGTAGCACTTGAGTAGACTTGGGATTGTAAAGAGAAAAAAAAATTTAAAAAAGAGAAATAAAAACTAAAAATCCTATACGGATCAGGATTTCCTAATTCTTTGTTTTGGGCTCGTGTTGGATTTCATATTTTGAGTAGTTTTTGAGTTTCTCCAGGTTTTCAATTCAATAATGTTTTGTATTTAAATTTTTTTAAAAAATCATAGACATATTCACGTACATCGCACGTGTGCTAGTTACAATTACGAAGGGAATAAATATAAAAATACAGAAAGTGATTTACCACTCTTGTCGTGCAATACTTCTAAGACCCTCCGCGATGCACCACTTTTTGATTTTTGGTGGTCATAAACTCCATTAACTTATGTATTAAATATTGATATGCCCAATGCTCTTCACTATAACTCATACTCGCTCACCAATCATTGATCATCATAGTTACCCCAAATCCGTACATAGCCAAATAGCGGTAAGATTTGTTACATATTTAGTGCATTCTTATCCAGACGTTGTATTCATGCTTTTGATTCGCTTTTTAAGTTGGAATAGATCTTTAATTTGAAGAAATTTTCCTTTGACGACTTGTACAATGGATTCTCGTAGACCCAACTCAAGAGTCACTATTATAAATTAGATGTCGCTGAAATGATTTGGTAACGGAACGTACGAGCATCATTAAATTAGCCATGATGCTCACGAAGGACGTATCCTGCTCCCCAAGCGTTAGCACATTAGGGGCACAAGCAGCGAAATTTAGCTTCCATGCATCTTTCAGTGGTGTTTCGAAGACCATTGTATGTAGCACTTGAGTAGACTTGGGATTGTAAAGAGAAAAAAAAATTTAAAAAAGAGAAATAAAAACTAAAAATCCTATACGGATCAGGATTTCCTTATTCTTTGTTTTGGGCTCGTATTGGATTTTATATTTTGAGTAGTTTTTGAGTTTTTCAAGGTTTTCAATTCAATAATGTTTTGTATTTAATTTTTTTTAAAAAATCATAGACATATTCACGTACATCGCACGTGTGCTAGTTACAATTACGAAGGGAATAAATATAAAAGTACAGAAAGTGATTTACCACTCTTGTCGTGCAATATTTCTAAGACCCTCTGCGATGCACCACTTTTTGATTTTTGGTGGTCATAAACTCCATTAACTTATGTATTAAATATTGATATGCCCAATGCTCTTCACTATAACTCATACTCGCTCACCAATCTTTGATCATCATAGTTACCCCAAATCCGTACATAGCCAAATAGCGGTAAGATTTGTTACATATTTAGTGCATTCTTATCCAGACGTTGTATTCATGCTCTTGATTCGCTTTTTAAGTTGGAATAGATCTTTAATTTGAAGAAATTTTCCTTTGACGACTTGTACAATGGATTCTCGTAGACCCAACTCAAGAGTCACTATTATAAATTAGATGTCGCTGAAATGATTTGGTAACGGAACGTACGAGCATCATTAAATTAGCCATGATGCTCACGAAGGACGTATCCTGCTCCCCAAGCGTTAGCACATTAGGGGCACAAGCAGCGAAATTTAGCTTCCATACATCTTTCAGTGGTGTTTCGAAGACCATTGTATGTAGCACTTGAGTAGACTTGGGATTGTAAAGAGAAAAAAAAATTTAAAAAAGAGAAATAAAAACTAAAAATCCTATACGGATCAGGATTTCCTAATTCTTTGTTTTGGGCTCGTGTTGGATTTCATATTTTGAGTAGTTTTTGAGTTTCTCCAGGTTTTCAATTCAATAATGTTTTGTATTTAATTTTTTTTAAAAAATCATAGACATATTCACGTACATCGCACGTGTGCTAGTTACAATTACGAAGGGAATAAATATAAAAGTACAGAAAGTGATTTACCACTCTTGTCGTGCAATATTTCTAAGACCCTCTGCGATGCACCACTTTTTGATTTTTGGTGGTCATAAACTCCATTAACTTATGTATTAAATATTGATATGCCCAATGCTCTTCACTATAACTCATACTCGCTCACCAATCTTTGATCATCATAGTTACCCCAAATCCGTACATAGCCAAATAGCGGTAAGATTTGTTACATATTTAGTGCATTCTTATCCAGACGTTGTATTCATGCTCTTGATTCGCTTTTTCAGTTGGAATAGATCTTTAATTTGAAGAAATTTTCCTTTGACGACTTGTACAATGGATTCTCGTAGACCCAACTCAAGAGTCACTATTATAAATTAGATGTCGCTGAAATGATTTGGTAACGGAACGTACGAGCATCATTAAATTAGCCATGATGCTCACGAAGGACGTATCCTGCTCCCCAAGCGTTAGCACATTAGGGGCACAAGCAGCGAAATTTAGCTTCCATGCATCTTTCAGTGGTGTTTCGAAGACCATTGTATGTAGCACTTGAGTAGACTTGGGATTGTAAAGAGAAAAAAAAATTTAAAAAAGAGAAATAAAAACTAAAAATCCTATACGGATCAGGATTTCCTAATTCTTTGTTTTGGGCTCGTGTTGGATTTCATATTTTGAGTAGTTTTTGAGTTTCTCCAGGTTTTCAATTCAATAATGTTTTGTATTTAAATTTTTTTAAAAAATCATAGACATATTCACGTACATCGCACGTGTGCTAGTTACAATTACGAAGGGAATAAATATAAAAATACAGAAAGTGATTTACCACTCTTGTCGTGCAATATTTCTAAGACCCTCTGCGATGCACCACTTTTTGATTTTTGGTGGTCATAAACTCCATTAACTTATGTATTAAATATTGATATGCCCAATGCTCTTCACTATAACTCATACTCGCTCACCAATCTTTGATCATCATAGTTACCCCAAATCCGTACATAGCCAAATAGCGGTAAGATTTGTTACATATTTAGTGCATTCTTATCCAGACATTGTATTCATGCTCTTGATTCCCTTTTTAAGTTGGAATAGATCTTTAATTTGAAGAAATTTTCCTTTGACGACTTGTACAATGGATTCTCGTAGACCCAACTCAAGAGTCACTATTATAAATTAGATGTCGCTGAAATGATTTGGTAACGGAACGTACGAGCATCATTAAATTAGCCATGATGCTCACGAAGGACGTATCCTGCTCCCCA
The DNA here is from genome assembly GCA_963555705.1 of Ligustrum vulgare. Taxonomy (NCBI): domain Eukaryota; kingdom Viridiplantae; phylum Streptophyta; class Magnoliopsida; order Lamiales; family Oleaceae; genus Ligustrum; species Ligustrum vulgare. Next base: position 37,821 of record CAUVWQ010000018.1, on the reverse strand, counting down.
AGCGTTAGCACATTAGGGGCTCAAGCAGCGAAATTTAGCTTCCATGCATCTTTCAGTGGTGTTTCGAAGACCATTGTATGTAGCACTTGAGTAGACTTGGGATTGTAAAGAGAAAAAAAATTTAAAAAAGAGAAATAAAAACTAAAAATCCTATACGGATCAGGATTTCCTAATTCTTTGTTTTGGGCTCGTGTTGGATTTCATATTTTGAGTAGTTTTTGAGTTTCTCCAGGTTTTCAATTCAATAATGTTTTGTATTTAAATTTTTTTAAAAAATCATAGACATATTCACGTACATCGCACGTGTGCTAGTTACAGTTACGAAGGGAATAAATATAAAAATACAGAAAGTGATTTACCACTCTTGTCGTGCAATACTTCTAAGACCCTCCGCGATGCACCACTTTTTGATTTTTGGTGGTCATAAACTCCATTAACTTATGTATTAAATATTGATATGCCCAATGCTCTTCACTATAACTCATACTCGCTCACCAATCTTTGATCATCATAGTTACCCCAAATCCGTACATAGCCAAATAGCGGTAAGATTTGTTACATATTTAGTGCATTCTTATCCAGACGTTGTATTCATGCTCTTGATTCGCTTTTTAAGTTGGAATAGATCTTTAATTTGAAGAAATTTTCCTTTGACGACTTGTACAATGGATTCTCGTAGACCCAACTCAAGAGTCACTATTATAAATTAGATGTCGCTGAAATGATTTGGTAACGGAACGTACGAGCATCATTAAATTAGCCATGATGCTCACGAAGGACGTATCCTGCTCCCCAAGCGTTAGCACATTAGGGGCACAAGCAGCGAAATTTAGCTTCCATGCATCTTTCAGTGGTGTTTCGAAGACCATTGTATGTAGCACTTGAGTAGACTTGGGATTGTAAAGAGAAAAAAAAATTTAAAAAAGAGAAATAAAAACTAAAAATCCTATACGGATCAGGATTTCCTAATTCTTTGTTTTGGGCTCGTGTTGGATTTCATATTTTGAGTAGTTTTTGAGTTTCTCCAGGTTTTCAATTCAATAATGTTTTGTATTTAAATTTTTTTAAAAAATCATAGACATATTCACGTACATCGCACGTGTGCTAGTTACAATTACGAAGGGAATAAATATAAAAGTACAGAAAGTGATTTACCACTCTTGTCGTGCAATATTTCTAAGACCCTCTGCGATGCACCACTTTTTGATTGTTGGTGGTCATAAACTCCATTAACTTATGTATTAAATATTGATATGCCCAATGCTCTTCACTATAACTCATACTCGCTCACCAATCATTGATCATCATAGTTACCCCAAATCCGTACATAGCCAAATAGCGGTAAGATTTGTTACATATTTAGTGCATTCTTATCCAGACTTTGTATTCATGCTCTTGATTCGCTTTTTAAGTTGGAATAGATCTTTAATTTGAAGAAATTTTCCTTTGACGACTTGTACAATGGATTCTCGTAGACCCAACTCAAGAGTCACTATTATAAATTAGATGTCGCTGAAATGATTTGGTAACGGAACGTACGAGCATCATTAAATTAGCCATGATGCTCACGAAGGACGTATCCTGCTCCCCAAGCGTTAGCACATTAGGGGCTCAAGCAGCGAAATTTAGCTTCCATGCATCTTTCAGTGGTGTTTCGAAGACCATTGTATGTAGCACTTGAGTAGACTTGGGATTGTAAAGAGAAAAAAAATTTAAAAAAGAGAAATAAAAACTAAAAATCCTATACGGATCAGGATTTCCTAATTCTTTGTTTTGGGCTCGTGTTGGATTTCATATTTTGAGTAGTTTTTGAGTTTCTCCAGGTTTTCAATTCAATAATGTTTTGTATTTAAATTTTTTTAAAAAATCATAGACATATTCACGTACATCGCACGTGTGCTAGTTACAGTTACGAAGGGAATAAATATAAAAATACAGAAAGTGATTTACCACTCTTGTCGTGCAATACTTCTAAGACCCTCCGCGATGCACCACTTTTTGATTTTTGGTGGTCATAAACTCCATTAACTTATGTATTAAATATTGATATGCCCAATGCTCTTCACTATAACTCATACTCGCTCACCAATCTTTGATCATCATAGTTACCCCAAATCCGTACATAGCCAAATAGCGGTAAGATTTGTTACATATTTAGTGCATTCTTATCCAGACGTTGTATTCATGCTTTTGATTCGCTTTTTAAGTTGGAATAGATCTTTAATTTGAAGAAATTTTCCTTTGACGACTTGTACAATGGATTCTCGTAGACCCAACTCAAGAGTCACTATTATAAATTAGATGTCGCTGAAATGATTTGGTAACGGAACGTACGAGCATCATTAAATTAGCCATGATGCTCACGAAGGACGTATCCTGCTCCCCAAGCGTTAGCACATTAGGGGCACAAGCAGCGAAATTTAGCTTCCATGCATCTTTCAGTGGTGTTTCGAAGACCATTGTATGTAGCACTTGAGTAGACTTGGGATTGTAAAGAGAAAAAAAAATTTAAAAAAGAGAAATAAAAACTAAAAATCCTATACGGATCAGGATTTCCTTATTCTTTGTTTTGGGCTCGTGTTGGATTTTATATTTTGAGTAGTTTTTGAGTTTTTCAAGGTTTTCAATTCAATAATGTTTTGTATTTAATTTTTTTTAAAAAATCATAGACATATTCACGTACATCGCACGTGTGCTAGTTACAATTACGAAGGGAATAAATATAAAAGTACAGAAAGTGATTTACCACTCTTGTCGTGCAATATTTCTAAGACCCTCTGCGATGCACCACTTTTTGATTTTTGGTGGTCATAAACTCCATTAACTTATGTATTAAATATTGATATGCCCAATGCTCTTCACTATAACTCATACTCGCTCACCAATCTTTGATCATCATAGTTACCCCAAATCCGTACATAGCCAAATAGCGGTAAGATTTGTTACATATTTAGTGCATTCTTATCCAGACGTTGTATTCATGCTCTTGATTCGCTTTTTAAGTTGGAATAGATCTTTAATTTGAAGAAATTTTCCTTTGACGACTTGTACAATGGATTCTCGTAGACCCAACTCAAGAGTCACTATTATAAATTAGATGTCGCTGAAATGATTTGGTAACGGAACGTACGAGCATCATTAAATTAGCCATGATGCTCACGAAGGACGTATCCTGCTCCCCAAGCGTTAGCACATTAGGGGCACAAGCAGCGAAATTTAGCTTCCATACATCTTTCAGTGGTGTTTCGAAGACCATTGTATGTAGCACTTGAGTAGACTTGGGATTGTAAAGAGAAAAAAAAATTTAAAAAAGAGAAATAAAAACTAAAAATCCTATACGGATCAGGATTTCCTAATTCTTTGTTTTGGGCTCGTGTTGGATTTCATATTTTGAGTAGTTTTTGAGTTTCTCCAGGTTTTCAATTCAATAATGTTTTGTATTTAATTTTTTTTAAAAAATCATAGACATATTCACGTACATCGCACGTGTGCTAGTTACAATTACGAAGGGAATAAATATAAAAGTACAGAAAGTGATTTACCACTCTTGTCGTGCAATATTTCTAAGACCCTCTGCGATGCACCACTTTTTGATTTTTGGTGGTCATAAACTCCATTAACTTATGTATTAAATATTGATATGCCCAATGCTCTTCACTATAACTCATACTCGCTCACCAATCTTTGATCATCATAGTTACCCCAAATCCGTACATAGCCAAATAGCGGTAAGATTTGTTACATATTTAGTGCATTCTTATCCAGACGTTGTATTCATGCTCTTGATTCGCTTTTTCAGTTGGAATAGATCTTTAATTTGAAGAAATTTTCCTTTGACGACTTGTACAATGGATTCTCGTAGACCCAACTCAAGAGTCACTATTATAAATTAGATGTCGCTGAAATGATTTGGTAACGGAACGTACGAGCATCATTAAATTAGCCATGATGCTCACGAAGGACGTATCCTGCTCCCCAAGCGTTAGCACATTAGGGGCACAAGCAGCGAAATTTAGCTTCCATGCATCTTTCAGTGGTGTTTCGAAGACCATTGTATGTAGCACTTGAGTAGACTTGGGATTGTAAAGAGAAAAAAAAATTTAAAAAAGAGAAATAAAAACTAAAAATCCTATACGGATCAGGATTTCCTTATTCTTTGTTTTGGGCTCGTGTTGGATTTTATATTTTGAGTAGTTTTTGAGTTTTTCAAGGTTTTCAATTCAATAATGTTTTGTATTTAATTTTTTTTAAAAAATCATAGACATATTCACGTACATCGCACGTGTGCTAGTTACAATTACGAAGGGAATAAATATAAAAGTACAGAAAGTGATTTACCACTCTTGTCGTGCAATATTTCTAAGACCCTCTGCGATGCACCACTTTTTGATTTTTGGTGGTCATAAACTCCATTAACTTATGTATTAAATATTGATATGCCCAATGCTCTTCACTATAACTCATACTCGCTCACCAATCTTTGATCATCATAGTTACCCCAAATCCGTACATAGCCAAATAGCGGTAAGATTTGTTACATATTTAGTGCATTCTTATCCAGACGTTGTATTCATGCTCTTGATTCGCTTTTTAAGTTGGAATAGATCTTTAATTTGAAGAAATTTTCCTTTGACGACTTGTACAATGGATTCTCGTAGACCCAACTCAAGAGTCACTATTATAAATTAGATGTCGCTGAAATGATTTGGTAACGGAACGTACGAGCATCATTAAATTAGCCATGATGCTCACGAAGGACGTATCCTGCTCCCCAAGCGTTAGCACATTAGGGGCACAAGCAGCGAAATTTAGCTTCCATACATCTTTCAGTGGTGTTTCGAAGACCATTGTATGTAGCACTTGAGTAGACTTGGGATTGTAAAGAGAAAAAAAAATTTAAAAAAGAGAAATAAAAACTAAAAATCCTATACGGATCAGGATTTCCTAATTCTTTGTTTTGGGCTCGTGTTGGATTTCATATTTTGAGTAGTTTTTGAGTTTCTCCAGGTTTTCAATTCAATAATGTTTTGTATTTAATTTTTTTTAAAAAATCATAGACATATTCACGTACATCGCACGTGTGCTAGTTACAATTACGAAGGGAATAAATATAAAAGTACAGAAAGTGATTTACCACTCTTGTCGTGCAATATTTCTAAGACCCTCTGCGATGCACCACTTTTTGATTTTTGGTGGTCATAAACTCCATTAACTTATGTATTAAATATTGATATGCCCAATGCTCTTCACTATAACTCATACTCGCTCACCAATCTTTGATCATCATAGTTACCCCAAATCCGTACATAGCCAAATAGCGGTAAGATTTGTTACATATTTAGTGCATTCTTATCCAGACGTTGTATTCATGCTCTTGATTCGCTTTTTCAGTTGGAATAGATCTTTAATTTGAAGAAATTTTCCTTTGACGACTTGTACAATGGATTCTCGTAGACCCAACTCAAGAGTCACTATTATAAATTAGATGTCGCTGAAATGATTTGGTAACGGAACGTACGAGCATCATTAAATTAGCCATGATGCTCACGAAGGACGTATCCTGCTCCCCAAGCGTTAGCACATTAGGGGCACAAGCAGCGAAATTTAGCTTCCATGCATCTTTCAGTGGTGTTTCGAAGACCATTGTATGTAGCACTTGAGTAGACTTGGGATTGTAAAGAGAAAAAAAAATTTAAAAAAGAGAAATAAAAACTAAAAATCCTATACGGATCAGGATTTCCTACCCAATGGTCTTCACTATAACTCATACTCGCTCACCAATCATTGATCATCATAGTTACCCCAAATCTGTACATAGCCAAATAGTGGTAAGATTTGTTACATATTTAGTGCATTCTTATCCAGACGTTGTATTCATGCTTTTGATTCGCTTTTTAAGTTGGAATAGATCTTTAATTTGAAGAATTTTTCCTTTGACGACTTGTACAATGGATTCTCGTAGACCCAACTCAAGAGTCACTATTATAAATTAGATGTCGCTGAAATGATTTGGTAACGGAACGTACGAGCATCATTAAATTAGCCATGATGCTCACGAAGGACGTATCCTGCTCCCCAAGCGTTAGCACATTAGGGGCTCAAGCAGCGAAATTTAGCTTCCATGCATCTTTCAGTGGTGTTTCGAAGACCATTGTATGTAGCACTTGAGTAGACTTGGGATTGTAAAGAGAAAAAAAATTTAAAAAAGAGAAATAAAAACTAAAAATCCTATACGGATCAGGATTTCCTAATTCTTTGTTTTGGGCTCGTGTTGGATTTCATATTTTGAGTAGTTTTTGAGTTTCTCCAGGTTTTCAATTCAATAATGTTTTGTATTTAAATTTTTTTAAAAAATCATAGACATATTCACGTACATCGCACGTGTGCTAGTTACAGTTACGAAGGGAATAAATATAAAAATACAGAAAGTGATTTACCACTCTTGTCGTGCAATACTTCTAAGACCCTCCGCGATGCACCACTTTTTGATTTTTGGTGGTCATAAACTCCATTAACTTATGTATTAAATATTGATATGCCCAATGCTCTTCACTATAACTCATACTCGCTCACCAATCTTTGATCATCATAGTTACCCCAAATCCGTACATAGCCAAATAGCGGTAAGATTTGTTACATATTTAGTGCATTCTTATCCAGACGTTGTATTCATGCTCTTGATTCGCTTTTTAAGTTGGAATAGATCTTTAATTTGAAGAAATTTTCCTTTGACGACTTGTACAATGGATTCTCGTAGACCCAACTCAAGAGTCACTATTATAAATTAGATGTCGCTGAAATGATTTGGTAACGGAACGTACGAGCATCATTAAATTAGCCATGATGCTCACGAAGGACGTATCCTGCTCCCCAAGCGTTAGCACATTAGGGGCACAAGCAGCGAAATTTAGCTTCCATGCATCTTTCAGTGGTGTTTCGAAGACCATTGTATGTAGCACTTGAGTAGACTTGGGATTGTAAAGAGAAAAAAAAATTTAAAAAAGAGAAATAAAAACTAAAAATCCTATACGGATCAGGATTTCCTAATTCTTTGTTTTGGGCTCGTGTTGGATTTCATATTTTGAGTAGTTTTTGAGTTTCTCCAGGTTTTCAATTCAATAATGTTTTGTATTTAAATTTTTTTAAAAAATCATAGACATATTCACGTACATCGCACGTGTGCTAGTTACAATTACGAAGGGAATAAATATAAAAATACAGAAAGTGATTTACCACTCTTGTCGTGCAATACTTCTAAGACCCTCCGCGATGCACCACTTTTTGATTTTTGGTGGTCATAAACTCCATTAACTTATGTATTAAATATTGATATGCCCAATGCTCTTCACTATAACTCATACTCGCTCACCAATCATTGATCATCATAGTTACCCCAAATCCGTACATAGCCAAATAGCGGTTAGATTTGTTACATATTTAGTGCATTCTTATCCAGACGTTGTATTCATGCTTTTGATTCGCTTTTTAAGTTGGAATAGATCTTTAATTTGAAGAAATTTTCCTTTGACGACTTGTACAATGGATTCTCGTAGACCCAACTCAAGAGTCACTATTATAAATTAGATGTCGCTGAAATGATTTGGTAACGGAACGTACGAGCATCATTAAATTAGCCATGATGCTCACGAAGGACGTATCCTGCTCCCAAAGCGTTAGCACATTAGGGGCACAAGCAGCGAAATTTAGCTTCGATGCATCTTTCAGTGGTGTTTCGAAGACCATTGTATGTAGCACTTGAGTAGACTTGGGATTGTAAAGAGAAAAAAAAATTTAAAAAAGAGAAATAAAAACTAAAAATCCTATACGGATCAGGATTTCCTTATTCTTTGTTTTGGGCTCGTGTTGGATTTTATATTTTGAGTAGTTTTTGAGTTTTTCAAGGTTTTCAATTCAATAATGTTTTGTATTTAATTTTTTTTAAAAAATCATAGACATATTCACGTACATCGCACGTGTGCTAGTTACAGTTACGAAGGGAATAAATATAAAAATACAGAAAGTGATTTACCACTCTTGTCGTGCAATACTTCTAAGACCCTCCGCGATGCACCACTTTTTGATTTTTGGTGGTCATAAACTCCATTAACTTATGTATTAAATATTGATATGCCCAATGCTCTTCACTATAACTCATACTCGCTCACCAATCTTTGATCATCATAGTTACCCCAAATCCGTACATAGCCAAATAGCGGTAAGATTTGTTACATATTTAGTGCATTCTTATCCAGACGTTGTATTCATGCTTTTGATTCGCTTTTTAAGTTGGAATAGATCTTTAATTTGAAGAAATTTTCCTTTGACGACTTGTACAATGGATTCTCGTAGACCCAACTCAAGAGTCACTATTATAAATTAGATGTCGCTGAAATGATTTGGTAACGGAACGTACGAGCATCATTAAATTAGCCATGATGCTCACGAAGGACGTATCCTGCTCCCAAAGCGTTAGCACATTAGGGGCACAAGCAGCGAAATTTAGCTTCGATGCATCTTTCAGTGGTGTTTCGAAGACCATTGTATGTAGCACTTGAGTAGACTTGGGATTGTAAAGAGAAAAAAAAATTTAAAAAAGAGAAATAAAAACTAAAAATCCTATACGGATCAGGATTTCCTTATTCTTTGTTTTGGGCTCGTGTTGGATTTTATATTTTGAGTAGTTTTTGAGTTTTTCAAGGTTTTCAATTCAATAATGTTTTGTATTTAATTTTTTTTAAAAAATCATAGACATATTCACGTACATCGCACGTGTGCTAGTTACAATTACGAAGGGAATAAATATAAAAGTACAGAAAGTGATTTACCACTCTTGTCGTGCAATATTTCTAAGACCCTCTGCGATGCACCACTTTTTGATTTTTGGTGGTCATAAACTCCATTAACTTATGTATTAAATATTGATATGCCCAATGCTCTTCACTATAACTCATACTCGCTCACCAATCTTTGATCATCATAGTTACCCCAAATCCGTACATAGCCAAATAGCGGTAAGATTTGTTACATATTTAGTGCATTCTTATCCAGACGTTGTATTCATGCTCTTGATTCGCTTTTTAAGTTGGAATAGATCTTTAATTTGAAGAAATTTTCCTTTGACGACTTGTACAATGGATTCTCGTAGACCAAACTCAAGAGTCACTATTATAAATTAGATGTCGCTGAAATGATTTGGTAACGGAACGTACGAGCATCATTAAATTAGCCATGATGCTCACGAAGGACGTATCCTGCTCCCCAAGCGTTAGCACATTAGGGGCACAAGCAGCGAAATTTAGCTTCAATGCATCTTCCAGTTGTGTTTTGAAGACCATTGTATGTAGCACTTGAGTAGACTTGCGACTGCAAAGAGAAGAACAATTCAAAAAAGAAAAATAAAAAAAAAATCCTACACGAATCAGGATTTCCTAATTCTTAGTTTTGGGCTCGGGTTGGATTTCATATTTTGAGTAGTTTTTGTGTTTCTCAAGGTTTTCAATTCAATAATGTTTTTTATTTAAATGTTTTTTAAAAATCATAGACATATTCACGTACATCGCACGTGGGCTAGTTACAATTACGAAGGGAATAAATATAAAAATACAGAAAGTGATTTACCACTCTTGTCGTGCAATATTTCTATGACCCTCCGCGATGCACCACTTTTTGATTTTTGGTGGTCATAAACTCCATTAACTTATGTATTAAATATTGATATGCCCAATGCTCTTCACTATAACTCATACTCGCTCACCAATCTTTGATCATCATCGTTACCACAAATCCGTACATAGCCAAATAGCGGTAAGATTTGTTACATATTTAGTGCATTCTTATCCAGACGTTGTATTCATGCTTTTGATTCGCTTTTTAAGTTGGAATAGATCTTTAATTTGAAGAATTTTTCCTTTGACGACTTGTACAATGGATTCTCGTAGACCCAACTCAAGAGTCACTATTATAAATTAGATGTCGCTGAAATGATTTGGTAACGGAACGTACGAGCATCATTAAATTAGCCATGATGCTCACGAAGGACGTATCCTGCTCCCCAAGCGTTAGCACATTAGGGGCACAAGCAGCAAAATTTAGCTTCCACGCATCTTTCAGTGGTGTTTCGAAGACCATTGTATGTAGCACTTGAGTAGACTTGGGATTGTAAAGAGAAAAAAAAATTTAAAAAAGAGAAATAAAAACTAAAAATCCTATACGGATCAGGATTTCCTTATTCTTTGTTTTGGGCTCGTGTTGGATTTCATATTTTGAGTAGTTTTTGAGTTTTTCAAGGTTTTCAATTCAATAATGTTTTGTATTTAATTTTTAAAAAAATATCATAGACATAATCACGTACATCGCACGTGTGCTAGTTACAATTACGAAGGGAATAAATATAAAAGTACAGAAAGTGATTTACCACTCTTTTCGTGCAATATTTCTAAGACCCTCCGCGATGCACCACTTTTTGATTTTTGGTGGTCATAAACTCCATTAACTTATGTATTAAATATTGATATGCCCAATGCTCTTCACTATAACTCATACTCGCTCACCAATCTTTGATCATCATAGTTACCCCAAATCCGTACATAGCCAAATAGCAGTAAGATTTGTTACATATTTAGTGCATTCTTATCCAGACGTTGTATTCAAGCTTTTGATTCGCTTTTTAAGTTGGAATAGATCTTTAATTTGAAGAAATTTTCCTTTGACGACTTGTACAATGGATTCTCGTAGACCCAACTCAAGAGTCACTATTATAAATTAGATGTCGCTGAAATGATTTGGTAACGGAACGTACGAGCATCATTAAATTAGCCATGATGCTCACGAAGGACGTATCCTGCTCCCCAAGCGTTAGCACATTAGGGGCACAAGCAGCGAAATTTAGCTTCAATGCATCTTCCAGTGGTGTTTTGAAGACCATTGTATGTAGCACTTGAGTAGACTTGCGACTGCAAAGAGAAGAACAATTCAAAAAAGAAAAATAAAAAAAAAATCCTACACGAATCAGGATTTCCTAATTCTTAGTTTTGGGCTCGGGTTGGATTTCATATTTTGAGTAGTTTTTGTGTTTCTCAAGGTTTTCAATTCAATAATGTTTTTTATTTAAATGTTTTTTAAAAATCATAGACATATTCACGTACATCGCACGTGGGCTAGTTACAATTACGAAGGGAATAAATATAAAAATACAGAAAGTGATTTACCACTCTTGTCGTGCAATATTTCTATGACCCTCCGCGATGCACCACTTTTTGATTTTTGGTGGTCATAAACTCCATTAACTTATGTATTAAATATTGATATGCCCAATGCTCTTCACTATAACTCATACTCGCTCACCAATCTTTGATCATCATCGTTACCACAAATCCGTACATAGCCAAATAGCGGTAAGATTTGTTACATATTTAGTGCATTCTTATCCAGACGTTGTATTCATGCTTTTGATTCGCTTTTTAAGTTGGAATAGATCTTTAATTTGAAGAATTTTTCCTTTGACGACTTGTACAATGGATTCTCGTAGACCCAACTCAAGAGTCACTATTATAAATTAGATGTCGCTGAAATGATTTGGTAACGGAACGTACGAGCATCATTAAATTAGCCATGATGCTCACGAAGGACGTATCCTGCTCCCCAAGCGTTAGCACATTAGGGGCACAAGCAGCAAAATTTAGCTTCCACGCATCTTTCAGTGGTGTTTCGAAGACCATTGTATGTAGCACTTGAGTAGACTTGGGATTGTAAAGAGAAAAAAAAATTTAAAAAAGAGAAATAAAAACTAAAAATCCTATACGGATCAGGATTTCCTTATTCTTTTTTTTGGGCTCGTGTTGGATTTCATATTTTGAGTAGTTTTTGAGTTTTTCAAGGTTTTCAATTCAATAATGTTTTGTATTTAATTTTTTAAAAAAAATCATAGACATAATCACGTACATCGCACGTGTGCTAGTTACAATTACGAAGGGAATAAATATAAAAGTACAGAAAGTGATTTACCACTCTTGTCGTGCAATATTTCTAAGACCCTCCGCGATGCACCACTTTTTGATTTTTGGTGGTCATAAACTCCATTAACTTATGTATTAAATATTGATATGCCCAATGCTCTTCACTATAACTCATACTCGCTCACCAATCTTTGATCATCATAGTTACCCCAAATCCGTACATAGCCAAATAGCAGTAAGATTTGTTACATATTTAGTGCATTCTTATCCAGACGTTGTATTCAAGCTTTTGATTCGCTTTTTAAGTTGGAATAGATCTTTAATTTGAAGAAATTTTCCTTTGACGACTTGTACAATGGATTCTCGTAGACCCAACTCAAGAGTCACTATTATAAATTAGATGTCGCTGAAATGATTTGGTAACGGAACGTACGAGCATCATTAAATTAGCCATGATGCTCACGAAGGACGTATCCTGCTCCCCAAGCGTTAGCACATTAGGGGCACAAGCAGCGAAATTTAGCTTCAATGCATCTTCCAGTGGTGTTTTGAAGACCATTGTATGTAGCACTTGAGTAGACTTGCGACTGCAAAGAGAAGAACAATTCAAAAAATAAAAATAAAAAAAAAATCCTACACGAATCAGGATTTCCAAATTCTTAGTTTTGGGCTCGGGTTGGATTTCATATTTTGAGTAGTTTTTGTGTTTCTCAAGGTTTTCAATTCAATAATGTTTTTTATTTAAATGTTTTTTAAAAATCATAGACATATTCACGTACATCGCACGTGGGCTAGTTACAATTACGAAGGGAATAAATATAAAAATACAGAAAGTGATTTACCACTCTTGTCGTGCAATATTTCTAAGACCCTCTGCGATGCACCACTTTTTGATTTTTGGTGGTCATAAACTCCATTAACTTATGTATTAAATATTGATATGCCCAATGCTCTTCACTATAACTCATACTCGCTCACCAATCTTTGATCATCATAGTTACCCCAAATCCGTACATAGCCAAATAGCGGTAAGATTTGTTACATATTTAGTGCATTCTTATCCAGACGTTGTATTCATGCTCTTGATTCGCTTTTTCAGTTGGAATAGATCTTTAATTTGAAGAAATTTTCCTTTGACGACTTGTACAATGGATTCTCGTAGACCCAACTCAAGAGTCACTATTATAAATTAGATGTCGCTGAAATGATTTGGTAACGGAACGTACGAGCATCATTAAATTAGCCATGATGCTCACGAAGGACGTATCCTGCTCCCCAAGCGTTAGCACATTAGGGGCACAAGCAGCGAAATTTAGCTTCCATGCATCTTTCAGTGGTGTTTCGAAGACCATTGTATGTAGCACTTGAGTAGACTTGGGATTGTAAAGAGAAAAAAAAATTTAAAAAAGAGAAATAAAAACTAAAAATCCTATACGGATCAGGATTTCCTACCCAATGGTCTTCACTATAACTCATACTCGCTCACCAATCATTGATCATCATAGTTACCCCAAATCCGTACATAGCCAAATAGTGGTAAGATTTGTTACATATTTAGTGCATTCTTATCCAGACGTTGTATTCATGCTTTTGATTCGCTTTTTAAGTTGGAATAGATCTTTAATTTGAAGAAATTTTCCTTTGACGACTTGTACAATGGATTCTCGTAGACCCAACTCAAGAGTCACTATTATAAATTAGATGACGCTGAAATGATTTGGTAACGGAACGTACGAGCATCATTAAATTAGCCATGATGCTCACGAAGGACGTATCCTGCTCCCCAAGCGTTAGCACATTAGGGGCACAAGCAGCGAAATTTAGCTTCAATGCATCTTCCAGTTGTGTTTTGAAGACCATTGTATGTAGCACTTGAGTAGACTTGCGACTGCAAAGAGAAGAACAATTCAAAAAAGAAAAATAAAAAAAAAATCCTACACGAATCAGGATTTCCTAATTCTTAGTTTTGGGCTCGGGTTGGATTTCATATTTTGAGTAGTTTTTGTGTTTCTCAAGGTTTTCAATTCAATAATGTTTTTTATTTAAATGTTTTTTAAAAATCATAGACATATTCACGTACATCGCACGTGGGCTAGTTACAATTACGAAGGGAATAAATATAAAAATACAGAAAGTGATTTACCACTCTTGTCGTGCAATATTTCTATGACCCTCCGCGATGCACCACTTATTGATTTTTGGTGGTCATAAACTCCATTAACTTATGTATTAAATATTGATATGCCCAATGCTCTTCACTATAACTCATACTCGCTCACCAATCTTTGATCATCATCGTTACCACAAATCCGTACATAGCCAAATAGCGGTAAGATTTGTTACATATTTAGTGCATTCTTATCCAGACGTTGTATTCATGCTTTTGATTCGCTTTTTAAGTTGGAATAGATCTTTAATTTGAAGAATTTTTCCTTTGACGACTTGTACAATGGATTCTCGTAGACCCAACTCAAGAGTCACTATTATAAATTAGATGTCGCTGAAATGATTTGGTAACGGAACGTACGAGCATCATTAAATTAGCCATGATGCTCACGAAGGACGTATCCTGCTCCCCAAGCGTTAGCACATTAGGGGCACAAGCAGCGAAATTTAGCTTCCATGCATCTTTCAGTGGTGTTTCGAAGACCATTGTATGTAGCACTTGAGTAGACTTGGGATTGTAAAGAGAAAAAAAAATTTAAAAAAGAGAAATAAAAACTAAAAATCCTATACGAATCAGGATTTCCTAATTCTTTGTTTTGGGCTCGTGTTGGATTTCATATTTTGAGTAGTTTTTGAGTTTCTCAAGGTTTTCAATTCAATAATGTTTTGTATTTAATTTTTTTAAAAAAATCATAGACATAATCACGTACATCGCACGTGTGCTAGTTACAATTACGAAGGGAATAAATATAAAAGTACAGAAAGTGATTTACCACTCTTGTCGTGCAATATTTCTAAGACCCTCTGCGATGCACCACTTTTTGATTTTTGGTGGTCATAAACTCCATTAACTTATGTATTAAATATTGATATGCCCAATGTTCTTCACTATAACTCATACTCGCTCACCAATCTTTGATCATCATAGTTACCCCAAATCCGTACATAGCCAAATAGCGGTAAGATTTGTTACATATTTAGTGCATTCTTATCCAGACGTTGTATTCATGCTCTTGATTCGCTTTTTCAGTTGGAATAGATCTTTAATTTGAAGAAATTTTCCTTTGACGACTTGTACAATGGATTCTCGTAGACCCAACTCAAGAGTCACTATTATAAATTAGATGTCGCTGAAATGATTTGGTAACGGAACGTACGAGCATCATTAAATTAGCCATGATGCTCACGAAGGACGTATCCTGCTCCCCAAGCGTTAGCACATTAGGGGCACAAGCAGCGAAATTTAGCTTCCATGCATCTTTCAGTGGTGTTTCGAAGACCATTGTATGTAGCACTTGAGTAGACTTGGGATTGTAAAGAGAAAAAAAAATTTAAAAAAGAGAAATAAAAACTAAAAATCCTATACGGATCAGGATTTCCTAATTCTTTGTTTTGGGCTCGTGTTGGATTTCATATTTTGAGTAGTTTTTGAGTTTCTCAAGGTTTTCAATTCAATAATGTTTTGTATTTAATTTTTTTTAAAAAATCATAGACATATTCACGTACATCGCACGTGTGCTAGTTACAATTACGAAGGGAATAAATATAAAAGTACAGAAAGTGATTTACCACTCTTGTCGTGCAATATTTCTAAGACCCTCTGCGATGCACCACTTTTTGATTTTTGGTGGTCATAAACTCCATTAACTTATGTATTAAATATTGATATGCCCAATGTTCTTCACTATAACTCATACTCGCTCACCAATCTTTGATCATCATAGTTACCCCAAATCCGTACATAGCCAAATAGCGGTAAGATTTGTTACATATTTAGTGCATTCTTATCCAGACGTTGTATTCATGCTCTTGATTCGCTTTTTCAGTTGGAATAGATCTTTAATTTGAAGAAATTTTCCTTTGACGACTTGTACAATGGATTCTCGTAGACCCAACTCAAGAGTCACTATTATAAATTAGATGTCGCTGAAATGATTTGGTAACGGAACGTACGAGCATCATTAAATTAGCCATGATGCTCACGAAGGACGTATCCTGCTCCCCAAGCGTTAGCACATTAGGGGCACAAGCAGCGAAATTTAGCTTCCATGCATCTTTCAGTGGTGTTTCGAAGACCATTGTATGTAGCACTTGAGTAGACTTGGGATTGTAAAGAGAAAAAAAAATTTAAAAAAGAGAAATAAAAACTAAAAATCCTATACGGATCAGGATTTCCTAATTCTTTGTTTTGGGCTCGTGTTGGATTTCATATTTTGAGTAGTTTTTGAGTTTCTCAAGGTTTTCAATTCAATAATGTTTTGTATTTAATTTTTTTAAAAAAATCATAGACATATTCACGTACATCGCACGTGTGCTAGTTACAATTACGAAGGGAATAAATATAAAAGTACAGAAAGTGATTTACCACTCTTGTCGTGCAATATTTCTAAGACCCTCTGCGATGCACCACTTTTTGATTTTTGGTGGTCATAAACTCCATTAACTTATGTATTAAATATTGATATGCCCAATGTTCTTCACTATAACTCATACTCGCTCACCAATCTTTGATCATCATAGTTACCCCAAATCCGTACATAGCCAAATAGCGGTAAGATTTGTTACATATTTAGTGCATTCTTATCCAGACGTTGTATTCATGCTCTTGATTCGCTTTTTCAGTTGGAATAGATCTTTAATTTGAAGAAATTTTCCTTTGACGACTTGTACAATGGATTCTCGTAGACCCAACTCAAGAGTCACTATTATAAATTAGATGTCGCTGAAATGATTTGGTAACGGAACGTACGAGCATCATTAAATTAGCCATGATGCTCACGAAGGACGTATCCTGCTCCCCAAGCGTTAGCACATTAGGGGCACAAGCAGCGAAATTTAGCTTCCATGCATCTTTCAGTGGTGTTTCGAAGACCATTGTATGTAGCACTTGAGTAGACTTGGGATTGTAAAGAGAAAAAAAAATTTAAAAAAGAGAAATAAAAACTAAAAATCCTATACGGATCAGGATTTCCTAATTCTTTGTTTTGGGCTCGTGTTGGATTTCATATTTTGAGTAGTTTTTGAGTTTCTCAAGGTTTTCAATTCAATAATGTTTTGTATTTAATTTTTTTTAAAAAATCATAGACATATTCACGTACATCGCAC
Source organism: Ligustrum vulgare (assembly GCA_963555705.1). Lineage (NCBI taxonomy): Eukaryota > Viridiplantae > Streptophyta > Magnoliopsida > Lamiales > Oleaceae > Ligustrum > Ligustrum vulgare. The sequence continues at coordinate 20,596 of CAUVWQ010000018.1, read as the reverse complement.
GTGTGCTAGTTACAATTACGAAGGGAATAAATATAAAAGTACAGAAAGTGATTTACCACTCTTGTCGTGCAATATTTCTAAGACCCTCTGCGATGCACCACTTTTTGATTTTTGGTGGTCATAAACTCCATTAACTTATGTATTAAATATTGATATGCCCAATGTTCTTCACTATAACTCATACTCGCTCACCAATCTTTGATCATCATAGTTACCCCAAATCCGTACATAGCCAAATAGCGGTAAGATTTGTTACATATTTAGTGCATTCTTATCCAGACGTTGTATTCATGCTCTTGATTCGCTTTTTCAGTTGGAATAGATCTTTAATTTGAAGAAATTTTCCTTTGACGACTTGTACAATGGATTCTCGTAGACCCAACTCAAGAGTCACTATTATAAATTAGATGTCGCTGAAATGATTTGGTAACGGAACGTACGAGCATCATTAAATTAGCCATGATGCTCACGAAGGACGTATCCTGCTCCCCAAGCGTTAGCACATTAGGGGCACAAGCAGCGAAATTTAGCTTCCACGCATCTTTCAGTGGTGTTTCGAAGACCATTGTATGTAGCACTTGAGTAGACTTGGGATTGTAAAGAGAAAAAAAAATTTAAAAAAGAGAAATAAAAACTAAAAATCCTATACGGATCAGGATTTCCTAATTCTTTGTTTTGGGCTCGTGTTGGATTTCATATTTTGAGTAGTTTTTGAGTTTCTCAAGGTTTTCAATTCAATAATGTTTTGTATTTAATTTTTTTAAAAAAATCATAGACATAATCACGTACATCGCACGTGTGCTAGTTACAATTACGAAGGGAATAAATATAAAAGTACAGAAAGTGATTTACCACTCTTGTCGTGCAATATTTCTAAGACCCTCCGCGATGCACCACTTTTTGATTTTTGGTGGTCATAAACTCCATTAACTTATGTATTAAATATTGATATGCCCAATGCTCTTCACTATAACTCATACTCGCTCACCAATCTTTGATCATCATAGTTACCCCAAATCCGTACATAGCCAAATAGCAGTAAGATTTGTTACATATTTAGTGCATTCTTATCCAGACGTTGTATTCAAGCTTTTGATTCGCTTTTTAAGTTGGAATAGATCTTTAATTTGAAGAAATTTTCCTTTGACGACTTGTACAATGGATTCTCGTAGACCCAACTCAAGAGTCACTATTATAAATTAGATGTCGCTGAAATGATTTGGTAACGGAACGTACGAGCATCATTAAATTAGCCATGATGCTCACGAAGGACGTATCCTGCTCCCCAAGCGTTAGCACATTAGGGGCACAAGCAGCGAAATTTAGCTTCAATGCATCTTCCAGTGGTGTTTTGAAGACCATTGTATGTAGCACTTGAGTAGACTTGCGACTGCAAAGAGAAGAACAATTCAAAAAAGAAAAATAAAAAAAAAATCCTACACGAATCAGGATTTCCAAATTCTTAGTTTTGGGCTCGGGTTGGATTTCATATTTTGAGTAGTTTTTGTGTTTCTCAAGGTTTTCAATTCAATAATGTTTTTTATTTAAATGTTTTTTAAAAATCATAGACATATTCACGTACATCGCACGTGGGCTAGTTACAATTACGAAGGGAATAAATATAAAAATACAGAAAGTGATTTACCACTCTTGTCGTGCAATATTTCTATGACCCTCCGCGATGCACCACTTTTTGATTTTTGGTGGTCATAAACTCCATTAACTTATGTATTAAATATTGATATGCCCAATGCTCTTCACTATAACTCATACTCGCTCACCAATCTTTGATCATCATCGTTACCACAAATCCGTACATAGCCAAATAGCGGTAAGATTTGTTACATATTTAGTGCATTCTTATCCAGACGTTGTATTCATGCTTTTGATTCGCTTTTTAAGTTGGAATAGATCTTTAATTTGAAGAATTTTTCCTTTGACGACTTGTACAATGGATTCTCGTAGACCCAACTCAAGAGTCACTATTATAAATTAGATGTCGCTGAAATGATTTGGTAACGGAACGTACGAGCATCATTAAATTAGCCATGATGCTCACGAAGGACGTATCCTGCTCCCCAAGCGTTAGCACATTAGGAGCACAAGCAGCGAAATTTAGCTTCCATGCATCTTTCAGTGGTGTTTCGAAGACCATTGTATGTAGCACTTGAGTAGACTTGGGATTGTAAAGAGAAAAAAAAATTTAAAAAAGAGAAATAAAAACTAAAAATCCTATACGGATCAGGATTTCCTAATTCTTTGTTTTGGGCTCGTGTTGGATTTCATATTTTGAGTAGTTTTTGAGTTTCTCAAGGTTTTCAATTCAATAATGTTTTGTATTTAAGTTTTTTTAAAAAATCATAGACATATTCACGTACATCGCACGTGTGCTAGTTACAATTACGAAGGGAATAAATATAAAAATACAGAAAGTGATTTATCACTCTTGTCGTGCAATATTTCTAAGACCCTCCGCGATGCACCACTTTTTGATTTTTGGTGGTCATAAACTCCATTAACTTATGTATTAAATATTGATATGCCCAATGCTCTTCACTATAACTCATACTCGCTCACCAATCTTTGATCATCATCGTTACCACAAATCCGTACATAGCCAAATAGCGGTAAGATTTGTTACATATTTAGTGCATTCTTATCCAGACGTTGTATTCATGCTTTTGATTCGCTTTTTAAGTTGGAATAGATCTTTAATTTGAAGAATTTTTCCTTTGACGACTTGTACAATGGATTCTCGTAGACCCAACTCAAGAGTCACTATTATAAATTAGATGTCGCTGAAATGATTTGGTAACGGAACGTACGAGCATCATTAAATTAGCCATGATGCTCACGAAGGACGTATCCTGCTCCCCAAGCGTTAGCACATTAGGGGCACAAGCAGCGAAATTTAGCTTCCATGCATCTTTCAGTGGTGTTTCGAAGACCATTGTATGTAGCACTTGAGTAGACTTGGGATTGTAAAGAGAAAAAAAAATTTAAAAAAGAGAAATAAAAACTAAAAATCCTATACGGATCAGGATTTCCTAATTCTTTGTTTTGGGCTCGTGTTGGATTTCATATTTTGAGTAGTTTTTGAGTTTCTCAAGGTTTTCAATTCAATAATGTTTTGTATTTAAGTTTTTTTAAAAAATCATAGACATATTCACGTACATCGCACGTGTGCTAGTTACAATTACGAAGGGAATAAATATAAAAATACAGAAAGTGATTTATCACTCTTGTCGTGCAATATTTCTAAGACCCTCCGCGATGCACCACTTTTTTATTTTTGGTGGTCATAAACTCCATTAACTTATGTATTAAATATTGATATGCCCAATGCTCTTCACTATAACTCATACTCGCTCACCAATCATTGATCATCATAGTTACCCCAAATCCGTACATAGCCAAATAGCGGTAAGATTTGTTACATATTTAGTGCATTCTTATCCAGACGTTGTATTCATGCTTTTGATTCGCTTTTTAAGTTGGAATAGATCTTTAATTTGAAGAAATTTTCCTTTGACGACTTGTACAATGGATTCTCGTAGACCCAACTCAAGAGTCACTATTATAAATTAGATGTCGCTGAAATGATTTGGTAATGGAACGTACGAGCATCATTAAATTAGCCATGATGCTCACGATGGACGTATCCTGCTCCCCAAGCGTTAGCACATTAGGGGCACAAGCAGCGAAATTTAGCTTCCATGCATCTTTCAGTGGTGTTTCGAAGACCATTGTATGTAGCACTTGAGTAGACTTGGGATTGTAAAGAGAAACAAAAAAATTAAAAAAGAGAAATAAAAACTAAAAATCCTATACGGATAAGGATTTACTAATTCTTTGTTTTGGGCTCGTGTTGGATTTCATATTTTGAGTAGTTTTTGAGTATTTCAAGGTTTTCAATTCAATAATGTTTTGTATTTAAATTTTTTTGAAAAATCATAGACATATTCACGTACATCGCACGTGTGCTAGTTACAATTAAGAAGGGAATAAATATAAAAATACAGAAAGTGATTTACCACTCTTCTCGTGCAATATTTCTAAGACCCTCCGCGATGCACCACTTTTTGATTTTTGGTGGTCATAAACTCCATTAACTTATGTATTAAATATTGATATGCCCAATGCTCTTCACTATAACTCATACTCGCTCACCAATCTTTGATCATCATCGTTACCAATTTTTGGAACTGTGATACTCGTTGCAAAACAGTAGGATATTCTTCTACTAATCGGGATGATAAAATCAAATTCATAAAGGGTGGACTGAGTAAGGAGTCTTTGGATGATATTCGACTGACTCTTGAGACGCACCCAAGTGGTTATGTGCAACGTGAACTTCTCTCCTTATACGCTCAGTTTAACGAGGACAAAAATCGTTATAGTCTCCAAAATATAATAGCAAAAGATCCTGTTTGCCAGTCTGTTTTACAAAATGAGGCTTCTGGCAGTTCAACAATGATATAAGGTAAATCTCTTGATACACATTTAAAATATTTTGCTGTTTTCTTTCACGCGTTTTGGAAATAAAATATATTTTCCTTTCTCGAGTTTTGATAAAGCTGGAAATAAATCACCGAAAGGTGATATCTTTGGTAAAACAGTCAAAAGTTGGCCGATTTTGTCAAAAGTAAATCTTTACTTTTTCATAATCAATCAAAAACAGTAAATTTTTTCGGCTTTAAATAGCCAAACATATTTCATAGTTCAGGCATCCCAAAATCACATCTTCTTCGTAAGTTTTCTCTTCTATACTATCAAAGATGGAAGCACCAAAACTTCGACAGATCAAAACTATTTGTGTATTTTGTGGATCAAAAGTGGGGAAAGGCTTCAGTTATCTAGAAGCGGCCGTAGATCTTGGAAAGAAACTGGGGGAAAAAGGTATCACTCTTGTGTATGGGGGTGGTAGCAGTGGTCTAATGGGTTGTGTTTCCCAATCTGCTCTTGCAGAGAAATCAAAAGTAATCGGTGTCATACCTGTCCCTTTGGTAGATGTTGCAGGCAAAACACGAGGGCATGAAGTTCAAACCTTATCCATCCATGAACGCATAACTTGTATGCTATATGGTTCTGATGCCTTTATAGCCCTGCCCGGAGGTTTTGGTACCTTAGAAGAAATCTTTAACATTACCTCGTGGGCTCAACTAGATCTCCATACTAAGCCTATTGGGCTTCTGAATGTTAACAATTTCTTTGATGGTTTGTTAACCTTTCTTGATTATGCTGTGGAACAGGGATTCATCTCTCCATTTTCCAGAAGGCTTCTTATTTCTGCTCCTACTATTGATGAACTACTGGATAAGCTGCAGTCATATATCTCAATACAAGATCCAGCAGGGGTTAAGATAGATTGGTCGCAAGGAAGGGGAATCAAGCGAAAATGTAGTCCGGTTAATGTAAACTTAACTTTATGAATCTTAGAATAAGTGGGGGTAGAGTACGGAGTATTCTTACTCTCGAGACACCCCTCTAATTTCCTAGGATTTTCCTTAATGTTTAAATCTTGTGTGTACCTCAAAGGTTCTAGGTGGTAGATTACGGAGTATTCTTACTCTCGAAACACACCTCTTTGAAGGTTTCTTTATTTCCTCAAAAGGTCAGAGGTGGTAGGATACGGCTACTCCGGAAACACATCTCTCAATTTGAGGAATTTCCCATGTTGCTTTCTTTTGATTTTGCGTGTTTCATGTATTTCTTTCCAATGTGACTCTTGTGTGTTCTCCTTACGAGAAAATAATAAATATCTCTGTTATCATCTACTAAATCTCGTTTGTGATGTAAATGAATTTGCATGTCTAACCTCAATTCTCTTAGTGATTGCATACCATACTATGCTCTTAATTCCAAACGATAAAATTCTAAGCAGAGTTTCCTTTGAAATTTGGACTTATTCAAACCGTAAGCATACTTCATAACTCACAATAATAAATAATTCCACATTTGATCACAACGATCTAAAAATTGACCACAATTTCATCAAACTTCAATATCATAAAAAAAATATTCCAGAAAATCAATTCATAATTCCTCAACATAGAAATTTCAAATCATAGTCGTCAATATCACAATATCACTTCCTTCAATACCTTAATTGGCTCAAAAGATTACTCATACTTATATTTATAAGTCATAAATCATATTCCCAAAATTTAATCACAAGGCCAAAGTTCATAATAAATTTCTCTTCAATATAGAGGCATAATTCACTTACTCAACATAATATCCATTACTTAATTCCCAATAACCAAATCTTTAAATCTCTAACTTCATAATGCTTCTCATAAAAGTCTCATTAAAATCATATCACTTATAATCTTAACATCTCATAAAAATTCATAAAATTGGCTCGCTATTTCTCATTAAATCTAAATGATAGATAATCTGAACATATTTCTAATCATTTCTGTTGACTTCTCATACTTAATGCCATGTCTAAAATCAATTATGCAAAGTCCATTTAAGGTTTATCATTTCTAAACTCGAGGACAACAATTATTTTGAAAATCATTCTTAAGTCATATTATTCCCATTATGCTCAACACCCGTTCTCTTTCTTTCTTTTCTTTTTGATTTTTTTTTTTTTTTTTTTTTTTTTTTTTCAGAATTGAAACTTGAAGAGTGGTACCAATAATCATCCACAGTTTTTCCTTGCTTTTAAGCAAAGGTAGTGATAAAGGGATAAATTATTGAACCGAAAATTGAAACTTGAAGAGGAAGTACTAATAACCATCCACAGTTTTTCCCTTGTTTTTACACAAAGGTAGTGATAAAGGGATAAATTATTGTACGAATTCATTATCAATTTTGTTTGTTTAATATATTATTCCATATATTTTGGGCAAAAGTTACAACCCAACTTAATTTCTAATTGAGTCAATCTTACTAAGCTTAATATGCACCAAAATTCATATAAATATCCTCTCTGTCTCATGATTCTACATTGAAAAGAATAAAAAAATTGAGTCTTCTATCAATTTATATCATACTTGACATGTATATTATGTGTAACACATAAAGATTCATAACATATGAAGATTTCATACTTAACATGTCTTAATAAAATCGTAAATGACTTGCAAAGCATATAACATACCTGGTTCGAGGAGTCAATACGTGGAGAGTGACATAGTAGAGTGATGAGTTAAAATATTTCATATAATCTTATTTTCCTTTAATCAACAATAATTTAATGTGGTTGTATCCAAATCAACATTTTCTTGAATCATAATTCCTAATTAATCACAGTCTTCAAAACAAATCCAATATCGATATAGTAATTATCTCCCCATCAATAATTAATAACTTAACCCAAATAAAATTTATCGTCAAATCTTATTTTTCCTTTAGTCCCCGAACTTCTAGAAATTTATCAAAGACATCAATATAAACATCATATCACTAACTAATTATATTCCATAAAATTTTCAGGACATTACAAACTCCCTTGCTTAAAATGAATTTTGTCCTTGAAATTCGCACATCAAATTTCATCATGCTTTTCAAAATCATAACCATACTTGACATGTGAAAATTCAACTTTTTTTTTTTATAATGAATAGTGATTTCGTTCACTGTTCATCATGAATAGCACGTCGTTTTACTGTTCACGTGAATAGTGATTTTTTTTTTTTTTTTTTTAAAGAAATAAAATTTCAAAAATCTACAGAATCGTTTTTAAAACTCTTTGCTCTGATACCAACTGTGACGACCCGAATTCTCTTCCATTCGAGTGCCACTAAAAGTGACTCATATCATATTATTGAGACTTAAATAGTAATGTAAAATTATTCAAAAGAATAATTAGAATCCCATAATTTTATTTGTGAATAAAAATAGAACATAATTTTCTTACATAAAGTTCAACATAATTATCTCATCAATCTTAACCACTTTTGCCACTTCCATGTTGACCGCCTCGAACCTTCAATTATCTGAAAATGGTAAATATCGTGGAGTGAGATTTATAAAATCCCAGTAAGTATACCAAGCATAAATTTTCTTTTGAAAGCATATGGATCATTTTCATCATAACATATGATAGGATCGAAATACTCATAAACATAGGGAGACACAAGAATTTTACCGAACTTAAATGGCAAGAATTCTTATGTGTAGCGCTACTAAACTCCGGTCCCCTTAGCATAATCATAAACATATCATATGGAACCCATAACAATCTTGTGAGATTGATTTCATAGCAATGATCCAAACATTTTCATAAAAACATAAGATATACTTACTTGTCATAAAAACATACTTACTTTTCATAAAAACATAAGGTGTATTTACCTTTCATAAAAACATACTTACTTTTTATAAAAACATAAGATATACTTACTTGTCATAAAAACATACTTACTTTTCATAAAAATTTAAGGTGTATTTACCTTTCATAAAAACATACTTACTTTTCATAAAAACATAAGATATACTTACTTGTCATAAAAACATACTTACTTTTCATAAAAACATAAGGTGTATTTACCTTTCATAAAAACATACTTACTTTTCATAAAAACATAAGATATACTTACTTGTCATAAAAACATACTTACTTTTCATAAAAACATAAGGTGTATTTACCTTTCATGAAAACATACTTACTTTTCATAAAAACATAAGATATACTTACTTGTCATAAAAACATACTTACTTTTCATAAAAACATAAGGTGTATTTACCTTTCATAAAAACATACTTACTTTTCATAAAAACATAAGATATACTTACTTGTCATAAAAACATACTTACTTTTCATAAAAACATAAGGTGTATTTACCTTTCATAAAAACATACTTACTTTTCATAAAAACATAAGATATACTTACCTTTTAAAAGATTAAAATGAAGTGTAGTAGTAAATGGACCAAAACTTTCTTGACCACCTTGAATTTCTCTTACTTGTGGATTTTGTCAAGAGATTGGAAATAAGTGTATATGTGTAGAGTTGTGTGTAAAAGAGATGGGTTTAAATAGATGTATAAAGTTGGCATATTGTAAACATAATCATTCAATTCTATTAATTTTAACACATCCTTTTTCTTAAAGTAAAGCACCATTCATATACTTTTCCATATTTATACAAATAATATGCTCTTCATGATTATATATAATGGAGTCTTATCAATCATTCATATACTTTTTCATATTTATACAAATATTATGCTCTTCATGATTATATATAATGGAGTCTTATCAATCATTCATATACTTTTCCATATTTATACAAATATTATGCTCTTCATGATTATATATAATGGAGTATATAAATCATTCATATACTTTTCCATATTTATACAAATATTATGCTCTTCATGATTATATATAATGGAGTATATAAATCATTCATATACTTTTCCATATTTATACAAATATTATTCTCTTCATGATTACATATAATGGAGTCTTATCAATCATTCATATACTTTTCCATATTTATACAAATATTATGCTCTTCATGATTATATATAATGGAGTATATAAATCATTCATATACTTTTCCATATTTATACAAATATTATGCTCTTCATGATTACATATAATGGAACCTCTCATGCTTGCATATATTTTCTTAATTTAAATAATAAAAGTAATTTTTGTACAAATAAATATTGGGATAACATTGAATTAAGTACTTAGACTTAATATACTTTAAATCAAGAGAATGGAGATATTTTTAGAAATTCGGAATTTAATTTAAAATCGAACGATCTCGATTATTTCTTGACTTGGCTATACGAATACGTCGTGGCGTTAACTTAATAAAAATGGGTGAAATAGTAGCGACACGATTTTCTATTAAAATAATTATTAATCGCGTAAAAATTCTTGGTCGCTACAAACTTACCCCCTTAAAATAATTTCGTCCTCGAAATTAATCTTACTTGATCTTATGATTTCTGAACACTTAATCAGAATCTCTTCTTCTTCTTCTTATGTAGCATCATCGCTACCATATTTAACCCAACCATATTTAACCCACTGGACTTTGACTAAATGCATCAATTTGTTTTCTTAAGACATGGACTTTTCTATCAATAGTAGACATATGTCTACTCATAAATTCTTCTGAATCAAAATGAAAATTCCCAATCGTATGTGATATTTCATCATATCTTGTAGTATTCATGTAACTTGTCATTTATCATCGTATCATGTGACCTCAAATATTCGTATTAATATCTCTAAAATTTCAATAAATCTTTACTAACATATCATACCATAATAATTTGTCATTTCTTCTTATAACCAAATATCCCAAAATAATTAAAACGATTACCTGAATATTCTCTATGTAATATACCCAAACATGTTATTCACATATCAACATAATCATCAGTTTATCTTTCCAATATTTGTAACCCAAAATTTCTGCAAAATTCAATAAACAAATATCTCCCAAATAATTAAAATTCTTAACTCAAATATCATAACATTTCCCGTAAGGTATTCCTTTCACTTGCACAAACTTATTAATCCTGATTCAATACAGTCCTTATTTCACTTTCACGTATCCCCGTATTATTTCTATACCTTGATTATTATATCAAAATATCAGTACCCAAAATCCAAGAAAATATTCCATATCTCAAATCCCGTCATCATCAAATCTTCCTTTTATCAAGAAAGTAAACGGCGCATAAACTCTTGTTCCCTCTTTTCCATTATTCTATTCCGCGCTTTCTTGCTGGAATCAATATCACGCGGATTCCCTCCGATCCTTAATGCTTTTAAATAGTTCATGCTGGGAAGAGGTTAGATCCATCAAAAACATGGATATCATTCTTACAAACATTCGCAAGTATTATTCCAGTCTTCCAATGAATGATCTGAGGAAAATTTATCGAATAAGACTCGAAAGATTGAGGTTGCTGATGGCTCATGGTGTTTCAGAAGATGTTCGCTGGTTGATCGAAGCAAAGGTTCGACTATCTGGTGAATTACCTATGACATTTCCAAAGCACATGCCTGGTTTAGGCAAAAGCACATTCGCAAAGAAACGAAGAGCAAAAAGGCTGAATGGTTGCTACAAATGTGGTCGTTGGAACTGTGATACTCGTTGCAAAACAGTAGGATATTCTTCTACTAATCGGGATGATAAAATCAAATTCATAAAGGGTGGACTGAGTAAGGAGTCTTTGGATGATATTCGACTGACTCTTGAGACGCACCCAAGTGGTTATGTGCAACGTGAACTTCTCTCCTTATACGCTCAGTTTAACGAGGACAAAAATCGTTATAGTCTCCAAAATATAATAGCAAAAGATCCTGTTTGCCAGTCTGTTTTACAAAATGAGGCTTCTGGCAGTTCAACAATGATATAAGGTAAATCTCTTGATACACATTTAAAATATTTTGCTGTTTTCTTTCACGCGTTTTGGAAATAAAATATATTTTCCTTTCTCGAGTTTTGATAAAGCTGGAAATAAATCACCGAAAGGTGATATCTTTGGTAAAACAGTCAAAAGTTGGCCGATTTTGTCAAAAGTAAATCTTTACTTTTTCATAATCAATCAAAAACAGTAAATTTTTTCGGCTTTAAATAGCCAAACATATTTCATAGTTCAGGCATCCCAAAATCACATCTTCTTCGTAAGTTTTCTCTTCTATACTATCAAAGATGGAAGCACCAAAACTTCGACAGATCAAAACTATTTGTGTATTTTGTGGATCAAAAGTGGGGAAAGGCTTCAGTTATCTAGAAGCGGCCGTAGATCTTGGAAAGAAACTGGGGGAAAAAGGTATCACTCTTGTGTATGGGGGTGGTAGCAGTGGTCTAATGGGTTGTGTTTCCCAATCTGCTCTTGCAGAGAAATCAAAAGTAATCGGTGTCATACCTGTCCCTTTGGTAGATGTTGCAGGCAAAACACGAGGGCATGAAGTTCAAACCTTATCCATCCATGAACGCATAACTTGTATGCTATATGGTTCTGATGCCTTTATAGCCCTGCCCGGAGGTTTTGGTACCTTAGAAGAAATCTTTAACATTACCTCGTGGGCTCAACTAGATCTCCATACTAAGCCTATTGGGCTTCTGAATGTTAACAATTTCTTTGATGGTTTGTTAACCTTTCTTGATTATGCTGTGGAACAGGGATTCATCTCTCCATTTTCCAGAAGGCTTCTTATTTCTGCTCCTACTATTGATGAACTACTGGATAAGCTGCAGTCATATATCTCAATACAAGATCCAGCAGGGGTTAAGATAGATTGGTCGCAAGGAAGGGGAATCAAGCGAAAATGTAGTCCGGTTAATGTAAACTTAACTTTATGAATCTTAGAATAAGTGGGGGTAGAGTACGGAGTATTCTTACTCTCGAGACACCCCTCTAATTTCCTAGGATTTTCCTTAATGTTTAAATCTTGTGTGTACCTCAAAGGTTCTAGGTGGTAGATTACGGAGTATTCTTACTCTCGAAACACACCTCTTTGAAGGTTTCTTTATTTCCTCAAAAGGTCAGAGGTGGTAGGATACGGCTACTCCGGAAACACATCTCTCAATTTGAGGAATTTCCCATGTTGCTTTCTTTTGATTTTGCGTGTTTCATGTATTTCTTTCCAATGTGACTCTTGTGTGTTCTCCTTACGAGAAAATAATAAATATCTCTGTTATCATCTACTAAATCTCGTTTGTGATGTAAATGAATTTGCATGTCTAACCTCAATTCTCTTAGTGATTGCATACCATACTATGCTCTTAATTCCAAACGATAAAATTCTAAGCAGAGTTTCCTTTGAAATTTGGACTTATTCAAACCGTAAGCATACTTCATAACTCACAATAATAAATAATTCCACATTTGATCACAACGATCTAAAAATTGACCACAATTTCATCAAACTTCAATATCATAAAAAAAATATTCCAGAAAATCAATTCATAATTCCTCAACATAGAAATTTCAAATCATAGTCGTCAATATCACAATATCACTTCCTTCAATACCTTAATTGGCTCAAAAGATTACTCATACTTATATTTATAAGTCATAAATCATATTCCCAAAATTTAATCACAAGGCCAAAGTTCATAATAAATTTCTCTTCAATATAGAGGCATAATTCACTTACTCAACATAATATCCATTACTTAATTCCCAATAACCAAATCTTTAAATCTCTAACTTCATAATGCTTCTCATAAAAGTCTCATTAAAATCATATCACTTATAATCTTAACATCTCATAAAAATTTATAAAATTGGCTCGCTATTTCTCATTAAATCTAAATGATAGATAATCTGAACATATTTCTAATCATTTCTGTTGACTTCTCATACTTAATGCCATGTCTAAAATCAATTACGGAAAGTCCATTTAAGGTTTATCATTTCTAAACTCGAGGACAACAATTATTTTGAAAATCATTCTTAAGTCATATTATTCCCATTATGCTCAACACCCGTTCTCTTTCTTTCTTTTCTTTTTGAATTTTTTTTTTTTTTTTTTTTTTTTTTTTCAGAATTGAAACTTGAAGAGTGGTACCAATAATCATCCACAGTTTTTCCTTGCTTTTAAGCAAAGGTAGTGATAAAGGGATAAATTATTGAACCGAAAATTGAAACTTGAAGAGGAAGTACTAATAACCATCCACAGTTTTTCCCTTGTTTTTACACAAAGGTAGTGATAAAGAGATAAATTATTGTACGAATTCATTATCAATTTTGTTTGTTTAATATATTATTCCATATATTTTGGGCAAAAGTTACAACCCAACTTAATTTCTAATTGAGTCAATCTTACTAAGCTTAATATGCACCAAAATTCATATAAATATCCTCTCTGTCTCATGATTCTACATTGAAAAGAATAAAAAAATTGAGTCTTCTATCAATTTATATCATACTTGACATGTATATTATGTGTAACACATAAAGATTCATAACATATGAAGATTTCATACTTAACATGTCTTAATAAAATCGTAAATGACTTGCAAAGCATATAACATACCTGGTTCGAGGAGTCAATACGTGGAGAGTGACATAGTAGAGTGATGAGTTAAAATATTTCATATAATCTTATTTTCCTTTAATCAACAATAATTTAATGTGGTTGTATCCAAATCAACATTTTCTTGAATCATAATTCCTAATTAATCACAGTCTTCAAAACAAATCCAATATCGATATAGTAATTATCTCCCCATCAATAATTAATAACTTAACCCAAATAAAATTTATCGTCAAATCTTATTTTTCCTTTAGTCCCCGAACTTCTAGAAATTTATCAAAGACATCAATATAAACATCATATCACTAACTAATTATATTCCATAAAATTTTCAGGACATTACAAACTCCCTTGCTTAAAATGAATTTTGTCCTTGAAATTCGCACATCAAATTTCATCATGCTTTTCAAAATCATAACCATACTTGACATGTGAAAATTCAACTTTTTTTTTTATAATGAATAGTGATTTCGTTCACTGTTCATCATGAATAGCACGTCGTTTTACTGTTCACGTGAATAGTGATTTTTTTTTTTTTTTTTTTTTTAAAGAAATAAAATTTCAAAAATCTACAGAATCGTTTTTAAAACTCTTTGCTCTGATACCAACTGTGACGACCCGAATTCTCTTCCATTCGAGTGCCACTAAAAGTGACTCATATCATATTATCGAGACTTAAATAGTAATGTAAAATTATTCAAAAGAATAATTAGAACCCCATAATTTTATTTGTGAATAAAAATAGAACATAATTTTCTTACATAAAGTTCAACATAATTATCTCATCAATCTTAACCACTTTTGCCACTTCCATGTTGACCGCCTCGAACCTTCAATTATCTGAAAATGGTAAATATCGTGGAGTGAGATTTATAAAATCCCAGTAAGTATACCAAGCATAAATTTTCTTTTGAAAGCATATGGATCATTTTCATCATAACATAGGATAGGATCGAAATACTCATAAACATAGGGAGACACAAGAATTTTACCGAACTTAAATGGCAAGAATTCTTATGTGTAGCGCTACTAAACTCCGGTCCCCTTAGCATAATCATAAACATATCATATGGAACCCATAACAATCTTGTGAGATTGATTTCATAGCAATGATCCAAACATTTTCATAAAAACATAAGATATACTTACTTGTCATAAAAACATACTTACTTTTCATAAAAACATAAGGTGTATTTACCTTTCATAAAAACATACTTACTTTTCATAAAAACATAAGATATACTTACTTGTCATAAAAACATACTTACTTTTCATAAAAACATAAGGTGTATTTACCTTTCATAAAAACATACTTACTTTTCATAAAAACATAAGATATACTTACTTGTCATAAAAACATACTTACTTTTCATAAAAACATAAGGTGTATTTACCTTTCATAAAAACATACTTACTTTTCATAAAAACATAAGATATACTTACTTGTCATAAAAACATACTTACTTTTCATAAAAACATAAGGTGTATTTACCTTTCATAAAAACATACTTACTTTTCATAAAAACATAAGATATACTTACTTGTCATAAAAACATACTTACTTTTCATAAAAACATAAGGTGTATTTACCTTTCATAAAAACATACTTACTTTTCATAAAAACATAAGATATACTTACTTGTCATAAAAACATACTTACTTTTCATAAAAACATAAGGTGTATTTACCTTTCATAAAAACATACTTACTTTTCATAAAAACATAAGATATACTTACCTTTTAAAAGATTAAAATGAAGTGTAGTAGTAAATGGACCAAAACTTTCTTGACCACCTTGAATTTCTCTTACTTGTGGATTTTGTCAAGAGATTGGAAATAAGTGTATATGTGTAGAGTTGTGTGTAAAAGAGATGGGTTTAAATAGATGTATAAAGTTGGCATATTGTAAACATAATCATTCAATTCTATTAATTTTAACACATCCTTTTTCTTAAAGTAAAGCACCATTCATATACTTTTCCATATTTATACAAATAATATGCTCTTCATGATTATATATAATGGAGTCTTATCAATCATTCATATACTTTTCCATATTTATACAAATATTATGCTCTTCATGATTATATATAATGGAGTCTTATCAATCATTCATATACTTTTCCATATTTATACAAATATTATGCTCTTCATGATTATATATAATGGAGTATATAAATCATTCATATACTTTTCCATATTTATACAAATATTATGCTCTTCATGATTATATATAATGGAGTATATAAATCATTCATATACTTTTCCATATTTATACAAATATTATGCTCTTCATGATTACATATAATGGAGTCTTATCAATCATTCATATACTTTTCCATATTTATACAAATATTATGCTCTTCATCATTATATATAATGGAGTATATAAATCATTCATATACTTTTCCATATTTATACAAATATTATGCTCTTCATGATTACATATAATGAAACCTCTCATGCTTGCATATATTTTCTTAATTTAAATAATAAAAGTAATTTTTGTACAAATAAATATTGGGATAACATTGAATTAAGTACTTAGACTTAATATACTTTAAATCAAGAGAATGGAGATATTTTTAGAAATTCGGAATTTAATTTAAAATCGAACGATCTCGATTATTTCTTGACTTGGCTATACGAATACGTCGTGGCGTTAACTTAATAAAAATGGGTGAAATAGTAGCGACACGATTTTCTATTAAAATAATTATTAATCGCGTAAAAATTCTTGGTCGCTACATAAACTCCATTAACTTATGTATTAAATATTGATATGCCCAATGCTCTTCACTATAACTCATACTCGCTCACCAATCTTTGATCATCATCGTTACCACAAATCCGTACATAGCCAAATAGCGGTAAGATTTGTTACATATTTAGTGCATTCTTATCCAGACGTTGTATTCATGCTTTTGATTCGCTTTTTAAGTTGGAATAGATCATTAATTTGAAGAAATTTTCCTTTGACGACTTGTACAATGGATTCTCGTAGACCCAACTCAAGAGTCACTATTATAAATTAGATGTCGCTGAAATGATTTGGTAACGAAACGTACGAGCATCATTAAATTAGCCATGATGCTCACGAAGGACGTATCCTGCTCCCCAAGCGTTAGCACATTAGGGGCACAAGCAGCGAAATTTAGCTTCCATGCATCTTTCAGTGGTGTTTCGAAGACCATTGTATGTAGCACTTGAGTAGACTTGGGATTGTAAAGAGAAAAAAAAATTTAAAAAAGAGAAATAAAAATTAAAAATCCTATACGGATCAGGATTTCCTAATTCTTTGTTTTGGGCTCGTGTTGGATTTCATATTTTGAGTAGTTTTTGGGTTTTTCAAGGTTTTCAATTCAACAATGTTTTGTATTTAAATTTTTTTAAAAAATCATAGACATATTCACGTACATCGCACGTGTGCTAGTTACAATTACGAAGGGAATAAATATAAAAATACAGAAAGTGATTTACCACTCTTGTCGTGCAATATTTCTAAGACCCTCCGCGATGCACCACTTTTTGATTTTTGGTGGTCATAAACTCCATTAACTTATGTATTAAATATTGATATGCCCAATGCTCTTCACTATAACTCATACTCGCTCACCAATCTTTGATCATCATCGTTACCACAAATCCGTACATAGCCAAATAGCGGTAAGATTTGTTACATATTTAGTGCATTCTTATCCAGACGTTGTATTCATGCTTTTGATTCGCTTTTTAAGTTGGAATAGATCATTAATTTGAAGAAATTTTCCTTTGACGACTTGTACAATGGATTCTCGTAGACCCAACTCAAGAGTCACTATTATAAATTAGATGTCGCTGAAATGATTTGGTAACGAAACGTACGAGCATCATTAAATTAGCCATGATGCTCACGAAGGACGTATCCTGCTCCCCAAGCGTTAGCACATTAGGGGCACAAGCAGCGAAATTTAGCTTCCATGCATCTTTCAGTGGTGTTTCGAAGACCATTGTATGTAGCACTTGAGTAGACTTGGGATAGTAAAGAGAAAAAAAAATTTAAAAAAGAGAAATAAAAACTAAAAATCCTATACGGATCAGGATTTCCTAATTCTTTGTTTTGGGCTCGTGTTGGATTTCATATTTTGAGTAGTTTTTGAGTTTTTCAAGGTTTTCAATTCAACAATGTTTTGTATTTAAATTTTTTTAAAAAATCATAGACATATTCACGTACATCGCACGTGTGCTAGTTACAATTACGAAGGGAATAAATATAAAAATACAGAAAGTGATTTACCACTCTTGTCGTGCAATATTTCTAAGACCCTCCGCGATGCACCACTTTTTGATTTTTGGTGGTCATAAACTCCATTAACTTATGTATTAAATATTGATATGCCCAATGCTCTTCACTATAACTAATACTCGCTCACCAATCTTTGATCATCATCGTTACCCCAAATCCGTACATAGCCAAATAGCGGTAAGATTTGTTACATATTTAGTGCATTCTTATCCAGACGTTGTATTCATGCTTTTGATTCGCTTTTTAAGTTGGAATAGATCATTAATTTGAAGAAATTTACCTTTGACGACTTGTACAATGGATTCTCGTAGACCCAACTCAAGAGTCACTATTATAAATTAGATGTCGCTTAAATGATTTGGTAACGGAACGTACGAGCATCATTAAATTAGCCATGATGCTCACGAAGGACGTATCCTGCTCCCCAAGCGTTAGCACATTAGGGGCACAAGCAGCGAAAATTAGCTTCAATGCATCTTCCAGTGGTGTTTTGAAGACCATTGTATGTAGCACTTTAGTAGACTTACGACTGCAAAGAGAAGAACAATTCACAAAAGAAAAATAAAAAAAAATCCAATACGAATCACGATTTCCTAATTCTTAGTTTTGGGCTCGGGTTGGATTTCATATTTTTAGTAGTTTTTGTGTTTCTCAAGGTTTTCAATTCAATAATGTTTTTTATTTAAATGTTTTTTAAAAATCATAGACATATTCACGTACATCGCATGTGTGCTAGTTACAATTAAGAAGGGAATAAATATAAAAATACAGAAAGTGATTTACCACTCTTGTCGTGCAATATTTCTAAGACCCTCCGCGATGCACCACTTTTTGATTTTTGGTGGTCATAAACTCCATTAACTTATGTATTAAATATTGATATGCCCAATGCTCTTCACTATAACTCATACTCGCTCACCAATCTTTGATCATCATCGTTACCCCAAATCCGTACATAGCCAAATAGCGGTAAGATTTGTTACATATTTAGTGCATTCTTATCCAGACGTTGTATTCATGCTTTTGATTCGCTTTTTAAGTTGGAATAGATCATTAATTTGAAGAAATTTACCTTTGACGACTTGTACAATGGATTCTCGTAGACCCAACTCAAGAGTCACTATTATAAATTAGATGTCGCTTAAATGATTTGGTAACGGAACGTACGAGCATCATTAAATTAGCCATGATGCTCACGAAGGACGTATCCTGCTCCCCAAGCGTTAGCACATTAGGGGCACAAGCAGCGAAAATTAGCTTCAATGCATCTTCCAGTGGTGTTTTGAAGACCATTGTATGTAGCACTTTAGTAGACTTACGACTGCAAAGAGAAGAACAATTCACAAAAGAAAAATAAAAAAAAATCCAATACGAATCACGATTTCCTAATTCTTAGTTTTGGGCTCGGGTTGGATTTCATATTTTTAGTAGTTTTTGTGTTTCTCAAGGTTTTCAATTCAATAATGTTTTTTATTTAAATGTTTTTTAAAAATCATAGACATATTCACGTACATCGCATGTGTGCTAGTTACAATTAAGAAGGGAATAAATATAAAAATACAGAAAGTGATTTACCACTCTTGTCGTGCAATATTTCTAAGACCCTCCGCGATGCACCACTTTTTGATTTTTGGTGGTCATAAACTCCATTAACTTATGTATTAAATATTGATATGCCCAATGCTCTTCACTATAACTCATACTCGCTCACCAATCTTTGATCATCATCGTTACCCCAAATCCGTACATAGCCAAATAGCGGTAAGATTTGTTACATATTTAGTGCATTCTTATCCAGACGTTGTATTCATGCTTTTGATTCGCTTTTTAAGTTGGAATAGATCATTAATTTGAAGAAATTTACCTTTGACGACTTGTACAATGGATTCTCGTAGACCCAACTCAAGAGTCACTATTATAAATTAGATGTCGCTTAAATGATTTGGTAACGGAACGTACGAGCATCATTAAATTAGCCATGATGCTCACGAAGGACGTATCCTGCTCCCCAAGCGTTAGCACATTAGGGGCACAAGCAGCGAAAATTAGCTTCAATGCATCTTCCAGTGGTGTTTTGAAGACCATTGTACGTAGCACTTTAGTAGACTTACGACTGCAAAGAGAAGAACAATTCACAAAAGAAAAATAAAAAAAAATCCAATACGAATCACGATTTCCTAATTCTTAGTTTTGGGCTCGGGTTGGATTTCATATTTTTAGTAGTTTTTGTGTTTCTCAAGGTTTTCAATTCAATAATGTTTTTTATTTAAATGTTTTTTAAAAATCATAGACATATTCACTTACATAGCACGTGTGCTAGTTACAATTACGAAGGGAATA
>CAUVWQ010000017.1:0-37460 GCA_963555705.1 Ligustrum vulgare | reverse complement strand
CTGGATAAGTACAGTATGTCTTTTTCCTTCTTCATAGGCCTCTAGAGAAGCCTGAAGCATCCGAAAGATAGGTTGCTTGACTGATATGACCTAAAAGAGAGGATTAGTCTTTAAGCAGCGTAGGACCATTGGGGAATGGGCCCTAGCGTAGTCCTCTTCATCTTAGGGAGCGGTAAGACTTGAATTCTGGGCGGTAAGACTTGAATTCTGGGTCAAACTCATAACAAGCAAGCAAGCTAGGAGTCCTTAGGTAAGGAGTCCTAGCGATAAGGAGCTTTCCTTAGTTAGAAATAGATTGGAAATAAGACCTGAAGGCATTTTTTCCTTCTCACTCTAGGGGCTGCTGCTCGGGCGTACTCCAAAAAGGGAGCAAGACCAGCAGACCCGGAGAGTGAGTCTTTCCCTGACTTCAAGCGTAAGGTCTCCTTTATAGGGAGACCGAGCGTAGAAGGCAGCTAAGGGGTAGCTCTATCTTTCGGTAAAATTAAATAGAAAAAAGAGCGTCTATACAGTACTTTTTTATATCCAGTATGGAGCCATCGTCGGTCGGTCAAGTATAGCATGTCTTCCTTTAGGGGTCGACGATGTAGGCAAAGACAGTCCTCTTAATAGGTACCTGGGGTGCCAAGGCGCTCACTGCAATGTCGCTGCCCGCTTTATATTTCAGGACTTACCCTCCCATAAGCAATGCCCTCATCAATAGCCGCCTTCTCGTTGCCTCCGCGCTTCAAATGATTGAATAGTTATGGCAGGAGGTGATCTCGGACTATCATTTATGACATTTCTGGACTATAGACCCTAAGGAGCTTTGTCCTTGTTTGTCTTTGGATCAGGGGAGGGGACTAAGGCTTCGCCGCTTGAGAATATAGGCTTCGCCGACTGAGAATAACCCTTGTTCTACCATGCTACTACTAGGAAGTAACTCCTTATCGGTAAGCGAAGGAAGGCTTGGGTAAGGCTTCCGAGGGATATCTTCTATCCTTGTATGCACGAGATTGTAATTAAAGAAGTAGCCTCCTTATATTAGCTACCAGTAGTTTAAGGAGCTTTCTTCTTTGTTGTTATTAGATATTAAGATTGTATAAAGAAAGCCCGAAGGTTGTTCCCGGCCCGCTCTTCCTGAATCCTATGAAGGAAGAGGATAAGGGCCGTACCTTATGGTTCTCCTTGTAGCTCTTTCCGTTCCCGCTATTCCTGAATCCTATGAGGGAATAGAGTAAGGGATCGGTACCTTTCCCTTGCTACTGAGCTTCGACCCTTCTATTCCTGAATCCTATGATGGAATAGAGTAAGGGTCTACCGATCTATCTCCTCTCTAGTGGTTCTGTAGCTTGTGTCTGTCCTTGTGTTCTTGTAGCTACTGTAGCTTGGCTGCTAATGAGCTATTGACTTCTGCTTCCCTTGAGCTATAGGTTTAATAACCCCTTTATATGTCCCTTAAGTCCTTTAAAGCTTCCCTTAATAGTACTAGCTTTAAGCCTTTAACTCTTGTTCTAGAGATCTCATTGGCCCTTTGGGTCCTTAGAGAGAGTAGCTTAACACTTCCTAACAGTGTTCCGTTTATGTAGCTCCCCTGCCTTAGCTCCCTTAGCTTATGTAGCTCCGGGGCGAGGGCTTCCTCTCCCTCCCTCCTCTTCCACCTCCTGGATAAGTACAGTATGTCTTTTTCCTTCTTCATAGGCCTCTAGAGAAGCCTGAAGCATCCGAAAGATAGGTTGCTTGACTGATATGACCTAAAAGAGAGGATTAGTCTTTAAGCAGCGTAGGACCATTGGGGAATGGGCCCTAGCGTAGTCCTCTTCATCTTAGGGAGCGGTAAGACTTGAATTCTGGGCGGTAAGACTTGAATTCTGGGTCAAACTCATAACAAGCAAGCAAGCTAGGAGTCCTTAGGTAAGGAGTCCTAGCGATAAGGAGCTTTCCTTAGTTAGAAATAGATTGGAAATAAGACCTGAAGGCATTTTTTCCTTCTCACTCTAGGGGCTGCTGCTCGGGCGTACTCCAAAAAGGGAGCAAGACCAGCAGACCCGGAGAGTGAGTCTTTCCCTGACTTCAAGCGTAAGGTCTCCTTTATAGGGAGACCGAGCGTAGAAGGCAGCTAAGGGGTAGCTCTATCTTTCGGTAAAATTAAATAGAAAAAAGAGCGTCTATACAGTACTTTTTTATATCCAGTATGGAGCCATCGTCGGTCGGTCAAGTATAGCATGTCTTCCTTTAGGGGTCGACGATGTAGGCAAAGACAGTCCTCTTAATAGGTACCTGGGGTGCCAAGGCGCTCACTGCAATGTCGCTGCCCGCTTTATATTTCAGGACTTACCCTCCCATAAGCAATGCCCTCATCAATAGCCGCCTTCTCGTTGCCTCCGCGCTTCAAATGATTGAATAGTTATGGCAGGAGGTGATCTCGGACTATCATTTATGACATTTCTGGACTATAGACCCTAAGGAGCTTTGTCCTTGTTTGTCTTTGGATCAGGGGAGGGGACTAAGGCTTCGCCGCTTGAGAATATAGGCTTCGCCGACTGAGAATAACCCTTGTTCTACCATGCTACTACTAGGAAGTAACTCCTTATCGGTAAGCGAAGGAAGGCTTGGGTAAGGCTTCCGAGGGATATCTTCTATCCTTGTATGCACGAGATTGTAATTAAAGAAGTAGCCTCCTTATATTAGCTACCAGTAGTTTAAGGAGCTTTCTTCTTTGTTGTTATTAGATATTAAGATTGTATAAAGAAAGCCCGAAGGTTGTTCCCGGCCCGCTCTTCCTGAATCCTATGAAGGAAGAGGATAAGGGCCGTACCTTATGGTTCTCCTTGTAGCTCTTTCCGTTCCCGCTATTCCTGAATCCTATGAGGGAATAGAGTAAGGGATCGGTACCTTTCCCTTGCTACTGAGCTTCGACCCTTCTATTCCTGAATCCTATGATGGAATAGAGTAAGGGTCTACCGATCTATCTCCTCTCTAGTGGTTCTGTAGCTTGTGTCTGTCCTTGTGTTCTTGTAGCTACTGTAGCTTGGCTGCTAATGAGCTATTGACTTCTGCTTCCCTTGAGCTATAGGTTTAATAACCCCTTTATATGTCCCTTAAGTCCTTTAAAGCTTCCCTTAATAGTACTAGCTTTAAGCCTTTAACTCTTGTTCTAGAGATCTCATTGGCCCTTTGGGTCCTTAGAGAGAGTAGCTTAACACTTCCTAACAGTGTTCCGTTTATGTAGCTCCCCTGCCTTAGCTCCCTTAGCTTATGTAGCTCCGGGGCGAGGGCTTCCTCTCCCTCCCTCCTCTTCCACCTCCTGGATAAGTACAGTATGTCTTTTTCCTTCTTCATAGGCCTCTAGAGAAGCCTGAAGCATCCGAAAGATAGGTTGCTTGACTGATATGACCTAAAAGAGAGGATTAGTCTTTAAGCAGCGTAGGACCATTGGGGAATGGGCCCTAGCGTAGTCCTCTTCATCTTAGGGAGCGGTAAGACTTGAATTCTGGGCGGTAAGACTTGAATTCTGGGTCAAACTCATAACAAGCAAGCAAGCTAGGAGTCCTTAGGTAAGGAGTCCTAGCGATAAGGAGCTTTCCTTAGTTAGAAATAGATTGGAAATAAGACCTGAAGGCATTTTTTCCTTCTCACTCTAGGGGCTGCTGCTCGGGCGTACTCCAAAAAGGGAGCAAGACCAGCAGACCCGGAGAGTGAGTCTTTCCCTGACTTCAAGCGTAAGGTCTCCTTTATAGGGAGACCGAGCGTAGAAGGCAGCTAAGGGGTAGCTCTATCTTTCGGTAAAATTAAATAGAAAAAAGAGCGTCTATACAGTACTTTTTTATATCCAGTATGGAGCCATCGTCGGTCGGTCAAGTATAGCATGTCTTCCTTTAGGGGTCGACGATGTAGGCAAAGACAGTCCTCTTAATAGGTACCTGGGGTGCCAAGGCGCTCACTGCAATGTCGCTGCCCGCTTTATATTTCAGGACTTACCCTCCCATAAGCAATGCCCTCATCAATAGCCGCCTTCTCGTTGCCTCCGCGCTTCAAATGATTGAATAGTTATGGCAGGAGGTGATCTCGGACTATCATTTATGACATTTCTGGACTATAGACCCTAAGGAGCTTTGTCCTTGTTTGTCTTTGGATCAGGGGAGGGGACTAAGGCTTCGCCGCTTGAGAATATAGGCTTCGCCGACTGAGAATAACCCTTGTTCTACCATGCTACTACTAGGAAGTAACTCCTTATCGGTAAGCGAAGGAAGGCTTGGGTAAGGCTTCCGAGGGATATCTTCTATCCTTGTATGCACGAGATTGTAATTAAAGAAGTAGCCTCCTTATATTAGCTACCAGTAGTTTAAGGAGCTTTCTTCTTTGTTGTTATTAGATATTAAGATTGTATAAAGAAAGCCCGAAGGTTGTTCCCGGCCCGCTCTTCCTGAATCCTATGAAGGAAGAGGATAAGGGCCGTACCTTATGGTTCTCCTTGTAGCTCTTTCCGTTCCCGCTATTCCTGAATCCTATGAGGGAATAGAGTAAGGGATCGGTACCTTTCCCTTGCTACTGAGCTTCGACCCTTCTATTCCTGAATCCTATGATGGAATAGAGTAAGGGTCTACCGATCTATCTCCTCTCTAGTGGTTCTGTAGCTTGTGTCTGTCCTTGTGTTCTTGTAGCTACTGTAGCTTGGCTGCTAATGAGCTATTGACTTCTGCTTCCCTTGAGCTATAGGTTTAATAACCCCTTTATATGTCCCTTAAGTCCTTTAAAGCTTCCCTTAATAGTACTAGCTTTAAGCCTTTAACTCTTGTTCTAGAGATCTCATTGGCCCTTTGGGTCCTTAGAGAGAGTAGCTTAACACTTCCTAACAGTGTTCCGTTTATGTAGCTCCCCTGCCTTAGCTCCCTTAGCTTATGTAGCTCCGGGGCGAGGGCTTCCTCTCCCTCCCTCCTCTTCCACCTCCTGGATAAGTACAGTATGTCTTTTTCCTTCTTCATAGGCCTCTAGAGAAGCCTGAAGCATCCGAAAGATAGGTTGCTTGACTGATATGACCTAAAAGAGAGGATTAGTCTTTAAGCAGCGTAGGACCATTGGGGAATGGGCCCTAGCGTAGTCCTCTTCATCTTAGGGAGCGGTAAGACTTGAATTCTGGGCGGTAAGACTTGAATTCTGGGTCAAACTCATAACAAGCAAGCAAGCTAGGAGTCCTTAGGTAAGGAGTCCTAGCGATAAGGAGCTTTCCTTAGTTAGAAATAGATTGGAAATAAGACCTGAAGGCATTTTTTCCTTCTCACTCTAGGGGCTGCTGCTCGGGCGTACTCCAAAAAGGGAGCAAGACCAGCAGACCCGGAGAGTGAGTCTTTCCCTGACTTCAAGCGTAAGGTCTCCTTTATAGGGAGACCGAGCGTAGAAGGCAGCTAAGGGGTAGCTCTATCTTTCGGTAAAATTAAATAGAAAAAAGAGCGTCTATACAGTACTTTTTTATATCCAGTATGGAGCCATCGTCGGTCGGTCAAGTATAGCATGTCTTCCTTTAGGGGTCGACGATGTAGGCAAAGACAGTCCTCTTAATAGGTACCTGGGGTGCCAAGGCGCTCACTGCAATGTCGCTGCCCGCTTTATATTTCAGGACTTACCCTCCCATAAGCAATGCCCTCATCAATAGCCGCCTTCTCGTTGCCTCCGCGCTTCAAATGATTGAATAGTTATGGCAGGAGGTGATCTCGGACTATCATTTATGACATTTCTGGACTATAGACCCTAAGGAGCTTTGTCCTTGTTTGTCTTTGGATCAGGGGAGGGGACTAAGGCTTCGCCGCTTGAGAATATAGGCTTCGCCGACTGAGAATAACCCTTGTTCTACCATGCTACTACTAGGAAGTAACTCCTTATCGGTAAGCGAAGGAAGGCTTGGGTAAGGCTTCCGAGGGATATCTTCTATCCTTGTATGCACGAGATTGTAATTAAAGAAGTAGCCTCCTTATATTAGCTACCAGTAGTTTAAGGAGCTTTCTTCTTTGTTGTTATTAGATATTAAGATTGTATAAAGAAAGCCCGAAGGTTGTTCCCGGCCCGCTCTTCCTGAATCCTATGAAGGAAGAGGATAAGGGCCGTACCTTATGGTTCTCCTTGTAGCTCTTTCCGTTCCCGCTATTCCTGAATCCTATGAGGGAATAGAGTAAGGGATCGGTACCTTTCCCTTGCTACTGAGCTTCGACCCTTCTATTCCTGAATCCTATGATGGAATAGAGTAAGGGTCTACCGATCTATCTCCTCTCTAGTGGTTCTGTAGCTTGTGTCTGTCCTTGTGTTCTTGTAGCTACTGTAGCTTGGCTGCTAATGAGCTATTGACTTCTGCTTCCCTTGAGCTATAGGTTTAATAACCCCTTTATATGTCCCTTAAGTCCTTTAAAGCTTCCCTTAATAGTACTAGCTTTAAGCCTTTAACTCTTGTTCTAGAGATCTCATTGGCCCTTTGGGTCCTTAGAGAGAGTAGCTTAACACTTCCTAACAGTGTTCCGTTTATGTAGCTCCCCTGCCTTAGCTCCCTTAGCTTATGTAGCTCCGGGGCGAGGGCTTCCTCTCCCTCCCTCCTCTTCCACCTCCTGGATAAGTACAGTATGTCTTTTTCCTTCTTCATAGGCCTCTAGAGAAGCCTGAAGCATCCGAAAGATAGGTTGCTTGACTGATATGACCTAAAAGAGAGGATTAGTCTTTAAGCAGCGTAGGACCATTGGGGAATGGGCCCTAGCGTAGTCCTCTTCATCTTAGGGAGCGGTAAGACTTGAATTCTGGGCGGTAAGACTTGAATTCTGGGTCAAACTCATAACAAGCAAGCAAGCTAGGAGTCCTTAGGTAAGGAGTCCTAGCGATAAGGAGCTTTCCTTAGTTAGAAATAGATTGGAAATAAGACCTGAAGGCATTTTTTCCTTCTCACTCTAGGGGCTGCTGCTCGGGCGTACTCCAAAAAGGGAGCAAGACCAGCAGACCCGGAGAGTGAGTCTTTCCCTGACTTCAAGCGTAAGGTCTCCTTTATAGGGAGACCGAGCGTAGAAGGCAGCTAAGGGGTAGCTCTATCTTTCGGTAAAATTAAATAGAAAAAAGAGCGTCTATACAGTACTTTTTTATATCCAGTATGGAGCCATCGTCGGTCGGTCAAGTATAGCATGTCTTCCTTTAGGGGTCGACGATGTAGGCAAAGACAGTCCTCTTAATAGGTACCTGGGGTGCCAAGGCGCTCACTGCAATGTCGCTGCCCGCTTTATATTTCAGGACTTACCCTCCCATAAGCAATGCCCTCATCAATAGCCGCCTTCTCGTTGCCTCCGCGCTTCAAATGATTGAATAGTTATGGCAGGAGGTGATCTCGGACTATCATTTATGACATTTCTGGACTATAGACCCTAAGGAGCTTTGTCCTTGTTTGTCTTTGGATCAGGGGAGGGGACTAAGGCTTCGCCGCTTGAGAATATAGGCTTCGCCGACTGAGAATAACCCTTGTTCTACCATGCTACTACTAGGAAGTAACTCCTTATCGGTAAGCGAAGGAAGGCTTGGGTAAGGCTTCCGAGGGATATCTTCTATCCTTGTATGCACGAGATTGTAATTAAAGAAGTAGCCTCCTTATATTAGCTACCAGTAGTTTAAGGAGCTTTCTTCTTTGTTGTTATTAGATATTAAGATTGTATAAAGAAAGCCCGAAGGTTGTTCCCGGCCCGCTCTTCCTGAATCCTATGAAGGAAGAGGATAAGGGCCGTACCTTATGGTTCTCCTTGTAGCTCTTTCCGTTCCCGCTATTCCTGAATCCTATGAGGGAATAGAGTAAGGGATCGGTACCTTTCCCTTGCTACTGAGCTTCGACCCTTCTATTCCTGAATCCTATGATGGAATAGAGTAAGGGTCTACCGATCTATCTCCTCTCTAGTGGTTCTGTAGCTTGTGTCTGTCCTTGTGTTCTTGTAGCTACTGTAGCTTGGCTGCTAATGAGCTATTGACTTCTGCTTCCCTTGAGCTATAGGTTTAATAACCCCTTTATATGTCCCTTAAGTCCTTTAAAGCTTCCCTTAATAGTACTAGCTTTAAGCCTTTAACTCTTGTTCTAGAGATCTCATTGGCCCTTTGGGTCCTTAGAGAGAGTAGCTTAACACTTCCTAACAGTGTTCCGTTTATGTAGCTCCCCTGCCTTAGCTCCCTTAGCTTATGTAGCTCCGGGGCGAGGGCTTCCTCTCCCTCCCTCCTCTTCCACCTCCTGGATAAGTACAGTATGTCTTTTTCCTTCTTCATAGGCCTCTAGAGAAGCCTGAAGCATCCGAAAGATAGGTTGCTTGACTGATATGACCTAAAAGAGAGGATTAGTCTTTAAGCAGCGTAGGACCATTGGGGAATGGGCCCTAGCGTAGTCCTCTTCATCTTAGGGAGCGGTAAGACTTGAATTCTGGGCGGTAAGACTTGAATTCTGGGTCAAACTCATAACAAGCAAGCAAGCTAGGAGTCCTTAGGTAAGGAGTCCTAGCGATAAGGAGCTTTCCTTAGTTAGAAATAGATTGGAAATAAGACCTGAAGGCATTTTTTCCTTCTCACTCTAGGGGCTGCTGCTCGGGCGTACTCCAAAAAGGGAGCAAGACCAGCAGACCCGGAGAGTGAGTCTTTCCCTGACTTCAAGCGTAAGGTCTCCTTTATAGGGAGACCGAGCGTAGAAGGCAGCTAAGGGGTAGCTCTATCTTTCGGTAAAATTAAATAGAAAAAAGAGCGTCTATACAGTACTTTTTTATATCCAGTATGGAGCCATCGTCGGTCGGTCAAGTATAGCATGTCTTCCTTTAGGGGTCGACGATGTAGGCAAAGACAGTCCTCTTAATAGGTACCTGGGGTGCCAAGGCGCTCACTGCAATGTCGCTGCCCGCTTTATATTTCAGGACTTACCCTCCCATAAGCAATGCCCTCATCAATAGCCGCCTTCTCGTTGCCTCCGCGCTTCAAATGATTGAATAGTTATGGCAGGAGGTGATCTCGGACTATCATTTATGACATTTCTGGACTATAGACCCTAAGGAGCTTTGTCCTTGTTTGTCTTTGGATCAGGGGAGGGGACTAAGGCTTCGCCGCTTGAGAATATAGGCTTCGCCGACTGAGAATAACCCTTGTTCTACCATGCTACTACTAGGAAGTAACTCCTTATCGGTAAGCGAAGGAAGGCTTGGGTAAGGCTTCCGAGGGATATCTTCTATCCTTGTATGCACGAGATTGTAATTAAAGAAGTAGCCTCCTTATATTAGCTACCAGTAGTTTAAGGAGCTTTCTTCTTTGTTGTTATTAGATATTAAGATTGTATAAAGAAAGCCCGAAGGTTGTTCCCGGCCCGCTCTTCCTGAATCCTATGAAGGAAGAGGATAAGGGCCGTACCTTATGGTTCTCCTTGTAGCTCTTTCCGTTCCCGCTATTCCTGAATCCTATGAGGGAATAGAGTAAGGGATCGGTACCTTTCCCTTGCTACTGAGCTTCGACCCTTCTATTCCTGAATCCTATGATGGAATAGAGTAAGGGTCTACCGATCTATCTCCTCTCTAGTGGTTCTGTAGCTTGTGTCTGTCCTTGTGTTCTTGTAGCTACTGTAGCTTGGCTGCTAATGAGCTATTGACTTCTGCTTCCCTTGAGCTATAGGTTTAATAACCCCTTTATATGTCCCTTAAGTCCTTTAAAGCTTCCCTTAATAGTACTAGCTTTAAGCCTTTAACTCTTGTTCTAGAGATCTCATTGGCCCTTTGGGTCCTTAGAGAGAGTAGCTTAACACTTCCTAACAGTGTTCCGTTTATGTAGCTCCCCTGCCTTAGCTCCCTTAGCTTATGTAGCTCCGGGGCGAGGGCTTCCTCTCCCTCCCTCCTCTTCCACCTCCTGGATAAGTACAGTATGTCTTTTTCCTTCTTCATAGGCCTCTAGAGAAGCCTGAAGCATCCGAAAGATAGGTTGCTTGACTGATATGACCTAAAAGAGAGGATTAGTCTTTAAGCAGCGTAGGACCATTGGGGAATGGGCCCTAGCGTAGTCCTCTTCATCTTAGGGAGCGGTAAGACTTGAATTCTGGGCGGTAAGACTTGAATTCTGGGTCAAACTCATAACAAGCAAGCAAGCTAGGAGTCCTTAGGTAAGGAGTCCTAGCGATAAGGAGCTTTCCTTAGTTAGAAATAGATTGGAAATAAGACCTGAAGGCATTTTTTCCTTCTCACTCTAGGGGCTGCTGCTCGGGCGTACTCCAAAAAGGGAGCAAGACCAGCAGACCCGGAGAGTGAGTCTTTCCCTGACTTCAAGCGTAAGGTCTCCTTTATAGGGAGACCGAGCGTAGAAGGCAGCTAAGGGGTAGCTCTATCTTTCGGTAAAATTAAATAGAAAAAAGAGCGTCTATACAGTACTTTTTTATATCCAGTATGGAGCCATCGTCGGTCGGTCAAGTATAGCATGTCTTCCTTTAGGGGTCGACGATGTAGGCAAAGACAGTCCTCTTAATAGGTACCTGGGGTGCCAAGGCGCTCACTGCAATGTCGCTGCCCGCTTTATATTTCAGGACTTACCCTCCCATAAGCAATGCCCTCATCAATAGCCGCCTTCTCGTTGCCTCCGCGCTTCAAATGATTGAATAGTTATGGCAGGAGGTGATCTCGGACTATCATTTATGACATTTCTGGACTATAGACCCTAAGGAGCTTTGTCCTTGTTTGTCTTTGGATCAGGGGAGGGGACTAAGGCTTCGCCGCTTGAGAATATAGGCTTCGCCGACTGAGAATAACCCTTGTTCTACCATGCTACTACTAGGAAGTAACTCCTTATCGGTAAGCGAAGGAAGGCTTGGGTAAGGCTTCCGAGGGATATCTTCTATCCTTGTATGCACGAGATTGTAATTAAAGAAGTAGCCTCCTTATATTAGCTACCAGTAGTTTAAGGAGCTTTCTTCTTTGTTGTTATTAGATATTAAGATTGTATAAAGAAAGCCCGAAGGTTGTTCCCGGCCCGCTCTTCCTGAATCCTATGAAGGAAGAGGATAAGGGCCGTACCTTATGGTTCTCCTTGTAGCTCTTTCCGTTCCCGCTATTCCTGAATCCTATGAGGGAATAGAGTAAGGGATCGGTACCTTTCCCTTGCTACTGAGCTTCGACCCTTCTATTCCTGAATCCTATGATGGAATAGAGTAAGGGTCTACCGATCTATCTCCTCTCTAGTGGTTCTGTAGCTTGTGTCTGTCCTTGTGTTCTTGTAGCTACTGTAGCTTGGCTGCTAATGAGCTATTGACTTCTGCTTCCCTTGAGCTATAGGTTTAATAACCCCTTTATATGTCCCTTAAGTCCTTTAAAGCTTCCCTTAATAGTACTAGCTTTAAGCCTTTAACTCTTGTTCTAGAGATCTCATTGGCCCTTTGGGTCCTTAGAGAGAGTAGCTTAACACTTCCTAACAGTGTTCCGTTTATGTAGCTCCCCTGCCTTAGCTCCCTTAGCTTATGTAGCTCCGGGGCGAGGGCTTCCTCTCCCTCCCTCCTCTTCCACCTCCTGGATAAGTACAGTATGTCTTTTTCCTTCTTCATAGGCCTCTAGAGAAGCCTGAAGCATCCGAAAGATAGGTTGCTTGACTGATATGACCTAAAAGAGAGGATTAGTCTTTAAGCAGCGTAGGACCATTGGGGAATGGGCCCTAGCGTAGTCCTCTTCATCTTAGGGAGCGGTAAGACTTGAATTCTGGGCGGTAAGACTTGAATTCTGGGTCAAACTCATAACAAGCAAGCAAGCTAGGAGTCCTTAGGTAAGGAGTCCTAGCGATAAGGAGCTTTCCTTAGTTAGAAATAGATTGGAAATAAGACCTGAAGGCATTTTTTCCTTCTCACTCTAGGGGCTGCTGCTCGGGCGTACTCCAAAAAGGGAGCAAGACCAGCAGACCCGGAGAGTGAGTCTTTCCCTGACTTCAAGCGTAAGGTCTCCTTTATAGGGAGACCGAGCGTAGAAGGCAGCTAAGGGGTAGCTCTATCTTTCGGTAAAATTAAATAGAAAAAAGAGCGTCTATACAGTACTTTTTTATATCCAGTATGGAGCCATCGTCGGTCGGTCAAGTATAGCATGTCTTCCTTTAGGGGTCGACGATGTAGGCAAAGACAGTCCTCTTAATAGGTACCTGGGGTGCCAAGGCGCTCACTGCAATGTCGCTGCCCGCTTTATATTTCAGGACTTACCCTCCCATAAGCAATGCCCTCATCAATAGCCGCCTTCTCGTTGCCTCCGCGCTTCAAATGATTGAATAGTTATGGCAGGAGGTGATCTCGGACTATCATTTATGACATTTCTGGACTATAGACCCTAAGGAGCTTTGTCCTTGTTTGTCTTTGGATCAGGGGAGGGGACTAAGGCTTCGCCGCTTGAGAATATAGGCTTCGCCGACTGAGAATAACCCTTGTTCTACCATGCTACTACTAGGAAGTAACTCCTTATCGGTAAGCGAAGGAAGGCTTGGGTAAGGCTTCCGAGGGATATCTTCTATCCTTGTATGCACGAGATTGTAATTAAAGAAGTAGCCTCCTTATATTAGCTACCAGTAGTTTAAGGAGCTTTCTTCTTTGTTGTTATTAGATATTAAGATTGTATAAAGAAAGCCCGAAGGTTGTTCCCGGCCCGCTCTTCCTGAATCCTATGAAGGAAGAGGATAAGGGCCGTACCTTATGGTTCTCCTTGTAGCTCTTTCCGTTCCCGCTATTCCTGAATCCTATGAGGGAATAGAGTAAGGGATCGGTACCTTTCCCTTGCTACTGAGCTTCGACCCTTCTATTCCTGAATCCTATGATGGAATAGAGTAAGGGTCTACCGATCTATCTCCTCTCTAGTGGTTCTGTAGCTTGTGTCTGTCCTTGTGTTCTTGTAGCTACTGTAGCTTGGCTGCTAATGAGCTATTGACTTCTGCTTCCCTTGAGCTATAGGTTTAATAACCCCTTTATATGTCCCTTAAGTCCTTTAAAGCTTCCCTTAATAGTACTAGCTTTAAGCCTTTAACTCTTGTTCTAGAGATCTCATTGGCCCTTTGGGTCCTTAGAGAGAGTAGCTTAACACTTCCTAACAGTGTTCCGTTTATGTAGCTCCCCTGCCTTAGCTCCCTTAGCTTATGTAGCTCCGGGGCGAGGGCTTCCTCTCCCTCCCTCCTCTTCCACCTCCTGGATAAGTACAGTATGTCTTTTTCCTTCTTCATAGGCCTCTAGAGAAGCCTGAAGCATCCGAAAGATAGGTTGCTTGACTGATATGACCTAAAAGAGAGGATTAGTCTTTAAGCAGCGTAGGACCATTGGGGAATGGGCCCTAGCGTAGTCCTCTTCATCTTAGGGAGCGGTAAGACTTGAATTCTGGGCGGTAAGACTTGAATTCTGGGTCAAACTCATAACAAGCAAGCAAGCTAGGAGTCCTTAGGTAAGGAGTCCTAGCGATAAGGAGCTTTCCTTAGTTAGAAATAGATTGGAAATAAGACCTGAAGGCATTTTTTCCTTCTCACTCTAGGGGCTGCTGCTCGGGCGTACTCCAAAAAGGGAGCAAGACCAGCAGACCCGGAGAGTGAGTCTTTCCCTGACTTCAAGGGAAGGTCTAAGGCATGTTGCTTCAGCTGTGCCTTTGACCGATCGTAGAAGCCAGTAAGGAGCTGCTTTGCTGCTTGTTGTTGGAGCGGTAAGACTTGAATTATGGGTTTAACTAAAACCAACCAAGCTAGCTAGGAGTCCTTAGGTAAGGAGTCCTAGCGATAAGCAGCTAGCCTTATTTGTAAAGATTTATGGAAATAAGACCTAAAGGCTAGATTTCCTTGCTCTTGGGCTGACCGAATCGAAGCTCCCCCGTGAGCCCAAAAAGCGTGAGGGGGAGCATTCCTGAAGGTCAAGCCCGCAAAGAGCTTCTTTCTCCCTTCTAGCGTAGCGATCCTAGGTAGGAGAGCAAGCGTAGAAGGGCTAAGGTAAACGACTTCCAACCATAAATAGTAAAAATATAAGTTCATACAGTAGTTTTTTACCAGTATGGAGCCATCGTCGATTGCAGTTTAGCGTGTTTAGTTAGAGCAGTGGCTGCTCCTTTCAACGTTCATGCTCAGGCCTCGAAACAGGAGCTGCGAACTCCCCGGGTATGCCAAGCTCAGAGTTCCTGTTGAGCCGCTTTATATTTCAGGACTTCTAACCCTCATGAGTCTATCCTGAGAAGACATGAACAACCAGTGCCGTCTTGTCTTCTAGCTTTCCTTGAGTCCTTGCCTAGGGCAGCTAAACTGAAGGGATATCGGCTAGAAGGTTCACTGGTCACTTATGATATTATCATGGGACTCTAAATCCCTAAGGAGCTTTGTCCTTGTTCTTTGTTGTTTCGTTGATTGATTGATAGGACTGGGACTAAAAAGAAGAGACATCTATTAGGGAGCGTAAGGTCTCCTTTATAGGGAGACCGAGCGTATCTTCTAAGGCTTCTAAGGAAGAGCTAAGCCATTGATTAGATTGATTAGATCCTTGTATGTACGAGATTGGATCTATATTTATCTTTATTTCTCCTTTGGTACTTAAAGAATAATATAGTAGTTCCCGGCCCGCCATGAAGGAATCCGATGACTGAATGGAGTAAGGGCCGTACCTTTCCCTGTAGCTCTGTAGCTTCCGCCCCACTATTTAAGTAGTAAATAGAGTAGGGGCGTACCGATTATAGCTGCTGAGCTGAGCTTCGACCCTTCTATTCCTGAATCCTATGATGGAATAGAGTAAGGGTCTACCGATCTATCTCCTCTCTAGTAGTTCTGTAGCTTCCTTGTTCCTGAGCTAAGGAAGTTAAATATATCCTTTTATCCCTCTTAAGTCCTCTAAGGTAGATCTTAATACCTCTATAGCTATAGCTTTAAGCTGTTATCTCTTGTTCTAGAGATCTCATTGGCCCTTTGGGTCCTTAGAGAGAGTAGCTTAACACTTACTAACAGTGATGCGTTTATGTGGCTCCCCTGCCTTAGCTCCTTCCGGGACGAGGGCTGCCTGGCTGCTCTCTGAATTCACCTCCTGGTCTACTATATGAACTTCGTTTATCTATTGAAGGAAGCTAGGAGTCCTTGGGTAAGGACTACTAGCGATTGGAAGCCAGCGTAGGATCAATGGGTATTGATCCCTAGCGATTAGTAGTTTGCCTTAGTTAGAAATAGATTATTGGAAATATAACCTAAGGGGACTTTTTCCTTCTCACTCTAGGGGCTGCTGCTCGGGCGTACTCCAAAAAGGGAGCAAGACCAGCAGACCCGGAGAGTGAGTCTTTCCCTGACTTCAAGGGAAGGTCTAAGGCATGTTGCTTCAGCTGTGCCTTTGACCGATCGTAGAAGCCAGTAAGGAGCTGCTTTGCTGCTTGTTGTTGGAGCGGTAAGACTTGAATTATGGGTTTAACTAAAACCAACCAAGCTAGCTAGGAGTCCTTAGGTAAGGAGTCCTAGCGATAAGCAGCTAGCCTTATTTGTAAAGATTTATGGAAATAAGACCTAAAGGCTAGATTTCCTTGCTCTTGGGCTGACCGAATCGAAGCTCCCCCGTGAGCCCAAAAAGCGTGAGGGGGAGCATTCCTGAAGGTCAAGCCCGCAAAGAGCTTCTTTCTCCCTTCTAGCGTAGCGATCCTAGGTAGGAGAGCAAGCGTAGAAGGGCTAAGGTAAACGACTTCCAACCATAAATAGTAAAAATATAAGTTCATACAGTAGTTTTTTACCAGTATGGAGCCATCGTCGATTGCAGTTTAGCGTGTTTAGTTAGAGCAGTGGCTGCTCCTTTCAACGTTCATGCTCAGGCCTCGAAACAGGAGCTGCGAACTCCCCGGGTATGCCAAGCTCAGAGTTCCTGTTGAGCCGCTTTATATTTCAGGACTTCTAACCCTCATGAGTCTATCCTGAGAAGACATGAACAACCAGTGCCGTCTTGTCTTCTAGCTTTCCTTGAGTCCTTGCCTAGGGCAGCTAAACTGAAGGGATATCGGCTAGAAGGTTCACTGGTCACTTATGATATTATCATGGGACTCTAAATCCCTAAGGAGCTTTGTCCTTGTTCTTTGTTGTTTCGTTGATTGATTGATAGGACTGGGACTAAAAAGAAGAGACATCTATTAGGGAGCGTAAGGTCTCCTTTATAGGGAGACCGAGCGTATCTTCTAAGGCTTCTAAGGAAGAGCTAAGCCATTGATTAGATTGATTAGATCCTTGTATGTACGAGATTGGATCTATATTTATCTTTATTTCTCCTTTGGTACTTAAAGAATAATATAGTAGTTCCCGGCCCGCCATGAAGGAATCCGATGACTGAATGGAGTAAGGGCCGTACCTTTCCCTGTAGCTCTGTAGCTTCCGCCCCACTATTTAAGTAGTAAATAGAGTAGGGGCGTACCGATTATAGCTGCTGAGCTGAGCTTCGACCCTTCTATTCCTGAATCCTATGATGGAATAGAGTAAGGGTCTACCGATCTATCTCCTCTCTAGTAGTTCTGTAGCTTCCTTGTTCCTGAGCTAAGGAAGTTAAATATATCCTTTTATCCCTCTTAAGTCCTCTAAGGTAGATCTTAATACCTCTATAGCTATAGCTTTAAGCTGTTATCTCTTGTTCTAGAGATCTCATTGGCCCTTTGGGTCCTTAGAGAGAGTAGCTTAACACTTACTAACAGTGATGCGTTTATGTGGCTCCCCTGCCTTAGCTCCTTCCGGGACGAGGGCTGCCTGGCTGCTCTCTGAATTCACCTCCTGGTCTACTATATGAACTTCGTTTATCTATTGAAGGAAGCTAGGAGTCCTTGGGTAAGGACTACTAGCGATTGGAAGCCAGCGTAGGATCAATGGGTATTGATCCCTAGCGATTAGTAGTTTGCCTTAGTTAGAAATAGATTATTGGAAATATAACCTAAGGGGACTTTTTCCTTCTCACTCTAGGGGCTGCTGCTCGGGCGTACTCCAAAAAGGGAGCAAGACCAGCAGACCCGGAGAGTGAGTCTTTCCCTGACTTCAAGGGAAGGTCTAAGGCATGTTGCTTCAGCTGTGCCTTTGACCGATCGTAGAAGCCAGTAAGGAGCTGCTTTGCTGCTTGTTGTTGGAGCGGTAAGACTTGAATTATGGGTTTAACTAAAACCAACCAAGCTAGCTAGGAGTCCTTAGGTAAGGAGTCCTAGCGATAAGCAGCTAGCCTTATTTGTAAAGATTTATGGAAATAAGACCTAAAGGCTAGATTTCCTTGCTCTTGGGCTGACCGAATCGAAGCTCCCCCGTGAGCCCAAAAAGCGTGAGGGGGAGCATTCCTGAAGGTCAAGCCCGCAAAGAGCTTCTTTCTCCCTTCTAGCGTAGCGATCCTAGGTAGGAGAGCAAGCGTAGAAGGGCTAAGGTAAACGACTTCCAACCATAAATAGTAAAAATATAAGTTCATACAGTAGTTTTTTACCAGTATGGAGCCATCGTCGATTGCAGTTTAGCGTGTTTAGTTAGAGCAGTGGCTGCTCCTTTCAACGTTCATGCTCAGGCCTCGAAACAGGAGCTGCGAACTCCCCGGGTATGCCAAGCTCAGAGTTCCTGTTGAGCCGCTTTATATTTCAGGACTTCTAACCCTCATGAGTCTATCCTGAGAAGACATGAACAACCAGTGCCGTCTTGTCTTCTAGCTTTCCTTGAGTCCTTGCCTAGGGCAGCTAAACTGAAGGGATATCGGCTAGAAGGTTCACTGGTCACTTATGATATTATCATGGGACTCTAAATCCCTAAGGAGCTTTGTCCTTGTTCTTTGTTGTTTCGTTGATTGATTGATAGGACTGGGACTAAAAAGAAGAGACATCTATTAGGGAGCGTAAGGTCTCCTTTATAGGGAGACCGAGCGTATCTTCTAAGGCTTCTAAGGAAGAGCTAAGCCATTGATTAGATTGATTAGATCCTTGTATGTACGAGATTGGATCTATATTTATCTTTATTTCTCCTTTGGTACTTAAAGAATAATATAGTAGTTCCCGGCCCGCCATGAAGGAATCCGATGACTGAATGGAGTAAGGGCCGTACCTTTCCCTGTAGCTCTGTAGCTTCCGCCCCACTATTTAAGTAGTAAATAGAGTAGGGGCGTACCGATTATAGCTGCTGAGCTGAGCTTCGACCCTTCTATTCCTGAATCCTATGATGGAATAGAGTAAGGGTCTACCGATCTATCTCCTCTCTAGTAGTTCTGTAGCTTCCTTGTTCCTGAGCTAAGGAAGTTAAATATATCCTTTTATCCCTCTTAAGTCCTCTAAGGTAGATCTTAATACCTCTATAGCTATAGCTTTAAGCTGTTATCTCTTGTTCTAGAGATCTCATTGGCCCTTTGGGTCCTTAGAGAGAGTAGCTTAACACTTACTAACAGTGATGCGTTTATGTGGCTCCCCTGCCTTAGCTCCTTCCGGGACGAGGGCTGCCTGGCTGCTCTCTGAATTCACCTCCTGGTCTACTATATGAACTTCGTTTATCTATTGAAGGAAGCTAGGAGTCCTTGGGTAAGGACTACTAGCGATTGGAAGCCAGCGTAGGATCAATGGGTATTGATCCCTAGCGATTAGTAGTTTGCCTTAGTTAGAAATAGATTATTGGAAATATAACCTAAGGGGACTTTTTCCTTCTCACTCTAGGGGCTGCTGCTCGGGCGTACTCCAAAAAGGGAGCAAGACCAGCAGACCCGGAGAGTGAGTCTTTCCCTGACTTCAAGGGAAGGTCTAAGGCATGTTGCTTCAGCTGTGCCTTTGACCGATCGTAGAAGCCAGTAAGGAGCTGCTTTGCTGCTTGTTGTTGGAGCGGTAAGACTTGAATTATGGGTTTAACTAAAACCAACCAAGCTAGCTAGGAGTCCTTAGGTAAGGAGTCCTAGCGATAAGCAGCTAGCCTTATTTGTAAAGATTTATGGAAATAAGACCTAAAGGCTAGATTTCCTTGCTCTTGGGCTGACCGAATCGAAGCTCCCCCGTGAGCCCAAAAAGCGTGAGGGGGAGCATTCCTGAAGGTCAAGCCCGCAAAGAGCTTCTTTCCCTGCCTTCTAGCGTAGCGATCCTAGGTAGGAGAGCAAGCGTATAAGGTAGTAAGGGGCTGCTTGGCTTGGCTGCTTGTTGTTTGAGCGGTAAGACTTGAATTATGGGTCAAACTAAAAACAAACAAGCAAGCGTAGACTCCTTGGGCAAGGAGTCCTAGCGATAAGCAGCTGTCCTGGGCTAAGGTAAACGACTTCAAATCATAAATAGACAACCGATGCCCCATCTAGTATTTGTTGTACCCACAGTATGGAGCCAGCGTCGATCGAGTGTAGCAGTGAAGCGTGTCTTTGGCTTAGTAGAGGTCACCACTCCTCGTCCAAAGCCGCTTCACGCCCTACGTCTGCATAGGAAACAGGAGCTTCTAACTCCCCGGGTCTGCCAAGCTCAGAGTTCCTGTTGAGCCGCTTTATATCTCAGGACTTCCGACCCTCATGAATCCTTAGCATCTTAGGACAACCATTGCCTTCTTGTCCTCCTAGCGCGGCAAACAGGCTAGCTCACGAGGTATGCGAGCTAGTCCCTGCTACTGAGGTCCCACAGTTAATTCTGATAGGCCTCGCCGGAGGGTTCAATGGTCACTTATGATATTATCATTGGACTATAGACCCTAAGGATCTTTGTCCTATCTCTTGTAGCTGATAGAGGAGCGGAGTGGGACTAAGGCTTCGCCGCTTGAGAATATAGGCTTCGCCGATTGAGAATACGCCGGACTACCTTTATCTACTAATGGGAAGCCCTAACATATCTGAGAGCGAAGGACTCCTTAGGTAAGGGGTCCGAGGGATATCTTCTATCCTTGTATGCACGAGATTAGCTCTAGTTTTATCTTTATTTCTCCTTTGGAACTTAAAGAATAATCTAGTTGTTCCCGGCCCGCTCTTCCTGAATCCTATGAAGGAAGAGGATAAGGGCCGTACCGATCTATCCTTATAGTTGTCTTTACCCCCTTGGGGGCTAGGGGGGAGAACTACCGAACCTGAGCTATGTAGCTACTGAGCTTCGACCCTTCTATTCCTGAATTCGATGAGGGAATAGAGTAAGGGTCTACCTTTCCCTGTAGCTCTGTAGCTTCCGCCCCACTGTTTATGTAGTAAACAGAGTAGGGGCGTACCGATTCTAACATATGAGCTATTGAGCTACTGAGCTTGAGCTACTCTTCTTTAGAGCTGTTATCTCTTGTTCTAGAGATCTAATTTGCCCTTTGGTTCCTTAGCTAGAGTAGCTTAACACTTCCTAACAGTGTTCCGTTTATGTAGCTCCCCGGGGCGAGGGCTGCCTCTCCCTTTGCTTCACCACCAATGGGTACTAGTATGGAGCTGGCATCTATTGAATCTTAATGATTTCTTGAAGCTTTCTTTCCTTAGTTAGAAATAGATTGGAAATAAGACCTAAAGGAGCTATTTCCTTGCTCTTGGGCTGACCGAATCGAAGCTCCCCCGTGAGCCCAAAAAGCGTGAGGGGGAGCATTCCTGAAGGTCAAGCCCGCAAAGAGCTTCTTTCCCTGCCTTCTAGCGTAGCGATCCTAGGTAGGAGAGCAAGCGTATAAGGTAGTAAGGGGCTGCTTGGCTTGGCTGCTTGTTGTTTGAGCGGTAAGACTTGAATTATGGGTCAAACTAAAAACAAACAAGCAAGCGTAGACTCCTTGGGCAAGGAGTCCTAGCGATAAGCAGCTGTCCTGGGCTAAGGTAAACGACTTCAAATCATAAATAGACAACCGATGCCCCATCTAGTATTTGTTGTACCCACAGTATGGAGCCAGCGTCGATCGAGTGTAGCAGTGAAGCGTGTCTTTGGCTTAGTAGAGGTCACCACTCCTCGTCCAAAGCCGCTTCACGCCCTACGTCTGCATAGGAAACAGGAGCTTCTAACTCCCCGGGTCTGCCAAGCTCAGAGTTCCTGTTGAGCCGCTTTATATCTCAGGACTTCCGACCCTCATGAATCCTTAGCATCTTAGGACAACCATTGCCTTCTTGTCCTCCTAGCGCGGCAAACAGGCTAGCTCACGAGGTATGCGAGCTAGTCCCTGCTACTGAGGTCCCACAGTTAATTCTGATAGGCCTCGCCGGAGGGTTCAATGGTCACTTATGATATTATCATTGGACTATAGACCCTAAGGATCTTTGTCCTATCTCTTGTAGCTGATAGAGGAGCGGAGTGGGACTAAGGCTTCGCCGCTTGAGAATATAGGCTTCGCCGATTGAGAATACGCCGGACTACCTTTATCTACTAATGGGAAGCCCTAACATATCTGAGAG
This sequence comes from Ligustrum vulgare, assembly GCA_963555705.1. NCBI lineage: Eukaryota > Viridiplantae > Streptophyta > Magnoliopsida > Lamiales > Oleaceae > Ligustrum > Ligustrum vulgare. The sequence goes on along the minus strand of CAUVWQ010000017.1, from coordinate 16,210 downwards.
CGAAGGACTCCTTAGGTAAGGGGTCCGAGGGATATCTTCTATCCTTGTATGCACGAGATTAGCTCTAGTTTTATCTTTATTTCTCCTTTGGAACTTAAAGAATAATCTAGTTGTTCCCGGCCCGCTCTTCCTGAATCCTATGAAGGAAGAGGATAAGGGCCGTACCGATCTATCCTTATAGTTGTCTTTACCCCCTTGGGGGCTAGGGGGGAGAACTACCGAACCTGAGCTATGTAGCTACTGAGCTTCGACCCTTCTATTCCTGAATTCGATGAGGGAATAGAGTAAGGGTCTACCTTTCCCTGTAGCTCTGTAGCTTCCGCCCCACTGTTTATGTAGTAAACAGAGTAGGGGCGTACCGATTCTAACATATGAGCTATTGAGCTACTGAGCTTGAGCTACTCTTCTTTAGAGCTGTTATCTCTTGTTCTAGAGATCTAATTTGCCCTTTGGTTCCTTAGCTAGAGTAGCTTAACACTTCCTAACAGTGTTCCGTTTATGTAGCTCCCCGGGGCGAGGGCTGCCTCTCCCTTTGCTTCACCACCAATGGGTACTAGTATGGAGCTGGCATCTATTGAATCTTAATGATTTCTTGAAGCTTTCTTTCCTTAGTTAGAAATAGATTGGAAATAAGACCTAAAGGAGCTATTTCCTTGCTCTTGGGCTGACCGAATCGAAGCTCCCCCGTGAGCCCAAAAAGCGTGAGGGGGAGCATTCCTGAAGGTCAAGCCCGCAAAGAGCTTCTTTCCCTGCCTTCTAGCGTAGCGATCCTAGGTAGGAGAGCAAGCGTATAAGGTAGTAAGGGGCTGCTTGGCTTGGCTGCTTGTTGTTTGAGCGGTAAGACTTGAATTATGGGTCAAACTAAAAACAAACAAGCAAGCGTAGACTCCTTGGGCAAGGAGTCCTAGCGATAAGCAGCTGTCCTGGGCTAAGGTAAACGACTTCAAATCATAAATAGACAACCGATGCCCCATCTAGTATTTGTTGTACCCACAGTATGGAGCCAGCGTCGATCGAGTGTAGCAGTGAAGCGTGTCTTTGGCTTAGTAGAGGTCACCACTCCTCGTCCAAAGCCGCTTCACGCCCTACGTCTGCATAGGAAACAGGAGCTTCTAACTCCCCGGGTCTGCCAAGCTCAGAGTTCCTGTTGAGCCGCTTTATATCTCAGGACTTCCGACCCTCATGAATCCTTAGCATCTTAGGACAACCATTGCCTTCTTGTCCTCCTAGCGCGGCAAACAGGCTAGCTCACGAGGTATGCGAGCTAGTCCCTGCTACTGAGGTCCCACAGTTAATTCTGATAGGCCTCGCCGGAGGGTTCAATGGTCACTTATGATATTATCATTGGACTATAGACCCTAAGGATCTTTGTCCTATCTCTTGTAGCTGATAGAGGAGCGGAGTGGGACTAAGGCTTCGCCGCTTGAGAATATAGGCTTCGCCGATTGAGAATACGCCGGACTACCTTTATCTACTAATGGGAAGCCCTAACATATCTGAGAGCGAAGGACTCCTTAGGTAAGGGGTCCGAGGGATATCTTCTATCCTTGTATGCACGAGATTAGCTCTAGTTTTATCTTTATTTCTCCTTTGGAACTTAAAGAATAATCTAGTTGTTCCCGGCCCGCTCTTCCTGAATCCTATGAAGGAAGAGGATAAGGGCCGTACCGATCTATCCTTATAGTTGTCTTTACCCCCTTGGGGGCTAGGGGGGAGAACTACCGAACCTGAGCTATGTAGCTACTGAGCTTCGACCCTTCTATTCCTGAATTCGATGAGGGAATAGAGTAAGGGTCTACCTTTCCCTGTAGCTCTGTAGCTTCCGCCCCACTGTTTATGTAGTAAACAGAGTAGGGGCGTACCGATTCTAACATATGAGCTATTGAGCTACTGAGCTTGAGCTACTCTTCTTTAGAGCTGTTATCTCTTGTTCTAGAGATCTAATTTGCCCTTTGGTTCCTTAGCTAGAGTAGCTTAACACTTCCTAACAGTGTTCCGTTTATGTAGCTCCCCGGGGCGAGGGCTGCCTCTCCCTTTGCTTCACCACCAATGGGTACTAGTATGGAGCTGGCATCTATTGAATCTTAATGATTTCTTGAAGCTTTCTTTCCTTAGTTAGAAATAGATTGGAAATAAGACCTAAAGGAGCTATTTCCTTGCTCTTGGGCTGACCGAATCGAAGCTCCCCCGTGAGCCCAAAAAGCGTGAGGGGGAGCATTCCTGAAGGTCAAGCCCGCAAAGAGCTTCTTTCCCTGCCTTCTAGCGTAGCGATCCTAGGTAGGAGAGCAAGCGTATAAGGTAGTAAGGGGCTGCTTGGCTTGGCTGCTTGTTGTTTGAGCGGTAAGACTTGAATTATGGGTCAAACTAAAAACAAACAAGCAAGCGTAGACTCCTTGGGCAAGGAGTCCTAGCGATAAGCAGCTGTCCTGGGCTAAGGTAAACGACTTCAAATCATAAATAGACAACCGATGCCCCATCTAGTATTTGTTGTACCCACAGTATGGAGCCAGCGTCGATCGAGTGTAGCAGTGAAGCGTGTCTTTGGCTTAGTAGAGGTCACCACTCCTCGTCCAAAGCCGCTTCACGCCCTACGTCTGCATAGGAAACAGGAGCTTCTAACTCCCCGGGTCTGCCAAGCTCAGAGTTCCTGTTGAGCCGCTTTATATCTCAGGACTTCCGACCCTCATGAATCCTTAGCATCTTAGGACAACCATTGCCTTCTTGTCCTCCTAGCGCGGCAAACAGGCTAGCTCACGAGGTATGCGAGCTAGTCCCTGCTACTGAGGTCCCACAGTTAATTCTGATAGGCCTCGCCGGAGGGTTCAATGGTCACTTATGATATTATCATTGGACTATAGACCCTAAGGATCTTTGTCCTATCTCTTGTAGCTGATAGAGGAGCGGAGTGGGACTAAGGCTTCGCCGCTTGAGAATATAGGCTTCGCCGATTGAGAATACGCCGGACTACCTTTATCTACTAATGGGAAGCCCTAACATATCTGAGAGCGAAGGACTCCTTAGGTAAGGGGTCCGAGGGATATCTTCTATCCTTGTATGCACGAGATTAGCTCTAGTTTTATCTTTATTTCTCCTTTGGAACTTAAAGAATAATCTAGTTGTTCCCGGCCCGCTCTTCCTGAATCCTATGAAGGAAGAGGATAAGGGCCGTACCGATCTATCCTTATAGTTGTCTTTACCCCCTTGGGGGCTAGGGGGGAGAACTACCGAACCTGAGCTATGTAGCTACTGAGCTTCGACCCTTCTATTCCTGAATTCGATGAGGGAATAGAGTAAGGGTCTACCTTTCCCTGTAGCTCTGTAGCTTCCGCCCCACTGTTTATGTAGTAAACAGAGTAGGGGCGTACCGATTCTAACATATGAGCTATTGAGCTACTGAGCTTGAGCTACTCTTCTTTAGAGCTGTTATCTCTTGTTCTAGAGATCTAATTTGCCCTTTGGTTCCTTAGCTAGAGTAGCTTAACACTTCCTAACAGTGTTCCGTTTATGTAGCTCCCCGGGGCGAGGGCTGCCTCTCCCTTTGCTTCACCACCAATGGGTACTAGTATGGAGCTGGCATCTATTGAATCTTAATGATTTCTTGAAGCTTTCTTTCCTTAGTTAGAAATAGATTGGAAATAAGACCTAAAGGAGCTATTTCCTTGCTCTTGGGCTGACCGAATCGAAGCTCCCCCGTGAGCCCAAAAAGCGTGAGGGGGAGCATTCCTGAAGGTCAAGCCCGCAAAGAGCTTCTTTCCCTGCCTTCTAGCGTAGCGATCCTAGGTAGGAGAGCAAGCGTATAAGGTAGTAAGGGGCTGCTTGGCTTGGCTGCTTGTTGTTTGAGCGGTAAGACTTGAATTATGGGTCAAACTAAAAACAAACAAGCAAGCGTAGACTCCTTGGGCAAGGAGTCCTAGCGATAAGCAGCTGTCCTGGGCTAAGGTAAACGACTTCAAATCATAAATAGACAACCGATGCCCCATCTAGTATTTGTTGTACCCACAGTATGGAGCCAGCGTCGATCGAGTGTAGCAGTGAAGCGTGTCTTTGGCTTAGTAGAGGTCACCACTCCTCGTCCAAAGCCGCTTCACGCCCTACGTCTGCATAGGAAACAGGAGCTTCTAACTCCCCGGGTCTGCCAAGCTCAGAGTTCCTGTTGAGCCGCTTTATATCTCAGGACTTCCGACCCTCATGAATCCTTAGCATCTTAGGACAACCATTGCCTTCTTGTCCTCCTAGCGCGGCAAACAGGCTAGCTCACGAGGTATGCGAGCTAGTCCCTGCTACTGAGGTCCCACAGTTAATTCTGATAGGCCTCGCCGGAGGGTTCAATGGTCACTTATGATATTATCATTGGACTATAGACCCTAAGGATCTTTGTCCTATCTCTTGTAGCTGATAGAGGAGCGGAGTGGGACTAAGGCTTCGCCGCTTGAGAATATAGGCTTCGCCGATTGAGAATACGCCGGACTACCTTTATCTACTAATGGGAAGCCCTAACATATCTGAGAGCGAAGGACTCCTTAGGTAAGGGGTCCGAGGGATATCTTCTATCCTTGTATGCACGAGATTAGCTCTAGTTTTATCTTTATTTCTCCTTTGGAACTTAAAGAATAATCTAGTTGTTCCCGGCCCGCTCTTCCTGAATCCTATGAAGGAAGAGGATAAGGGCCGTACCGATCTATCCTTATAGTTGTCTTTACCCCCTTGGGGGCTAGGGGGGAGAACTACCGAACCTGAGCTATGTAGCTACTGAGCTTCGACCCTTCTATTCCTGAATTCGATGAGGGAATAGAGTAAGGGTCTACCTTTCCCTGTAGCTCTGTAGCTTCCGCCCCACTGTTTATGTAGTAAACAGAGTAGGGGCGTACCGATTCTAACATATGAGCTATTGAGCTACTGAGCTTGAGCTACTCTTCTTTAGAGCTGTTATCTCTTGTTCTAGAGATCTAATTTGCCCTTTGGTTCCTTAGCTAGAGTAGCTTAACACTTCCTAACAGTGTTCCGTTTATGTAGCTCCCCGGGGCGAGGGCTGCCTCTCCCTTTGCTTCACCACCAATGGGTACTAGTATGGAGCTGGCATCTATTGAATCTTAATGATTTCTTGAAGCTTTCTTTCCTTAGTTAGAAATAGATTGGAAATAAGACCTAAAGGAGCTATTTCCTTGCTCTTGGGCTGACCGAATCGAAGCTCCCCCGTGAGCCCAAAAAGCGTGAGGGGGAGCATTCCTGAAGGTCAAGCCCGCAAAGAGCTTCTTTCCCTGCCTTCTAGCGTAGCGATCCTAGGTAGGAGAGCAAGCGTATAAGGTAGTAAGGGGCTGCTTGGCTTGGCTGCTTGTTGTTTGAGCGGTAAGACTTGAATTATGGGTCAAACTAAAAACAAACAAGCAAGCGTAGACTCCTTGGGCAAGGAGTCCTAGCGATAAGCAGCTGTCCTGGGCTAAGGTAAACGACTTCAAATCATAAATAGACAACCGATGCCCCATCTAGTATTTGTTGTACCCACAGTATGGAGCCAGCGTCGATCGAGTGTAGCAGTGAAGCGTGTCTTTGGCTTAGTAGAGGTCACCACTCCTCGTCCAAAGCCGCTTCACGCCCTACGTCTGCATAGGAAACAGGAGCTTCTAACTCCCCGGGTCTGCCAAGCTCAGAGTTCCTGTTGAGCCGCTTTATATCTCAGGACTTCCGACCCTCATGAATCCTTAGCATCTTAGGACAACCATTGCCTTCTTGTCCTCCTAGCGCGGCAAACAGGCTAGCTCACGAGGTATGCGAGCTAGTCCCTGCTACTGAGGTCCCACAGTTAATTCTGATAGGCCTCGCCGGAGGGTTCAATGGTCACTTATGATATTATCATTGGACTATAGACCCTAAGGATCTTTGTCCTATCTCTTGTAGCTGATAGAGGAGCGGAGTGGGACTAAGGCTTCGCCGCTTGAGAATATAGGCTTCGCCGATTGAGAATACGCCGGACTACCTTTATCTACTAATGGGAAGCCCTAACATATCTGAGAGCGAAGGACTCCTTAGGTAAGGGGTCCGAGGGATATCTTCTATCCTTGTATGCACGAGATTAGCTCTAGTTTTATCTTTATTTCTCCTTTGGAACTTAAAGAATAATCTAGTTGTTCCCGGCCCGCTCTTCCTGAATCCTATGAAGGAAGAGGATAAGGGCCGTACCGATCTATCCTTATAGTTGTCTTTACCCCCTTGGGGGCTAGGGGGGAGAACTACCGAACCTGAGCTATGTAGCTACTGAGCTTCGACCCTTCTATTCCTGAATTCGATGAGGGAATAGAGTAAGGGTCTACCTTTCCCTGTAGCTCTGTAGCTTCCGCCCCACTGTTTATGTAGTAAACAGAGTAGGGGCGTACCGATTCTAACATATGAGCTATTGAGCTACTGAGCTTGAGCTACTCTTCTTTAGAGCTGTTATCTCTTGTTCTAGAGATCTAATTTGCCCTTTGGTTCCTTAGCTAGAGTAGCTTAACACTTCCTAACAGTGTTCCGTTTATGTAGCTCCCCGGGGCGAGGGCTGCCTCTCCCTTTGCTTCACCACCAATGGGTACTAGTATGGAGCTGGCATCTATTGAATCTTAATGATTTCTTGAAGCTTTCTTTCCTTAGTTAGAAATAGATTGGAAATAAGACCTAAAGGAGCTATTTCCTTGCTCTTGGGCTGACCGAATCGAAGCTCCCCCGTGAGCCCAAAAAGCGTGAGGGGGAGCATTCCTGAAGGTCAAGCCCGCAAAGAGCTTCTTTCCCTGCCTTCTAGCGTAGCGATCCTAGGTAGGAGAGCAAGCGTATAAGGTAGTAAGGGGCTGCTTGGCTTGGCTGCTTGTTGTTTGAGCGGTAAGACTTGAATTATGGGTCAAACTAAAAACAAACAAGCAAGCGTAGACTCCTTGGGCAAGGAGTCCTAGCGATAAGCAGCTGTCCTGGGCTAAGGTAAACGACTTCAAATCATAAATAGACAACCGATGCCCCATCTAGTATTTGTTGTACCCACAGTATGGAGCCAGCGTCGATCGAGTGTAGCAGTGAAGCGTGTCTTTGGCTTAGTAGAGGTCACCACTCCTCGTCCAAAGCCGCTTCACGCCCTACGTCTGCATAGGAAACAGGAGCTTCTAACTCCCCGGGTCTGCCAAGCTCAGAGTTCCTGTTGAGCCGCTTTATATCTCAGGACTTCCGACCCTCATGAATCCTTAGCATCTTAGGACAACCATTGCCTTCTTGTCCTCCTAGCGCGGCAAACAGGCTAGCTCACGAGGTATGCGAGCTAGTCCCTGCTACTGAGGTCCCACAGTTAATTCTGATAGGCCTCGCCGGAGGGTTCAATGGTCACTTATGATATTATCATTGGACTATAGACCCTAAGGATCTTTGTCCTATCTCTTGTAGCTGATAGAGGAGCGGAGTGGGACTAAGGCTTCGCCGCTTGAGAATATAGGCTTCGCCGATTGAGAATACGCCGGACTACCTTTATCTACTAATGGGAAGCCCTAACATATCTGAGAGCGAAGGACTCCTTAGGTAAGGGGTCCGAGGGATATCTTCTATCCTTGTATGCACGAGATTAGCTCTAGTTTTATCTTTATTTCTCCTTTGGAACTTAAAGAATAATCTAGTTGTTCCCGGCCCGCTCTTCCTGAATCCTATGAAGGAAGAGGATAAGGGCCGTACCGATCTATCCTTATAGTTGTCTTTACCCCCTTGGGGGCTAGGGGGGAGAACTACCGAACCTGAGCTATGTAGCTACTGAGCTTCGACCCTTCTATTCCTGAATTCGATGAGGGAATAGAGTAAGGGTCTACCTTTCCCTGTAGCTCTGTAGCTTCCGCCCCACTGTTTATGTAGTAAACAGAGTAGGGGCGTACCGATTCTAACATATGAGCTATTGAGCTACTGAGCTTGAGCTACTCTTCTTTAGAGCTGTTATCTCTTGTTCTAGAGATCTAATTTGCCCTTTGGTTCCTTAGCTAGAGTAGCTTAACACTTCCTAACAGTGTTCCGTTTATGTAGCTCCCCGGGGCGAGGGCTGCCTCTCCCTTTGCTTCACCACCAATGGGTACTAGTATGGAGCTGGCATCTATTGAATCTTAATGATTTCTTGAAGCTTTCTTTCCTTAGTTAGAAATAGATTGGAAATAAGACCTAAAGGAGCTATTTCCTTGCTCTTGGGCTGACCGAATCGAAGCTCCCCCGTGAGCCCAAAAAGCGTGAGGGGGAGCATTCCTGAAGGTCAAGCCCGCAAAGAGCTTCTTTCCCTGCCTTCTAGCGTAGCGATCCTAGGTAGGAGAGCAAGCGTATAAGGTAGTAAGGGGCTGCTTGGCTTGGCTGCTTGTTGTTTGAGCGGTAAGACTTGAATTATGGGTCAAACTAAAAACAAACAAGCAAGCGTAGACTCCTTGGGCAAGGAGTCCTAGCGATAAGCAGCTGTCCTGGGCTAAGGTAAACGACTTCAAATCATAAATAGACAACCGATGCCCCATCTAGTATTTGTTGTACCCACAGTATGGAGCCAGCGTCGATCGAGTGTAGCAGTGAAGCGTGTCTTTGGCTTAGTAGAGGTCACCACTCCTCGTCCAAAGCCGCTTCACGCCCTACGTCTGCATAGGAAACAGGAGCTTCTAACTCCCCGGGTCTGCCAAGCTCAGAGTTCCTGTTGAGCCGCTTTATATCTCAGGACTTCCGACCCTCATGAATCCTTAGCATCTTAGGACAACCATTGCCTTCTTGTCCTCCTAGCGCGGCAAACAGGCTAGCTCACGAGGTATGCGAGCTAGTCCCTGCTACTGAGGTCCCACAGTTAATTCTGATAGGCCTCGCCGGAGGGTTCAATGGTCACTTATGATATTATCATTGGACTATAGACCCTAAGGATCTTTGTCCTATCTCTTGTAGCTGATAGAGGAGCGGAGTGGGACTAAGGCTTCGCCGCTTGAGAATATAGGCTTCGCCGATTGAGAATACGCCGGACTACCTTTATCTACTAATGGGAAGCCCTAACATATCTGAGAGCGAAGGACTCCTTAGGTAAGGGGTCCGAGGGATATCTTCTATCCTTGTATGCACGAGATTAGCTCTAGTTTTATCTTTATTTCTCCTTTGGAACTTAAAGAATAATCTAGTTGTTCCCGGCCCGCTCTTCCTGAATCCTATGAAGGAAGAGGATAAGGGCCGTACCGATCTATCCTTATAGTTGTCTTTACCCCCTTGGGGGCTAGGGGGGAGAACTACCGAACCTGAGCTATGTAGCTACTGAGCTTCGACCCTTCTATTCCTGAATTCGATGAGGGAATAGAGTAAGGGTCTACCTTTCCCTGTAGCTCTGTAGCTTCCGCCCCACTGTTTATGTAGTAAACAGAGTAGGGGCGTACCGATTCTAACATATGAGCTATTGAGCTACTGAGCTTGAGCTACTCTTCTTTAGAGCTGTTATCTCTTGTTCTAGAGATCTAATTTGCCCTTTGGTTCCTTAGCTAGAGTAGCTTAACACTTCCTAACAGTGTTCCGTTTATGTAGCTCCCCGGGGCGAGGGCTGCCTCTCCCTTTGCTTCACCACCAATGGGTACTAGTATGGAGCTGGCATCTATTGAATCTTAATGATTTCTTGAAGCTTTCTTTCCTTAGTTAGAAATAGATTGGAAATAAGACCTAAAGGAGCTATTTCCTTGCTCTTGGGCTGACCGAATCGAAGCTCCCCCGTGAGCCCAAAAAGCGTGAGGGGGAGCATTCCTGAAGGTCAAGCCCGCAAAGAGCTTCTTTCCCTGCCTTCTAGCGTAGCGATCCTAGGTAGGAGAGCAAGCGTATAAGGTAGTAAGGGGCTGCTTGGCTTGGCTGCTTGTTGTTTGAGCGGTAAGACTTGAATTATGGGTCAAACTAAAAACAAACAAGCAAGCGTAGACTCCTTGGGCAAGGAGTCCTAGCGATAAGCAGCTGTCCTGGGCTAAGGTAAACGACTTCAAATCATAAATAGACAACCGATGCCCCATCTAGTATTTGTTGTACCCACAGTATGGAGCCAGCGTCGATCGAGTGTAGCAGTGAAGCGTGTCTTTGGCTTAGTAGAGGTCACCACTCCTCGTCCAAAGCCGCTTCACGCCCTACGTCTGCATAGGAAACAGGAGCTTCTAACTCCCCGGGTCTGCCAAGCTCAGAGTTCCTGTTGAGCCGCTTTATATCTCAGGACTTCCGACCCTCATGAATCCTTAGCATCTTAGGACAACCATTGCCTTCTTGTCCTCCTAGCGCGGCAAACAGGCTAGCTCACGAGGTATGCGAGCTAGTCCCTGCTACTGAGGTCCCACAGTTAATTCTGATAGGCCTCGCCGGAGGGTTCAATGGTCACTTATGATATTATCATTGGACTATAGACCCTAAGGATCTTTGTCCTATCTCTTGTAGCTGATAGAGGAGCGGAGTGGGACTAAGGCTTCGCCGCTTGAGAATATAGGCTTCGCCGATTGAGAATACGCCGGACTACCTTTATCTACTAATGGGAAGCCCTAACATATCTGAGAGCGAAGGACTCCTTAGGTAAGGGGTCCGAGGGATATCTTCTATCCTTGTATGCACGAGATTAGCTCTAGTTTTATCTTTATTTCTCCTTTGGAACTTAAAGAATAATCTAGTTGTTCCCGGCCCGCTCTTCCTGAATCCTATGAAGGAAGAGGATAAGGGCCGTACCGATCTATCCTTATAGTTGTCTTTACCCCCTTGGGGGCTAGGGGGGAGAACTACCGAACCTGAGCTATGTAGCTACTGAGCTTCGACCCTTCTATTCCTGAATTCGATGAGGGAATAGAGTAAGGGTCTACCTTTCCCTGTAGCTCTGTAGCTTCCGCCCCACTGTTTATGTAGTAAACAGAGTAGGGGCGTACCGATTCTAACATATGAGCTATTGAGCTACTGAGCTTGAGCTACTCTTCTTTAGAGCTGTTATCTCTTGTTCTAGAGATCTAATTTGCCCTTTGGTTCCTTAGCTAGAGTAGCTTAACACTTCCTAACAGTGTTCCGTTTATGTAGCTCCCCGGGGCGAGGGCTGCCTCTCCCTTTGCTTCACCACCAATGGGTACTAGTATGGAGCTGGCATCTATTGAATCTTAATGATTTCTTGAAGCTTTCTTTCCTTAGTTAGAAATAGATTGGAAATAAGACCTAAAGGAGCTAGATTTCCTTGCTCTTGGGCTGACCGAATCGAAGCTCCCCCGTGAGCCCAAAAAGCGTGAGGGGGAGCATTCCTGAAGGTCAAGCCCGCAAAGAGCTTCTTTCTCCCTTCTAGCGTAGCGATCCTAGGTAGGAGAGCAAGCGTAGAAGGGCTAAGGTAAACGACTTCCAACCATAAATAGTAAAAATATAAGTTCATACAGTAGTTTTTTACCAGTATGGAGCCATCGTCGATTGCAGTTTAGCGTGTTTAGTTAGAGCAGTGGCTGCTCCTTTCAACGTTCATGCTCAGGCCTCGAAACAGGAGCTGCGAACTCCCCGGGTATGCCAAGCTCAGAGTTCCTGTTGAGCCGCTTTATATTTCAGGACTTCTAACCCTCATGAGTCTATCCTGAGAAGACATGAACAACCAGTGCCGTCTTGTCTTCTAGCTTTCCTTGAGTCCTTGCCTAGGGCAGCTAAACTGAAGGGATATCGGCTAGAAGGTTCACTGGTCACTTATGATATTATCATGGGACTCTAAATCCCTAAGGAGCTTTGTCCTTGTTCTTTGTTGTTTCGTTGATTGATTGATAGGACTGGGACTAAAAAGAAGAGACATCTATTAGGGAGCGTAAGGTCTCCTTTATAGGGAGACCGAGCGTATCTTCTAAGGCTTCTAAGGAAGAGCTAAGCCATTGATTAGATTGATTAGATCCTTGTATGTACGAGATTGGATCTATATTTATCTTTATTTCTCCTTTGGTACTTAAAGAATAATATAGTAGTTCCCGGCCCGCCATGAAGGAATCCGATGACTGAATGGAGTAAGGGCCGTACCTTTCCCTGTAGCTCTGTAGCTTCCGCCCCACTATTTAAGTAGTAAATAGAGTAGGGGCGTACCGATTATAGCTGCTGAGCTGAGCTTCGACCCTTCTATTCCTGAATCCTATGATGGAATAGAGTAAGGGTCTACCGATCTATCTCCTCTCTAGTAGTTCTGTAGCTTCCTTGTTCCTGAGCTAAGGAAGTTAAATATATCCTTTTATCCCTCTTAAGTCCTCTAAGGTAGATCTTAATACCTCTATAGCTATAGCTTTAAGCTGTTATCTCTTGTTCTAGAGATCTCATTGGCCCTTTGGGTCCTTAGAGAGAGTAGCTTAACACTTACTAACAGTGATGCGTTTATGTGGCTCCCCTGCCTTAGCTCCTTCCGGGACGAGGGCTGCCTGGCTGCTCTCTGAATTCACCTCCTGGTCTACTATATGAACTTCGTTTATCTATTGAAGGAAGCTAGGAGTCCTTGGGTAAGGACTACTAGCGATTGGAAGCCAGCGTAGGATCAATGGGTATTGATCCCTAGCGATTAGTAGTTTGCCTTAGTTAGAAATAGATTATTGGAAATATAACCTAAGGGGACTTTTTCCTTCTCACTCTAGGGGCTGCTGCTCGGGCGTACTCCAAAAAGGGAGCAAGACCAGCAGACCCGGAGAGTGAGTCTTTCCCTGACTTCAAGGGAAGGTCTAAGGCATGTTGCTTCAGCTGTGCCTTTGACCGATCGTAGAAGCCAGTAAGGAGCTGCTTTGCTGCTTGTTGTTGGAGCGGTAAGACTTGAATTATGGGTTTAACTAAAACCAACCAAGCTAGCTAGGAGTCCTTAGGTAAGGAGTCCTAGCGATAAGCAGCTAGCCTTATTTGTAAAGATTTATGGAAATAAGACCTAAAGGCTAGATTTCCTTGCTCTTGGGCTGACCGAATCGAAGCTCCCCCGTGAGCCCAAAAAGCGTGAGGGGGAGCATTCCTGAAGGTCAAGCCCGCAAAGAGCTTCTTTCTCCCTTCTAGCGTAGCGATCCTAGGTAGGAGAGCAAGCGTAGAAGGGCTAAGGTAAACGACTTCCAACCATAAATAGTAAAAATATAAGTTCATACAGTAGTTTTTTACCAGTATGGAGCCATCGTCGATTGCAGTTTAGCGTGTTTAGTTAGAGCAGTGGCTGCTCCTTTCAACGTTCATGCTCAGGCCTCGAAACAGGAGCTGCGAACTCCCCGGGTATGCCAAGCTCAGAGTTCCTGTTGAGCCGCTTTATATTTCAGGACTTCTAACCCTCATGAGTCTATCCTGAGAAGACATGAACAACCAGTGCCGTCTTGTCTTCTAGCTTTCCTTGAGTCCTTGCCTAGGGCAGCTAAACTGAAGGGATATCGGCTAGAAGGTTCACTGGTCACTTATGATATTATCATGGGACTCTAAATCCCTAAGGAGCTTTGTCCTTGTTCTTTGTTGTTTCGTTGATTGATTGATAGGACTGGGACTAAAAAGAAGAGACATCTATTAGGGAGCGTAAGGTCTCCTTTATAGGGAGACCGAGCGTATCTTCTAAGGCTTCTAAGGAAGAGCTAAGCCATTGATTAGATTGATTAGATCCTTGTATGTACGAGATTGGATCTATATTTATCTTTATTTCTCCTTTGGTACTTAAAGAATAATATAGTAGTTCCCGGCCCGCCATGAAGGAATCCGATGACTGAATGGAGTAAGGGCCGTACCTTTCCCTGTAGCTCTGTAGCTTCCGCCCCACTATTTAAGTAGTAAATAGAGTAGGGGCGTACCGATTATAGCTGCTGAGCTGAGCTTCGACCCTTCTATTCCTGAATCCTATGATGGAATAGAGTAAGGGTCTACCGATCTATCTCCTCTCTAGTAGTTCTGTAGCTTCCTTGTTCCTGAGCTAAGGAAGTTAAATATATCCTTTTATCCCTCTTAAGTCCTCTAAGGTAGATCTTAATACCTCTATAGCTATAGCTTTAAGCTGTTATCTCTTGTTCTAGAGATCTCATTGGCCCTTTGGGTCCTTAGAGAGAGTAGCTTAACACTTACTAACAGTGATGCGTTTATGTGGCTCCCCTGCCTTAGCTCCTTCCGGGACGAGGGCTGCCTGGCTGCTCTCTGAATTCACCTCCTGGTCTACTATATGAACTTCGTTTATCTATTGAAGGAAGCTAGGAGTCCTTGGGTAAGGACTACTAGCGATTGGAAGCCAGCGTAGGATCAATGGGTATTGATCCCTAGCGATTAGTAGTTTGCCTTAGTTAGAAATAGATTATTGGAAATATAACCTAAGGGGACTTTTTCCTTCTCACTCTAGGGGCTGCTGCTCGGGCGTACTCCAAAAAGGGAGCAAGACCAGCAGACCCGGAGAGTGAGTCTTTCCCTGACTTCAAGGGAAGGTCTAAGGCATGTTGCTTCAGCTGTGCCTTTGACCGATCGTAGAAGCCAGTAAGGAGCTGCTTTGCTGCTTGTTGTTGGAGCGGTAAGACTTGAATTATGGGTTTAACTAAAACCAACCAAGCTAGCTAGGAGTCCTTAGGTAAGGAGTCCTAGCGATAAGCAGCTAGCCTTATTTGTAAAGATTTATGGAAATAAGACCTAAAGGCTAGATTTCCTTGCTCTTGGGCTGACCGAATCGAAGCTCCCCCGTGAGCCCAAAAAGCGTGAGGGGGAGCATTCCTGAAGGTCAAGCCCGCAAAGAGCTTCTTTCTCCCTTCTAGCGTAGCGATCCTAGGTAGGAGAGCAAGCGTAGAAGGGCTAAGGTAAACGACTTCCAACCATAAATAGTAAAAATATAAGTTCATACAGTAGTTTTTTACCAGTATGGAGCCATCGTCGATTGCAGTTTAGCGTGTTTAGTTAGAGCAGTGGCTGCTCCTTTCAACGTTCATGCTCAGGCCTCGAAACAGGAGCTGCGAACTCCCCGGGTATGCCAAGCTCAGAGTTCCTGTTGAGCCGCTTTATATTTCAGGACTTCTAACCCTCATGAGTCTATCCTGAGAAGACATGAACAACCAGTGCCGTCTTGTCTTCTAGCTTTCCTTGAGTCCTTGCCTAGGGCAGCTAAACTGAAGGGATATCGGCTAGAAGGTTCACTGGTCACTTATGATATTATCATGGGACTCTAAATCCCTAAGGAGCTTTGTCCTTGTTCTTTGTTGTTTCGTTGATTGATTGATAGGACTGGGACTAAAAAGAAGAGACATCTATTAGGGAGCGTAAGGTCTCCTTTATAGGGAGACCGAGCGTATCTTCTAAGGCTTCTAAGGAAGAGCTAAGCCATTGATTAGATTGATTAGATCCTTGTATGTACGAGATTGGATCTATATTTATCTTTATTTCTCCTTTGGTACTTAAAGAATAATATAGTAGTTCCCGGCCCGCCATGAAGGAATCCGATGACTGAATGGAGTAAGGGCCGTACCTTTCCCTGTAGCTCTGTAGCTTCCGCCCCACTATTTAAGTAGTAAATAGAGTAGGGGCGTACCGATTATAGCTGCTGAGCTGAGCTTCGACCCTTCTATTCCTGAATCCTATGATGGAATAGAGTAAGGGTCTACCGATCTATCTCCTCTCTAGTAGTTCTGTAGCTTCCTTGTTCCTGAGCTAAGGAAGTTAAATATATCCTTTTATCCCTCTTAAGTCCTCTAAGGTAGATCTTAATACCTCTATAGCTATAGCTTTAAGCTGTTATCTCTTGTTCTAGAGATCTCATTGGCCCTTTGGGTCCTTAGAGAGAGTAGCTTAACACTTACTAACAGTGATGCGTTTATGTGGCTCCCCTGCCTTAGCTCCTTCCGGGACGAGGGCTGCCTGGCTGCTCTCTGAATTCACCTCCTGGTCTACTATATGAACTTCGTTTATCTATTGAAGGAAGCTAGGAGTCCTTGGGTAAGGACTACTAGCGATTGGAAGCCAGCGTAGGATCAATGGGTATTGATCCCTAGCGATTAGTAGTTTGCCTTAGTTAGAAATAGATTATTGGAAATATAACCTAAGGGGACTTTTTCCTTCTCACTCTAGGGGCTGCTGCTCGGGCGTACTCCAAAAAGGGAGCAAGACCAGCAGACCCGGAGAGTGAGTCTTTCCCTGACTTCAAGGGAAGGTCTAAGGCATGTTGCTTCAGCTGTGCCTTTGACCGATCGTAGAAGCCAGTAAGGAGCTGCTTTGCTGCTTGTTGTTGGAGCGGTAAGACTTGAATTATGGGTTTAACTAAAACCAACCAAGCTAGCTAGGA
>CAUVWQ010000016.1:0-80000 GCA_963555705.1 Ligustrum vulgare | reverse complement strand
AAAAACTTTACGAACGAGGGAAAAACCATTTTATGTGCCCAAGAAAACGTTTTATTCCAATTTATCCTCTTTTTTAAAGTCTCATGGATCATCTGCTGTGACTTTTTTGTTGTTCAAAATCTTGGTGACTCTCCCAATCCTAAAAAGATTGTTAGGAGCTCAAAAATTAAGGTTAGCTTTTTCCAAACGGAGATTTCTATTTTAGGTCCAAATGAAACTTTTCATATTACTGAGTGGAAATATGGAGATAATTTTGCATTTCTTAAGAGAAAGATAGAAATTCCAAGTGAAAGTAGTAAAGAAACAAAGGGAGTGAAATCAAAAGATAACTGCAACCTACTCAAAATAAACATTATCCTCAACAAATTGATTTTTCAAAAATGTCAATTTTCCTTTTTGTTGTCATTTGAAAACTCGGGACAATACCCTTAGCTCGAGAAAATGATGAATCTTTCAAACGGTGATTTCTCTTCTAATTTCATATGCTTGGATTACGAATATGCTTTGTTTAATATTTTCTTCCATAGACATCTTATACATTCCTGGTTTATCCCGTTCCTTCAATCATGAAAAAATAGTTTTCCAAAATGGTTTCAAAATTGGTGTGAATATTTTGGAATTGAAGAGAATATTTTACCTAGTCTCTCTCTTCAAGGATTCAAAAACTTTACGTACGAGGGAAAAACCATTTTATGTGCCCAAGAAAACGTTTTATTCCAATTTATCCTCTTTTTTAAAAGTCTCATGGATCATCTGCTGTGACTTTTTTGTTGTTCAAAATCTTGGTGACTCTCCCAATCCTAAAAAGATTGTTAGGAGCTCAAAAATTAAAGTTAGCTTTTTCCAAAAGGAGATTTCTATTTTAGGTCCAAATGAAACTTTTCATATTACTGAGTAGAAATATGGAGATAATTTGGCATTTCTTAAGAGAAAGATAGAAATTCCAAGTGAAAGTAGTAAAGAAACAAAGGGAGTGAAATCAAAAGATAACTGCAACCTACTCAAAATAAACATTATCCTCAACAAATTGATTTTTCAAAAATGTCAATTTTCCTTTTTGTTGTCATTTGAAAACTCGGGACAATACCCTTAGCTCGAGAAAATGATGAATCTTTCAAACGGTGATTTCTCTTCTAATTTCATATGCTTGGATTACGAATATGCTTTGTTTAATATTTTCTTCCATAGACATCTTATGCATTCCTGGTTTATCCTGTTCCTTCAATCATGTAAAAATACTTTTCCAAAATGGTTTCAAAATTGGTGTGAATATTTTGGAATTGAAGAGAATATTTAACCTAGTCTCTCTCTTCAAGGATTCAAAAACTTTACGTACGAGGGAAAAACCATTTTATGTGCCCAAGAAAACGTTTTATTCCAATTTATCCTCTTTTTTTAAAGTCTCATGGATCATCTGCTGTGACTTTTTTGTTGTTCAAAATCTTGGTGACTCTCCCAATCCTAAAAAGATTGTTAGGAGCTCAAAAATTAAAGTTAGCTTTTTCCAAAAGGAGATTTCTATTTTAGGTCCAAATGAAACTTTTCATATTACTGAGTAGAAATATGGAGATAATTTGGCATTTCTTAAGAGAAAGATAGAAATTCCAAGTGAAAGTAGTAAAGAAACAAAGGGAGTGAAATCAAAAGATAACTGCAACCTACTCAAAATAAACATTATCCTCAACAAATTGATTTTTCAAAAATGTCAATTTTCCTTTTTGTTGTCATTTGAAAACTCGGGACAATACCCTTAGCTCGAGAAAATGATGAATCTTTCAAACGGTGATTTCTCTTCTAATTTCATATGCTTGGATTACGAATATGCTTTGTTTAATATTTTCTTCCATAGACATCTTATGCATTCCTGGTTTATCCTGTTCCTTCAATCATGTAAAAATACTTTTCCAAAATGGTTTCAAAATTGGTGTGAATATTTTGGAATTGAAGAGAATATTTAACCTAGTCTCTCTCTTCAAGGATTCAAAAACTTTACGTACGAGGGAAAAACCATTTTATGTGCCCAAGAAAACGTTTTATTCCAATTTATCCTCTTTTTTAAAGTCTCATGGATCATCTGCTGTGACTTTTTTGTTGTTCAAAATCTTGGTGACTCTCCCAATCCTAAAAAGATTGTTAGGAGCTCAAAAATTAAAGTTAGCTTTTTCCAAAACGAGATTTCTATTATAGGTCCAAATGAAACTTTTCATATTACTGAGTAGAAATATGGAGATAATTTGGCATTTCTTAAGAGAAAGATAGAAATTCCAAGTGAAAGTAGTAAAGAAACCAAGGAAGTGAAATCAAAAGATAACTGCAACCTACTCAAAATAAACATTATCCTCAACAAATTGATTTTTCAAAAATGTCAATTTTCCTTTTTGTTGTCATTTGAAAACTCGGGACAATACCCTTAGCTCGAGAAAATGATGAATCTTTCAAACGGTGATTTCTCTTCTAATTTCATATGCTTGGATTACGAATATGCTTTGTTTAATATTTTCTTCCATAGACATCTTATGCATTCCTGGTTTATCCTGTTCCTTCAATCATGTAAAAATACTTTACCAAAATGGTTTCAAAATTGGTGTGAATATTTTGGAATTGAAGAGAATATTTAACCTAGTCTCTCTCTTCAAGGATTCAAAAACTTTACGAACGAGGGAAAAACCATTTTATGTGCCCAAGAAAACGTTTTATTCCAATTTATCCTCTTTTTTAAAGTCTCATGGATCATCTGCTGTGACTTTTTTGTTGTTCAAAATCTTGGTGACTCTCCCAATCCTAAAAAGATTGTTAGGAGCTCAAAAATTAAGGTTAGCTTTTTCCAAACGGAGATTTCTATTTTAGGTCCAAATGAAACTTTTCATATTACTGAGTGGAAATATGGAGATAATTTGGCATTTCTTAAGAGAAAGATAGAAATTCCAAGTGAAAGTAGTAAAGAAACAAAGGGAGTGAAATCAAAAGATAACTGCAACCTACTCAAAATAAACATTATCCTCAACAAATTGATTTTTCAAAAATGTCAATTTTCCTTTTTGTTGTCATTTGAAAACTCGGGACAATACCCTTAGCTCGAGAAAATGATGAATCTTTCAAACGGTGATTTCTCTTCTAATTTCATATGCTTGGATTACGAATATGCTTTGTTTAATATTTTCTTCCATAGACATCTTATGCATTCCTGGTTTATCCTGTTCCTTCAATCATGAAAAAATAGTTTTCCAAAATGGTTTCAAAATTGGTGTGAATATTTTGGAATTGAAGAGAATATTTTACCTAGTCTCTCTCTTCAACGATTCAAAAACGTTACGTATGAGGGAAAAACCATTTTATGTGCCCAAGAAAACGTTTTATTCCAATTTATCCTCTTTTTTAAAGTCTCATGGATCATCTGCTGTGACTTTTTTGTTGTTCAAAATCTTGGTGACTCTCCCAATCCTAAAAAGATTGTTAGGAGCTCAAAAATTAAAGTTAGCTTTTTCCAAAACGAGATTTCTATTTTAGGTCCAAATGAAACTTTTCATATTACTGAGTAGAAATATGGAGATAATTTGGCATTTCTTAAGAGAAAGATAGAAATTCCAAGTGAAAGTAGTAAAGAAACCAAGGAAGTGAAATCAAAAGATAACTGCAACCTACTCAAAATAAACATTATCCTCAACAAATTGATTTTTCAAAAATGTCAATTTTCCTTTTTGTTGTCATTTGAAAACTCGGGACAATACCCTTAGCTCGAGAAAATGATGAATCTTTCAAACGGTGATTTCTCTTCTAATTTCATATGCTTGGATTACGAATATGCTTTGTTTAATATTTTCTTCCATAGACATCTTATGCATTCCTGGTTTATCCTGTTCCTTCAATCATGTAAAAATACTTTACCAAAATGGTTTCAAAATTGGTGTGAATATTTTGGAATTGAAGAGAATATTTAACCTAGTCTCTCTCTTCAAGGATTCAAAAACTTTACGAACGAGGGAAAAACCATTTTATGTGCCCAAGAAAACGTTTTATTCCAATTTATCCTCTTTTTTAAAGTCTCATGGATCATCTGCTGTGACTTTTTTGTTGTTCAAAATCTTGGTGACTCTCCCAATCCTAAAAAGATTGTTAGGAGCTCAAAAATTAAGGTTAGCTTTTTCCAAACGGAGATTTCTATTTTAGGTCCAAATGAAACTTTTCATATTACTGAGTGGAAATATGGAGATAATTTGGCATTTCTTAAGAGAAAGATAGAAATTCCAAGTGAAAGTAGTAAAGAAACAAAGGGAGTGAAATCAAAAGATAACTGCAACCTACTCAAAATAAACATTATCCTCAACAAATTGATTTTTCAAAAATGTCAATTTTCCTTTTTGTTGTCATTTGAAAACTCGGGACAATACCCTTAGCTCGAGAAAATGATGAATCTTTCAAACGGTGATTTCTCTTCTAATTTCATATGCTTGGATTACGAATATGCTTTGTTTAATATTTTCTTCCATAGACATCTTATGCATTCCTGGTTTATCCTGTTCCTTCAATCATGTAAAAATACTTTTCCAAAATGGTTTCAAAATTGGTGTGAATATTTTGGAATTGAAGAGAATATTTAACCTAGTCTCTCTCTTCAAGGATTCAAAAACTTTACGTACGAGGGAAAAACCATTTTATGTGCCCAAGAAAACGTTTTATTCCAATTTATCCTCTTTTTTTAAAGTCTCATGGATCATCTGCTGTGACTTTTTTGTTGTTCAAAATCTTGGTGACTCTCCCAATCCTAAAAAGATTGTTAGGAGCTCAAAAATTAAAGTTAGCTTTTTCCAAAAGGAGATTTCTATTTTAGGTCCAAATGAAACTTTTCATATTACTGAGTAGAAATATGGAGATAATTTGGCATTTCTTAAGAGAAAGATAGAAATTCCAAGTGAAAGTAGTAAAGAAACAAAGGGAGTGAAATCAAAAGATAACTGCAACCTACTCAAAATAAACATTATCCTCAACAAATTGATTTTTCAAAAATGTCAATTTTCCTTTTTGTTGTCATTTGAAAACTCGGGACAATACCCTTAGCTCGAGAAAATGATGAATCTTTCAAACGGTGATTTCTCTTCTAATTTCATATGCTTGGATTACGAATATGCTTTGTTTAATATTTTCTTCCATAGACATCTTATGCATTCCTGGTTTATCCTGTTCCTTCAATCATGTAAAAATACTTTTCCAAAATGGTTTCAAAATTGGTGTGAATATTTTGGAATTGAAGAGAATATTTAACCTAGTCTCTCTCTTCAAGGATTCAAAAACTTTACGTACGAGGGAAAAACCATTTTATGTGCCCAAGAAAACGTTTTATTCCAATTTATCCTCTTTTTTAAAGTCTCATGGATCATCTGCTGTGACTTTTTTGTTGTTCAAAATCTTGGTGACTCTCCCAATCCTAAAAAGATTGTTAGGAGCTCAAAAATTAAAGTTAGCTTTTTCCAAAACGAGATTTCTATTATAGGTCCAAATGAAACTTTTCATATTACTGAGTAGAAATATGGAGATAATTTGGCATTTCTTAAGAGAAAGATAGAAATTCCAAGTGAAAGTAGTAAAGAAACCAAGGAAGTGAAATCAAAAGATAACTGCAACCTACTCAAAATAAACATTATCCTCAACAAATTGATTTTTCAAAAATGTCAATTTTCCTTTTTGTTGTCATTTGAAAACTCGGGACAATACCCTTAGCTCGAGAAAATGATGAATCTTTCAAACGGTGATTTCTCTTCTAATTTCATATGCTTGGATTACGAATATGCTTTGTTTAATATTTTCTTCCATAGACATCTTATGCATTCCTGGTTTATCCTGTTCCTTCAATCATGTAAAAATACTTTACCAAAATGGTTTCAAAATTGGTGTGAATATTTTGGAATTGAAGAGAATATTTAACCTAGTCTCTCTCTTCAAGGATTCAAAAACTTTACGAACGAGGGAAAAACCATTTTATGTGCCCAAGAAAACGTTTTATTCCAATTTATCCTCTTTTTTAAAGTCTCATGGATCATCTGCTGTGACTTTTTTGTTGTTCAAAATCTTGGTGACTCTCCCAATCCTAAAAAGATTGTTAGGAGCTCAAAAATTAAGGTTAGCTTTTTCCAAACGGAGATTTCTATTTTAGGTCCAAATGAAACTTTTCATATTACTGAGTGGAAATATGGAGATAATTTGGCATTTCTTAAGAGAAAGATAGAAATTCCAAGTGAAAGTAGTAAAGAAACAAAGGGAGTGAAATCAAAAGATAACTGCAACCTACTCAAAATAAACATTATCCTCAACAAATTGATTTTTCAAAAATGTCAATTTTCCTTTTTGTTGTCATTTGAAAACTCGGGACAATACCCTTAGCTCGAGAAAATGATGAATCTTTCAAACGGTGATTTCTCTTCTAATTTCATATGCTTGGATTACGAATATGCTTTGTTTAATATTTTCTTCCATAGACATCTTATGCATTCCTGGTTTATCCTGTTCCTTCAATCATGAAAAAATAGTTTTCCAAAATGGTTTCAAAATTGGTGTGAATATTTTGGAATTGAAGAGAATATTTTACCTAGTCTCTCTCTTCAACGATTCAAAAACGTTACGTATGAGGGAAAAACCATTTTATGTGCCCAAGAAAACGTTTTATTCCAATTTATCCTCTTTTTTAAAGTCTCATGGATCATCTGCTGTGACTTTTTTGTTGTTCAAAATCTTGGTGACTCTCCCAATCCTAAAAAGATTGTTAGGAGCTCAAAAATTAAAGTTAGCTTTTTCCAAAACGAGATTTCTATTTTAGGTCCAAATGAAACTTTTCATATTACTGAGTAGAAATATGGAGATAATTTGGCATTTCTTAAGAGAAAGATAGAAATTCCAAGTGAAAGTAGTAAAGAAACCAAGGAAGTGAAATCAAAAGATAACTGCA
Source organism: Ligustrum vulgare (assembly GCA_963555705.1). Lineage (NCBI taxonomy): Eukaryota > Viridiplantae > Streptophyta > Magnoliopsida > Lamiales > Oleaceae > Ligustrum > Ligustrum vulgare. The sequence continues at coordinate 73,063 of CAUVWQ010000016.1, read as the reverse complement.
ACCTACTCAAAATAAACATTATCCTCAACAAATTGATTTTTCAAAAATGTCAATTTTCCTTTTTGTTGTCATTTGAAAACTCGGGACAATACCCTTAGCTCGAGAAAATGATGAATCTTTCAAACGGTGATTTCTCTTCTAATTTCATATGCTTGGATTACGAATATGCTTTGTTTAATATTTTCTTCCATAGACATCTTATGCATTCCTGGTTTATCCTGTTCCTTCAATCATGTAAAAATACTTTACCAAAATGGTTTCAAAATTGGTGTGAATATTTTGGAATTGAAGAGAATATTTAACCTAGTCTCTCTCTTCAAGGATTCAAAAACTTTACGAACGAGGGAAAAACCATTTTATGTGCCCAAGAAAACGTTTTATTCCAATTTATCCTCTTTTTTAAAGTCTCATGGATCATCTGCTGTGACTTTTTTGTTGTTCAAAATCTTGGTGACTCTCCCAATCCTAAAAAGATTGTTAGGAGCTCAAAAATTAAGGTTAGCTTTTTCCAAACGGAGATTTCTATTTTAGGTCCAAATGAAACTTTTCATATTACTGAGTGGAAATATGGAGATAATTTGGCATTTCTTAAGAGAAAGATAGAAATTCCAAGTGAAAGTAGTAAAGAAACAAAGGGAGTGAAATCAAAAGATAACTGCAACCTACTCAAAATAAACATTATCCTCAACAAATTGATTTTTCAAAAATGTCAATTTTCCTTTTTGTTGTCATTTGAAAACTCGGGACAATACCCTTAGCTCGAGAAAATGATGAATCTTTCAAACGGTGATTTCTCTTCTAATTTCATATGCTTGGATTACGAATATGCTTTGTTTAATATTTTCTTCCATAGACATCTTATGCATTCCTGGTTTATCCTGTTCCTTCAATCATGTAAAAATACTTTTCCAAAATGGTTTCAAAATTGGTGTGAATATTTTGGAATTGAAGAGAATATTTAACCTAGTCTCTCTCTTCAAGGATTCAAAAACTTTACGTACGAGGGAAAAACCATTTTATGTGCCCAAGAAAACGTTTTATTCCAATTTATCCTCTTTTTTTAAAGTCTCATGGATCATCTGCTGTGACTTTTTTGTTGTTCAAAATCTTGGTGACTCTCCCAATCCTAAAAAGATTGTTAGGAGCTCAAAAATTAAAGTTAGCTTTTTCCAAAAGGAGATTTCTATTTTAGGTCCAAATGAAACTTTTCATATTACTGAGTAGAAATATGGAGATAATTTGGCATTTCTTAAGAGAAAGATAGAAATTCCAAGTGAAAGTAGTAAAGAAACAAAGGGAGTGAAATCAAAAGATAACTGCAACCTACTCAAAATAAACATTATCCTCAACAAATTGATTTTTCAAAAATGTCAATTTTCCTTTTTGTTGTCATTTGAAAACTCGGGACAATACCCTTAGCTCGAGAAAATGATGAATCTTTCAAACGGTGATTTCTCTTCTAATTTCATATGCTTGGATTACGAATATGCTTTGTTTAATATTTTCTTCCATAGACATCTTATGCATTCCTGGTTTATCCTGTTCCTTCAATCATGAAAAAATAGTTTTCCAAAATGGTTTCAAAATTGGTGTGAATATTTTGGAATTGAAGAGAATATTTTACCTAGTCTCTCTCTTCAACGATTCAAAAACGTTACGTATGAGGGAAAAACCATTTTATGTGCCCAAGAAAACGTTTTATTCCAATTTATCCTCTTTTTTAAAGTCTCATGGATCATCTGCTGTGACTTTTTTGTTGTTCAAAATCTTGGTGACTCTCCCAATCCTAAAAAGATTGTTAGGAGCTCAAAAATTAAAGTTAGCTTTTTCCAAAACGAGATTTCTATTTTAGGTCCAAATGAAACTTTTCATATTACTGAGTAGAAATATGGAGATAATTTGGCATTTCTTAAGAGAAAGATAGAAATTCCAAGTGAAAGTAGTAAAGAAACCAAGGAAGTGAAATCAAAAGATAACTGCAACCTACTCAAAATAAACATTATCCTCAAGAAATTGATTTTTCAAAAATGTCAATTTTCCTTTTTGTTGTCATTTGAAAACTCGGGACAATACCCTTAGCTCGAGAAAATGATGAATCTTTCAAACGGTGATTTCTCTTCTAATTTCATATGCTTGGATTACGAATATGCTTTGTTTAATATTTTCTTCCATAGACATCTTATGCATTCCTGGTTTATCCTGTTCCTTCAATCATGTAAAAATACTTTACCAAAATGGTTTCAAAATTGGTGTGAATATTTTGGAATTGAAGAGAATATTTAACCTAGTCTCTCTCTTCAAGGATTCAAAAACTTTACGAACGAGGGAAAAACCATTTTATGTGCCCAAGAAAACGTTTTATTCCAATTTATCCTCTTTTTTAAAGTCTCATGGATCATCTGCTGTGACTTTTTTGTTGTTCAAAATCTTGGTGACTCTCCCAATCCTAAAAAGATTGTTAGGAGCTCAAAAATTAAGGTTAGCTTTTTCCAAACGGAGATTTCTATTTTAGGTCCAAATGAAACTTTTCATATTACTGAGTGGAAATATGGAGATAATTTGGCATTTCTTAAGAGAAAGATAGAAATTCCAAGTGAAAGTAGTAAAGAAACAAAGGGAGTGAAATCAAAAGATAACTGCAACCTACTCAAAATAAACATTATCCTCAACAAATTGATTTTTCAAAAATGTCAATTTTCCTTTTTGTTGTCATTTGAAAACTCGGGACAATACCCTTAGCTCGAGAAAATGATGAATCTTTCAAACGGTGATTTCTCTTCTAATTTCATATGCTTGGATTACGAATATGCTTTGTTTAATATTTTCTTCCATAGACATCTTATGCATTCCTGGTTTATCCTGTTCCTTCAATCATGTAAAAATACTTTTCCAAAATGGTTTCAAAATTGGTGTGAATATTTTGGAATTGAAGAGAATATTTAACCTAGTCTCTCTCTTCAAGGATTCAAAAACTTTACGTACGAGGGAAAAACCATTTTATGTGCCCAAGAAAACGTTTTATTCCAATTTATCCTCTTTTTTTAAAGTCTCATGGATCATCTGCTGTGACTTTTTTGTTGTTCAAAATCTTGGTGACTCTCCCAATCCTAAAAAGATTGTTAGGAGCTCAAAAATTAAAGTTAGCTTTTTCCAAAAGGAGATTTCTATTTTAGGTCCAAATGAAACTTTTCATATTACTGAGTAGAAATATGGAGATAATTTGGCATTTCTTAAGAGAAAGATAGAAATTCCAAGTGAAAGTAGTAAAGAAACAAAGGGAGTGAAATCAAAAGATAACTGCAACCTACTCAAAATAAACATTATCCTCAACAAATTGATTTTTCAAAAATGTCAATTTTCCTTTTTGTTGTCATTTGAAAACTCGGGACAATACCCTTAGCTCGAGAAAATGATGAATCTTTCAAACGGTGATTTCTCTTCTAATTTCATATGCTTGGATTACGAATATGCTTTGTTTAATATTTTCTTCCATAGACATCTTATGCATTCCTAGTTTATCCTGTTCCTTCAATCATGAAAAAATACTTTTCCAAAATGGTTTCAAAATTGGTGTGAATATTTTGGAATTGAAGAGAATATTTTACCTAGTCTCTCTCTTCAAGGATTCAAAAACTTTACGTACGAGGGAAAAACCATTTTATGTGCCCAAGAAAACGTTTTATTCCAATTTATCCTCTTTTTTTAAAGTCTCATGGATCATCTGCTGTGACTTTTTGTTGTTCAAAATCTTGGTGACTCTCCCAATCCTAAAAAGATTGTTAGGAGCTCAAAAATTAAAGTTAGCTTTTTCCAAAAGGAGATTTCTATTTTAGGTCCAAATGAAACTTTTCATATTACTGAGTAGAAATATGGAGATAATTTGGCATTTCTTAAGAGAAAGATAGAAATTCCAAGTGAAAGTAGTAAAGAAACAAAGGGAGTGAAATCAAAAGATAACTGCAACCTACTCAAAATAAACATTATCCTCAACAAATTGATTTTTCAAAAATGTCAATTTTCCTTTTTGTTGTCATTTGAAAACTCGGGACAATACCCTTAGCTCGAGAAAATGATGAATCTTTCAAACGGTGATTTCTCTTCTAATTTCATATGCTTGGATTACGAATATGCTTTGTTTAATATTTTCTTCCATAGACATCTTATGCATTCCTGGTTTATCCTGTTCCTTCAATCATGAAAAAATACTTTTCCAAAATGGTTTCAAAATTGGTGTGAATATTTTGGAATTGAAGAGAATATTTTACCTAGTCTCTCTCTTCAAGGATTCAAAAACTTTACGTACGAGGGAAAAACCATTTTATGTGCCCAAGAAAACGTTTTATTCCAATTTATCCTCTTTTTTTAAAGTCTCATGGATCATCTGCTGTGACTTTTTTGTTGTTCAAAATCTTGGTGACTCTCCCAATCCTAAAAAGATTGTTAGGAGCTCAAAAATTAAAGTTAGCTTTTTCCAAAAGGAGATTTCTATTTTAGGTCCAAATGAAACTTTTCATATTACTGAGTAGAAATATGGAGATAATTTGGCATTTCTTAAGAGAAAGATAGAAATTCCAAGTGAAAGTAGTAAAGAAACAAAGGGAGTGAAATCAAAAGATAACTGCAACCTACTCAAAATAAACATTATCCTCAACAAATTGATTTTTCAAAAATGTCAATTTTCCTTTTTGTTGTCATTTGAAAACTCGGGACAATACCCTTAGCTCGAGAAAATGATGAATCTTTCAAACGGTGATTTCTCTTCTAATTTCATATGCTTGGATTACGAATATGCTTTGTTTAATATTTTCTTCCATAGACATCTTATACATTCCTGGTTTATCCCGTTCCTTCAATCATGAAAAAATAGTTTTCCAAAATGGTTTCAAAATTGGTGTGAATATTTTGGAATTGAAGAGAATATTTTACCTAGTCTCTCTCTTCAAGGATTCAAAAACTTTACGTACGAGGGAAAAACCATTTTATGTGCCCAAGAAAACGTTTTATTCCAATTTATCCTCTTTTTTTAAAGTCTCATGGATCATCTGCTGTGACTTTTTTGTTGTTCAAAATCTTGGTGACTCTCCCAATCCTAAAAAGATTGTTAGGAGCTCAAAAATTAAAGTTAGCTTTTTCCAAAAGGAGATTTCTATTTTAGGTCCAAATGAAACTTTTCATATTACTGAGTAGAAATATGGAGATAATTTGGCATTTCTTAAGAGAAAGATAGAAATTCCAAGTGAAAGTAGTAAAGAAACAAAGGGAGTGAAATCAAAAGATAACTGCAACCTACTCAAAATAAACAATATCCTCAACAAATTGATTTTTCAAAAATGTCAATTTTCCTTTTTGTTGTCATTTGAAAACTCGGGACAATACCCTTAGCTCGAGAAAATGATGAATCTTTCAAACGGTGATTTCTCTTCTAATTTCATATGCTTGGATTACGAATATGCTTTGTTTAATATTTTCTTCCATAGACATCTTATGCATTCCTGGTTTATCCTGTTCCTTCAATCATGTAAAAATACTTTTCCAAAATGGTTTCAAAATTGGTGTGAATATTTTGGAATTGAAGAGAATATTTAACCTAGTCTCTCTCTTCAAGGATTCAAAAACTTTACGTACGAGGGAAAAACCATTTTATGTGCCCAAGAAAACGTTTTATTCCAATTTATCCTCTTTTTTTAAAGTCTCATGGATCATCTGCTGTGACTTTTTTGTTGTTCAAAATCTTGGTGACTCTCCCAATCCTAAAAAGATTGTTAGGAGCTCAAAAATTAAAGTTAGCTTTTTCCAAAAGGAGATTTCTATTTTAGGTCCAAATGAAACTTTTCATATTACTGAGTAGAAATATGGAGATAATTTGGCATTTCTTAAGAGAAAGATAGAAATTCCAAGTGAAAGTAGTAAAGAAACAAAGGGAGTGAAATCAAAAGATAACTGCAACCTACTCAAAATAAACATTATCCTCAAGAAATTGATTTTTCAAAAATGTCAATTTTCCTTTTTGTTGTCATTTGAAAACTCGGGACAATACCCTTAGCTCGAGAAAATGATGAATCTTTCAAACGGTGATTTCTCTTCTAATTTCATATGCTTGGATTACGAATATGCTTTGTTTAATATTTTCTTCCATAGACATCTTATGCATTCCTGGTTTATCCTGTTCCTTCAATCATGAAAAAATAGTTTTCCAAAATGGTTTCAAAATTGGTGTGAATATTTTGGAATTGAAGAGAATATTTTACCTAGTCTCTCTCTTCAAGGATTCAAAAACGTTACGTATGAGGGAAAAACCATTTTATGTGCCCAAGAAAACGTTTTATTCCAATTTATCCTCTTTTTTAAAGTCTCATGGATCATCTGCTGTGACTTTTTTGTTGTTCAAAATCTTGGTGACTCTCCCAATCCTAAAAAGATTGTTAGGAGCTCAAAAATTAAAGTTAGCTTTTTCCAAAAGGAGATTTCTATTTTAGGTCCAAATGAAACTTTTCATGTTACTGAGTAGAAATATGGAGATAATTTGGCATTTCTTAAGAGAAAGATAGAAATTCCAAGTGAAAGTAGTAAAGAAACAAAGGGAGTGAAATCAAAAGATAACTGCAACCTACTCAAAATAAACATTATCCTCAACAAATTGATTTTTCAAAAATGTCAATTTTCCTTTTTGTTGTCATTTGAAAACTCGGGACAATACCCTTAGCTCGAGAAAATGATGAATCTTTCAAACGGTGATTTCTCTTCTAATTTCATATGCTTGGATTACGAATATGCTTTGTTTAATATTTTCTTCCATAGACATCTTATACATTCCTGGTTTATCCCGTTCCTTCAATCATGAAAAAATAGTTTTCCAAAATGGTTTCAAAATTGGTGTGAATATTTTGGAATTGAAGAGAATATTTTACCTAGTCTCTCTCTTCAAGGATTCAAAAACTTTACGTACGAGGGAAAAACCATTTTATGTGCCCAAGAAAACGTTTTATTCCAATTTATCCTCTTTTTTTAAAGTCTCATGGATCATCTGCTGTGACTTTTTTGTTGTTCAAAATCTTGGTGACTCTCCCAATCCTAAAAAGATTGTTAGGAGCTCAAAAATTAAAGTTAGCTTTTTCCAAAATGAGATTTCTATTTTAGGTCCAAATGAAACTTTTCATATTACTGAGTAGAAATATGGAGATAATTTGGCATTTCTTAAGAGAAAGATAGAAATTCCAAGTGAAAGTAGTAAAGAAACAAAGGGAGTGAAATCAAAAGATAACTGCAACCTACTCAAAATAAACATTATCCTCAACAAATTGATTTTTCAAAAATGTCAATTTTCCTTTTTGTTGTCATTTGAAAACTCGGGACAATACCCTTAGCTCGAGAAAATGATGAATCTTTCAAACGGTGATTTCTCTTCTAATTTCATATGCTTGGATTACGAATATGCTTTGTTTAATATTTTCTTCCATAGACATCTTATGCATTCCTAGTTTATCCTGTTCCTTCAATCATGAAAAAATACTTTTCCAAAATGGTTTCAAAATTGGTGTGAATATTTTGGAATTGAAGAGAATATTTTACCTAGTCTCTCTCTTCAAGGATTCAAAAACTTTACGTACGAGGGAAAAACCATTTTATGTGCCCAAGAAAACGTTTTATTCCAATTTATCCTCTTTTTTTAAAGTCTCATGGATCATCTGCTGTGACTTTTTGTTGTTCAAAATCTTGGTGACTCTCCCAATCCTAAAAAGATTGTTAGGAGCTCAAAAATTAAAGTTAGCTTTTTCCAAAAGGAGATTTCTATTTTAGGTCCAAATGAAACTTTTCATATTACTGAGTAGAAATATGGAGATAATTTGGCATTTCTTAAGAGAAAGATAGAAATTCCAAGTGAAAGTAGTAAAGAAACAAAGGGAGTGAAATCAAAAGATAACTGCAACCTACTCAAAATAAACATTATCCTCAACAAATTGATTTTTCAAAAATGTCAATTTTCCTTTTTGTTGTCATTTGAAAACTCGGGACAATACCCTTAGCTCGAGAAAATGATGAATCTTTCAAACGGTGATTTCTCTTCTAATTTCATATGCTTGGATTACGAATATGCTTTGTTTAATATTTTCTTCCATAGACATCTTATGCATTCCTGGTTTATCCTGTTCCTTCAATCATGAAAAAACACTTTTCCAAAATGGTTTCAAAATTGGTGTGAATATTTTGGAATTGAAGAGAATATTTTACCTAGTCTCTCTCTTCAAGGATTCAAAAACTTTACGTACGAGGGAAAAACCATTTTATGTGCCCAAGAAAACGTTTTATTCCAATTTATCCTCTTTTTTTAAAGTCTCATGGATCATCTGCTGTGACTTTTTTGTTGTTCAAAATCTTGGTGACTCTCCCAATCCTAAAAAGATTGTTAGGAGCTCAAAAATTAAAGTTAGCTTTTTCCAAAAGGAGATTTCTATTTTAGGTCCAAATGAAACTTTTCATATTACTGAGTAGAAATATGGAGATAATTTGGCATTTCTTAAGAGAAAGATAGAAATTCCAAGTGAAAGTAGTAAAGAAACAAAGGGAGTGAAATCAAAAGATAACTGCAACCTACTCAAAATAAACATTATCCTCAACAAATTGATTTTTCAAAAATGTCAATTTTCCTTTTTGTTGTCATTTGAAAACTCGGGACAATACCCTTAGCTCGAGAAAATGATGAATCTTTCAAACGGTGATTTCTCTTCTAATTTCATATGCTTGGATTACGAATATGCTTTGTTTAATATTTTCTTCCATAGACATCTTATACATTCCTGGTTTATCCCGTTCCTTCAATCATGAAAAAATAGTTTTCCAAAATGGTTTCAAAATTGGTGTGAATATTTTGGAATTGAAGAGAATATTTTACCTAGTCTCTCTCTTCAAGGATTCAAAAACTTTACGTACGAGGGAAAAACCATTTTATGTGCCCAAGAAAACGTTTTATTCCAATTTATCCTCTTTTTTTAAAGTCTCATGGATCATCTGCTGTGACTTTTTTGTTGTTCAAAATCTTGGTGACTCTCCCAATCCTAAAAAGATTGTTAGGAGCTCAAAAATTAAAGTTAGCTTTTTCCAAAAGGAGATTTCTATTTTAGGTCCAAATGAAACTTTTCATATTACTGAGTAGAAATATGGAGATAATTTGGCATTTCTTAAGAGAAAGATAGAAATTCCAAGTGAAAGTAGTAAAGAAACAAAGGGAGTGAAATCAAAAGATAACTGCAACCTACTCAAAATAAACAATATCCTCAACAAATTGATTTTTCAAAAATGTCAATTTTCCTTTTTGTTGTCATTTGAAAACTCGGGACAATACCCTTAGCTCGAGAAAATGATGAATCTTTCAAACGGTGATTTCTCTTCTAATTTCATATGCTTGGATTACGAATATGCTTTGTTTAATATTTTCTTCCATAGACATCTTATGCATTCCTGGTTTATCCTGTTCCTTCAATCATGTAAAAATACTTTTCCAAAATGGTTTCAAAATTGGTGTGAATATTTTGGAATTGAAGAGAATATTTAACCTAGTCTCTCTCTTCAAGGATTCAAAAACTTTACGTACGAGGGAAAAACCATTTTATGTGCCCAAGAAAACGTTTTATTCCAATTTATCCTCTTTTTTTAAAGTCTCATGGATCATCTGCTGTGACTTTTTTGTTGTTCAAAATCTTGGTGACTCTCCCAATCCTAAAAAGATTGTTAGGAGCTCAAAAATTAAAGTTAGCTTTTTCCAAAAGGAGATTTCTATTTTAGGTCCAAATGAAACTTTTCATATTACTGAGTAGAAATATGGAGATAATTTGGCATTTCTTAAGAGAAAGATAGAAATTCCAAGTGAAAGTAGTAAAGAAACAAAGGGAGTGAAATCAAAAGATAACTGCAACCTACTCAAAATAAACATTATCCTCAAGAAATTGATTTTTCAAAAATGTCAATTTTCCTTTTTGTTGTCATTTGAAAACTCGGGACAATACCCTTAGCTCGAGAAAATGATGAATCTTTCAAACGGTGATTTCTCTTCTAATTTCATATGCTTGGATTACGAATATGCTTTGTTTAATATTTTCTTCCATAGACATCTTATGCATTCCTGGTTTATCCTGTTCCTTCAATCATGAAAAAATAGTTTTCCAAAATGGTTTCAAAATTGGTGTGAATATTTTGGAATTGAAGAGAATATTTTACCTAGTCTCTCTCTTCAAGGATTCAAAAACCTTACGTATGAGGGAAAAACCATTTTATGTGCCCAAGAAAACGTTTTATTCCAATTTATCCTCTTTTTTAAAGTCTCATGGATCATCTGCTGTGACTTTTTTGTTGTTCAAAATCTTGGTGACTCTCCCAATCCTAAAAAGATTGTTAGGAGCTCAAAAATTAAAGTTAGCTTTTTCCAAAACGAGATTTCTATTTTAGGTCCAAATGAAACTTTTCATATTACTGAGTAGAAATATGGAGATAATTTGGCATTTCTTAAGAGAAAGATAGAAATTCCAAGTGAAAGTAGTAAAGAAACCAAGGAAGTGAAATCAAAAGATAACTGCAACCTACTCAAAATAAACATTATCCTCAACAAATTGATTTTTCAAAAATGTCAATTTTCCTTTTTCTTGTCATTTGAAAACTCGGGACAATACCCTTAGCTCGAGAAAATGATGAATCTTTCAAACGGTGATTTCTCTTCTAATTTCATATGCTTGGATTACGAATATGCTTTGTTTAATATTTTCTTCCATAGACATCTTATGCATTCCTGGTTTATCCTGTTCCTTCAATCATGTAAAAATACTTTTTCAAAATGGTTTCAAAATTAGTGTGAATATTTTGGAATTGAAGAGAATATTTTACCTAGTCTCTCTCTTCAAGGATTCAAAAACTTTACGTACGAGGGAAAAACCATTTTATGTGCCCAAGAAAACGTTTTATTCCAATTTATCCTCTTTTTTAAAGTCTCATGGATCATCTGCTGTGACTTTTTTGTTGTTCAAAATCTTGGTGACTCTCCCAATCCTAAAAAGATTGTTAGGAGCTCAAAAATTAAAGTTAGCTTTTTCCAAAACGAGATTTCTATTTTAGGTCCAAATGAAACTTTTCATATTACTGAGTAGAAATATGGAGATAATTTGGCATTTCTTAAGAGAAAGATAGAAATTCCAAGTGAAAGTAGTAAAGAAACCAAGGAAGTGAAATCAAAAGATAACTGCAACCTACTCAAAATAAACATTATCCTCAACAAATTGATTTTTCAAAAATGTCAATTTTCCTTTTTGTTGTCATTTGAAAACTCGGGACAATACCCTTAGCTCGAGAAAATGATGAATCTTTCAAACGGTGATTTCTCTTCTAATTTCATATGCTTGGATTACGAATATGCTTTGTTTAATATTTTCTTCCATAGACATCTTATGCATTCCTGGTTTATCCTGTTCCTTCAATCATGTAAAAATACTTTACCAAAATGGTTTCAAAATTGGTGTGAATATTTTGGAATTGAAGAGAATATTTAACCTAGTCTCTCTCTTCAAGGATTCAAAAACTTTACGAACGAGGGAAAAACCATTTTATGTGCCCAAGAAAACGTTTTATTCCAATTTATCCTCTTTTTTAAAGTCTCATGGATCATCTGCTGTGACTTTTTTGTTGTTCAAAATCTTGGTGACTCTCCCAATCCTAAAAAGATTGTTAGGAGCTCAAAAATTAAAGTTAGCTTTTTCCAAACGGAGATTTCTATTTTAGGTCCAAATGAAACTTTTCATATTACTGAGTGGAAATATGGAGATAATTTGGCATTTCTTAAGAGAAAGATAGAAATTCCAAGTGAAAGTAGTAAAGAAACAAAGGGAGTGAAATCAAAAGATAACTGCAACCTACTCAAAATAAACATTATCCTCAACAAATTGATTTTTCAAAAATGTCAATTTTCCTTTTTGTTGTCATTTGAAAACTCGGGACAATACCCTTAGCTCGAGAAAATGATGAATCTTTCAAACGGTGATTTCTCTTCTAATTTCATATGCTTGGATTACGAATATGCTTTGTTTAATATTTTCTTCCATAGACATCTTATGCATTCCTGGTTTATCCTGTTCCTTCAATCATGTAAAAATACTTTTCCAAAATGGTTTCAAAATTGGTGTGAATATTTTGGAATTGAAGAGAATATTTAACCTAGTCTCTCTCTTCAAGGATTCAAAAACTTTACGTACGAGGGAAAAACCATTTTATGTGCCCAAGAAAACGTTTTATTCCAATTTATCCTCTTTTTTTAAAGTCTCATGGATCATCTGCTGTGACTTTTTTGTTGTTCAAAATCTTGGTGACTCTCCCAATCCTAAAAAGATTGTTAGGAGCTCAAAAATTAAAGTTAGCTTTTTCCAAAAGGAGATTTCTATTTTAGGTCCAAATGAAACTTTTCATATTACTGAGTAGAAATATGGAGATAATTTGGCATTTCTTAAGAGAAAGATAGAAATTCCAAGTGAAAGTAGTAAAGAAACAAAGGGAGTGAAATCAAAAGATAACTGCAACCTACTCAAAATAAACATTATCCTCAACAAATTGATTTTTCAAAAATGTCAATTTTCCTTTTTGTTGTCATTTGAAAACTCGGGACAATACCCTTAGCTCGAGAAAATGATGAATCTTTCAAACGGTGATTTCTCTTCTAATTTCATATGCTTGGATTACGAATATGCTTTGTTTAATATTTTCTTCCATAGACATCTTATGCATTCCTAGTTTATCCTGTTCCTTCAATCATGAAAAAATACTTTTCCAAAATGGTTTCAAAATTGGTGTGAATATTTTGGAATTGAAGAGAATATTTTACCTAGTCTCTCTCTTCAAGGATTCAAAAACTTTACGTACGAGGGAAAAACCATTTTATGTGCCCAAGAAAACGTTTTATTCCAATTTATCCTCTTTTTTTAAAGTCTCATGGATCATCTGCTGTGACTTTTTGTTGTTCAAAATCTTGGTGACTCTCCCAATCCTAAAAAGATTGTTAGGAGCTCAAAAATTAAAGTTAGCTTTTTCCAAAAGGAGATTTCTATTTTAGGTCCAAATGAAACTTTTCATATTACTGAGTAGAAATATGGAGATAATTTGGCATTTCTTAAGAGAAAGATAAAAATTCCAAGTGAAAGTAGTAAAGAAACAAAGGGAGTGAAATCAAAAGATAACTGCAACCTACTCAAAATAAACATTATCCTCAACAAATTGATTTTTCAAAAATGTCAATTTTCCTTTTTGTTGTCATTTGAAAACTCGGGACAATACCCTTAGCTCGAGAAAATGATGAATCTTTCAAACGGTGATTTCTCTTCTAATTTCATATGCTTGGATTACGAATATGCTTTGTTTAATATTTTCTTCCATAGACATCTTATGCATTCCTGGTTTATCCTGTTCCTTCAATCATGAAAAAATACTTTTCCAAAATGGTTTCAAAATTGGTGTGAATATTTTGGAATTGAAGAGAATATTTTACCTAGTCTCTCTCTTCAAGGATTCAAAAACTTTACGTACGAGGGAAAAACCATTTTATGTGCCCAAGAAAACGTTTTATTCCAATTTATCCTCTTTTTTTAAAGTCTCATGGATCATCTGCTGTGACTTTTTTGTTGTTCAAAATCTTGGTGACTCTCCCAATCCTAAAAAGATTGTTAGGAGCTCAAAAATTAAAGTTAGCTTTTTCCAAAAGGAGATTTCTATTTTAGGTCCAAATGAAACTTTTCATATTACTGAGTAGAAATATGGAGATAATTTGGCATTTCTTAAGAGAAAGATAGAAATTCCAAGTGAAAGTAGTAAAGAAACAAAGGGAGTGAAATCAAAAGATAACTGCAACCTACTCAAAATAAACATTATCCTCAAGAAATTGATTTTTCAAAAATGTCAATTTTCCTTTTTGTTGTCATTTGAAAACTCGGGACAATACCCTTAGCTCGAGAAAATGATGAATCTTTCAAACGGTGATTTCTCTTCTAATTTCATATGCTTGGATTACGAATATGCTTTGTTTAATATTTTCTTCCATAGACATCTTATGCATTCCTGGTTTATCCTGTTCCTTCAATCATGTAAAAATACTTTTCCAAAATGGTTTCAAAATTGGTGTGAATATTTTGGAATTGAAGAGAATATTTAACCTAGTCTCTCTCTTCAAGGATTCAAAAACTTTACGTACGAGGGAAAAACCATTTTATGTGCCCAAGAAAATGTTTTATTCCAATTTATCCTCTTTTTTTAAAGTCTCATGGATCATATGCTGTGACTTTTTTGTTGTTCAAAATCTTGGTGACTCTCCCAATCCTAAAAAGATTGTTAGGAGCTCAAAAATTAAGGTTAGCTTTTTCCAAACGGAGATTTCTATTTTAGGTCCAAATGAAACTTTTCATATTACTGAGTGGAAATATGGAGATAATTTGGCATTTCTTAAGAGAAAGATAGAAATTCCAAGTGAAAGTAGTAAAGAAACCAAGGAAGTGAAATCAAAAGATAACTGCAACCTACTCAAAATAAACATTATCCTCAACAAATTGATTTTTCAAAAATGTCAATTTTCCTTTTTGTTGTCATTTGAAAACTCGGGACAATACCCTTAGCTCGAGAAAATGATGAATCTTTCAAACGGTGATTTCTTTTCTAATTTCATATGCTTGGATTACGAATATGCTTTGTTTAATATTTTCTTCCATAGACATCTTATGCATTCCTGGTTTATCCTGTTCCTTCAATCATGTAAAAATACTTTTCCAAAATGGTTTCAAAATTGGTGTGAATATTTTGGAATTGAAGAGAATATTTTACCTAGTCTCTCTCTTCAAGGATTTAAAAACTTTACGTACGAGGGAAAAACCATTTTATGTGCCCAAGAAAACGTTTTATTCCAATTTATCCTCTTTTTTAAAGTCTCATGGATCATCTGCTGTGACTTTTTTGTTGTTCAAAATCTTGGTGACTCTCCCAATCCTAAAAAGATTGTTAGGAGCTAAAAAATTAAAGTTAGCTTTTTCCAAAAGGAGATTTCTATTTTAGGTCCAAATGAAACTTTTCATATTACTGAGTGGAAATATGGAGATAATTTGGCATTTCTTAAGAGAAAGATAGAAATTCCAAGTGAAAGTAGTAAAGAAACCAAGGAAGTGAAATCAAAAGATAACTGCAACCTACTCAAAATAAACATTATCCTCAACAAATTGATTTTTCAAAAATGTCAATTTTCCTTTTTGTTGTCATTTGAAAACTCGGGACAATACCCTTAGCTCGAGAAAATGATGAATCTTTCAAACGGTGATTTCTCTTCTAATTTCATATGCTTGGATTACGAATATGCTTTGTTTAATATTTTCTTCCATAGACATCTTATGCATTCCTGGTTTATCCTGTTCCTTCAATCATGTAAAAATACTTTTTCAAAATGGTTTCAAAATTGGTGTGAATATTTTGGAATTGAAGAGAATATTTTACCTAGTCTCTCTCTTCAAGGATTCAAAAACTTTACGTACGAGGGAAAAACCATTTTATGTGCCCAAGAAAACGTTTTATTCCAATTTATCCTCTTTTTTAAAGTCTCATGGATCATCTGCTGTGACTTTTTTGTTGTTCAAAATCTTGGTGACTCTCCCAATCCTAAAAAGATTGTTAGGAGCTAAAAAATTAAAGTTAGCTTTTTCCAAAAGGAGATTTCTATTTTAGGTCCAAATGAAACTTTTCATATTACTGAGTGGAAATATGGAGATAATTTGGCATTTCTTAAGAGAAAGATAGAAATTCCAAGTGAAAGTAGTAAAGAAACCAAGGAAGTGAAATCAAAAGATAACTGCAACCTACTCAAAATAAACATTATCCTCAACAAATTGATTTTTCAAAAATGTCAATTTTCCTTTTTGTTGTCATTTGAAAACTCGGGACAATACCCTTAGCTCGAGAAAATGATGAATCTTTCAAACGGTGATTTCTCTTCTAATTTCATATGCTTGGATTACGAATATGCTTTGTTTAATATTTTCTTCCATAGACATCTTATGCATTCCTGGTTTATCCTGTTCCTTCAATCATGTAAAAATACTTTTCCAAAATGGTTTCAAAATTGGTGTGAATATTTTGGAATTGAAGAGAATATTTTACCTAGTCTCTCTCTTCAAGGATTTAAAAACTTTACGTACGAGGGAAAAACCATTTTATGTGCCCAAGAAAACGTTTTATTCCAATTTATCCTCTTTTTTAAAGTCTCATGGATCATCTGCTGTGACTTTTTTGTTGTTCAAAATCTTGGTGACTCTCCCAATCCTAAAAAGATTGTTAGGAGCTAAAAAATTAAAGTTAGCTTTTTCCAAAAGGAGATTTCTATTTTAGGTCCAAATGAAACTTTTCATATTACTGAGTGGAAATATGGAGATAATTTGGCATTTCTTAAGAGAAAGATAGAAATTCCAAGTGAAAGTAGTAAAGAAACCAAGGAAGTGAAATCAAAAGATAACTGCAACCTACTCAAAATAAACATTATCCTCAACAAATTGATTTTTCAAAAATGTCAATTTTCCTTTTTGTTGTCATTTGAAAACTCGGGACAATACCCTTAGCTCGAGAAAATGATGAATCTTTCAAACGGTGATTTCTCTTCTAATTTCATATGCTTGGATTACGAATATGCTTTGTTTAATATTTTCTTCCATAGACATCTTATGCATTCCTGGTTTATCCTGTTCCTTCAATCATGTAAAAATACTTTTCTAAAATGGTTTCAAAATTGGTGTGAATATTTTGGAATTGAAGAGAATATTTAACCTAGTCTCTCTCGTCAAGGATTCAAAAACTTTACGTACGAGGGAAAAACCATTTTATGTGCCCAAGAAAATGTTTTATTCCAATTTATCCTCTTTTTTTAAAGTCTCATGGATCATCTGCAGTGACTTTTTTGTTGTTCAAAATATTGCTGACTCTCCCAATCCTAAAAAGATTGTTAGGAGCTCAAATATTAAGGTTAGCTTTTTCCAAACGGAGATTTCTATTTTAGGTCCAAATGAAACTTTTCATATTACTGAGTGGAAATATGGAGATAATTTGGCATTTCTTAAGAGAAAGATAGAAATTCCAAGTGAAAGTAGTAAAGAAACCAAGGAAGTGAAATCAAAAGATAACTGCAACCTACTCAAAATAAACATTATCCTCAACAAATTGATTTTTCAAAAATGTCAATTTTCCTTTTTGTTGTCATTTGAAAACTCGGGACAATACCCTTAGCTCGAGAAAATGATGAATCTTTCAAACGGTGATTTCTCTTCTAATTTCATATGCTTGGATTACGAATATGCTTTGTTTAATATTTTCTTCCATAGACATCTTATGCATTCCTGGTTTAACTGTTCCTTCAATCATGTAAAAATACTTTTTCAAAATGGTTTCAAAATTGGTGTGAATATTTTGGAATTGAAGAGAATATTTTACCTAGTCTCTCTCTTCAAGGATTCAAAAACTTTACGTACGAGGGAAAAACCATTTTATGTGCCCAAGAAAACGTTTTATTCCAATTTATCCTCTTTTTTAAAGTCTCATGGATCATCTGCTGTGACTTTTTTGTTGTTCAAAATCTTGGTGACTCTCCCAATCCTAAAAAGATTGTTAGGAGCTAAAAAATTAAAGTTAGCTTTTTCCAAAAGGAGATTTCTATTTTAGGTCCAAATGAAACTTTTCATATTACTGAGTGGAAATATGGAGATAATTTGGCATTTCTTAAGAGAAAGATAGAAATTCCAAGTGAAAGTAGTAAAGAAACCAAGGAAGTGAAATCAAAAGATAACTGCAACCTACTCAAAATAAACATTATCCTCAACAAATTGATTTTTCAAAAATGTCAATTTTCCTTTTTGTTGTCATTTGAAAACTCGGGACAATACCCTTAGCTCGAGAAAATGATGAATCTTTCAAACGGTGATTTCTCTTCTAATTTCATATGCTTGGATTACGAATATGCTTTGTTTAATATTTTCTTCCATAGACATCTTATGCATTCCTGGTTTATCCTGTTCCTTCAATCATGTAAAAATACTTTTCCAAAATGGTTTCAAAATTGGTGTGAATATTTTGGAATTGAAGAGAATATTTAACCTAGTCTCTCTCTTCAAGGATTCAAAAACTTTACGTACGAGGGAAAAACCATTTTATGTGCCCAAGAAAACGTTTTATTCCAATTTATCCTCTATTTTAAAGTCTCATGGATCATCTGCTGTGACTTTTTTGTTGTTCAAAATCTTGGTGACTCTCCCAATCCTAAAAAGATTGTTAGGAGCTCAAAAATTAAGGTTAGCTTTTTCCAAACGGAGATTTCTATTTTAGGTCCAAATGAAACTTTTCATATTACTGAGTGGAAATATGGAGATAATTTGGCATTTCTTAAGAGAAAGATAGAAATTCCAAGTGAAAGTAGTAAAGAAACAAAGGGAGTGAAATCAAAAGATAACTGCAACCCACTCAAAATAAACATTATCCTCAACAAATTGATTTTTCAAAAATGTCAATTTTCCTTTTTGTTGTCATTTGAAAACTCGGGACAATACCCTTAGCTCGAGAAAATGATGAATCTTTCAAACGGTGATTTCTCTTCTAATTTCATATGCTTGGATTACGAATATGCTTTGTTTAATATTTTCTTCCATAGACATCTTATGCATTCCTGGTTTATCCTGTTCCTTCAATCATGTAAAAATACTTTTCCAAAATGGTTTCAAAATTGGTGTGAATATTTTGGAATTGAAGAGAATATTTTACCTAGTCTCTCTCTTCAAGGATTCAAAAACTTTACGTACGAGGGAAAAACCATTTTATGTGCCCAAGAAAAGGTTTTATTCCAATTTATCCTCTTCTTTTAAAGTCTCATGGATAATCTGCTGTGACTTTTTTGTTGTTCAAAATCTTGGTGACTCTCCCAATCCTAAAAAGATTGTTAGGAGCTCAAAAATTAAGGTTGGCTTTTTCCAAACGGAGATTTCTATTTTAGGTCCAAATGAAACTTTTCATATTTCTGAGTAGAAATATGGAGATAATTTGGCATTTCTTAAGAGAAAGATAGAAATTCCAAGTGAAAGTAGTAAAGAAACCAAGGAAGTGAAATCAAAAGATAACTGCAACCTACTCAAAATAAACATTATCCTCAACAAATTGATTTTACAAAAATGTCAATTTTCCTTTTTGTTGTCATTTGAAAACTCGGGACAATACCCTTAGCTCGAGAAAATGATGAATCTTTCAAACGGTGATTTCTCTTCTAATTTCATATGCTTGGATTACGAATATGCTTTGTTTAATATTTTCTTCCATAGACATCTTATGCATTCCTGGTTTATCCTGTTCCTTCAATCATGTAAAAATATTTTTCCAAAATGGTTTCAAAATTGATGTGAATATTTTGGAATTGAAGAGAATATTAAACCTTGTCTCTCTGTTCAAGGATTCAAAAACTTTACGAACGAGGGAAAAACCATTTTATGTGCCCAAGAAAATGTTTTATTCCAATTTATCCTCTTTTTTTAAAGTCTCATGGATCATCTGCTGTGACTTTTTTGTTGTTCAAAATCTTGCTGACTCTCCCAATCCTAAAAAGATTGTTAGGAGCTCAAAAATTAAGGTTAGCTTTTTCCAAACGGAGATTTCTATTTTAGGTCCAAATGAAACTTTTCATATTACTGAGTGGAAATATGGAGATAATTTGGCATTTCTTAAGAGAAAGATAGAAATTCCAAGTGAAAGTAGTAAAGAAACCAAGGAAGTGAAATCAAAAGATAACTGCAACCTACTCAAAATAAACATTATCCTCAACAAATTGATTTTTCAAAAATGTCAATTTTCCTTTTTGTTGTCATTTGAAAACTCGGGACAATACCCTTAGCTCGAGAAAATGATGAATCTTTCAAACGGTGATTTCTCTTCTAATTTCATATGCTTGGATTACGAATATGCTTTGTTTAATATTTTCTTCCATAGACATCTTATGCATTCCTGGTTTATACTGTTCCTTCAATCATGTAAAAATACTTTTCCAAAATGGTTTCAAAATTGGCGTGAATATTTTGGAATTGAAGAGAATATTTTACCTAGTCTCTCTCTTCAAGGATTCAAAAACTTTACGTACGAGGGAAAAACCATTTTATGTGCCCAAGAAAACGTTTTATTCCAATTTATCCTCTTTTTTAAAAGTCTCATGGATCATCTGCTGTGACTTTTTTGTTGTTCAAAATCTTGGTGACTCTCCCAATCCTAAAAAGATTGTTAGGAGCTGAAAAATTAAAGTTAGCTTTTTCCAAAAGGAGATTTCTATTTTAGGTCCAAATGAAACTTTTCATATTACTGAGTAGAAATATGGAGATAATTTGGCATTTCTTAAGAGAAAGATAGAAATTTCAAGTGAAAGTAGTAAAGAAACAAAGGGAGTGAAATCAAAAGATAACTGCAACCTACTCAAAATAAACATTATCCTCAACAAATTGATTTTTCAAAAATGTCAATTTTCCTTTTTGTTGTCATTTGAAAACTCGGGACAATACCCTTAGCTCGAGAAAATGATGAATCTTTCAAACGGTGATTTCTCTTCTAATTTCATATGCTTGGATTACGAATATGCTTTGTTTAATATTTTCTTCCATAGACATCTTATGCATTCCTGGTTTATCCTGTTCCTTCAATCATGTAAAAATACTTTTCCAAAATGGTTTCAAAATTGGTGTGAATATTTTGGAATTGAAGAGAATATTTAACCTAGTCTCTCTCTTCAAGGATTCAAAAACTTTACGTACGAGGGAAAAACCATTTTATGTGCCCAAGAAAACGTTTTATTCCAATTTATCCTCTTTTTTTAAAGTCTCATGGATCATCTGCTGTGACTTTTTTGTTGTTCAAAATCTTGGTGACTCTCCCAATCCTAAAAAGATTGTTAGGAGCTCAAAAATTAAGGTTAGCTTTTTCCAAACGGAGATTTCTATTTTAGGTCCAAATGAAACTTTTCATATTACTGAGTGGAAATATGGAGATAATTTGGCATTTCTTAAGAGAAAGATAGAAATTCCAAGTGAAAGTAGTAAAGAAACAAAGGGAGTGAAATCAAAAGATAACTGCAACCCACTCAAAATAAACATTATCCTCAACAAATTGATTTTTCAAAAATGTCAATTTTCCTGTTTGTTGTCATTTGAAAACTCGGGACAATACCCTTAGCTCGAGAAAATGATGAATCTTTCAAACGGTGATTTCTCTTCTAATTTCATATGCTTGGATTACGAATATGCTTTGTTTAATATTTTCTTCCATAGACATCTTATGCATTCCTGGTTTATCCTGTTCCTTCAATCATGTAAAAATACTTTTCCAAAATGGTTTCAAAATTGGTGTGAATATTTTGGAATTGAAGAGAATATTTTACCTAGTCTCTCTCCTCAAGGATTCAAAAACTTTACGTACGAGGGAAAAACCATTTTATGTGCCCAAGAAAACGTTTTATTCCAATTTATCCTCTTTTTTTAAAGTCTCATGGATAATCTGCTGTGACTTTTTTGTTGTTCAAAATCTTGGTGACTCTCCCAATCCTAAAAAGATTGTTAGGAGCTCAAAAATTAAGGTTGGCTTTTTCCAAACGGAGATTTCTATTTTAGGTCCAAATGAAACTTTTCATATTACTGAGTAGAAATATGGAGATAATTTGGCATTTCTTAAGAGAAAGATAGAAATTCCAAGTGAAAGTAGTAAAGAAACCAAGGAAGTGAAATCAAAAGATAACTGCAACCTACTCAAAATAAACATTATCCTCAACAAATTGATTTTACAAAAATGTCAATTTTCCTTTTTGTTGTCATTTGAAAACTCGGGACAATACCCTTAGCTCGAGAAAATGATGAATCTTTCAAACGGTGATTTCTCTTCTAATTTCATATGCTTGGATTACGAATATGCTTTGTTTAATATTTTCTTCCATAGACATCTTATGCATTCCTGGTTTATCCTGTTCCTTCAATCATGTAAAAATATTTTTCCAAAATGGTTTCAAAATTGATGTGAATATTTTGGAATTGAAGAGAATATTAAACCTTGTCTCTCTGTTCAAGGATTCAAAAACTTTACGAACGAGGGAAAAACCATTTTATGTGCCCAAGAAAATGTTTTATTCCAATTTATCCTCTTTTTTTAAAGTCTTATGGATCATCTGCTGTGACTTTTTTGTTGTTCAAAATCTTGCTGACTCTCCCAATCCTAAAAAGATTGTTAGGAGCTCAAAAATTAAGGTTAGCTTTTTCCAAACGGAGATTTCTATTTTAGGTCCAAATGAAACTTTTCATATTACTGAGTGGAAATATGGAGATAATTTGGCATTTCTTAAGAGAAAGATAGAAATTCCAAGTGAAAGTAGTAAAGAAACCAAGGAAGTGAAATCAAAAGATAACTGCAACCTACTCAAAATAAACATTATCCTCAACAAATTGATTTTTCAAAAATGTCAATTTTCCTTTTTGTTGTCATTTGAAAACTCGGGACAATACCCTTAGCTCGAGAAAATGATGAATCTTTCAAACGGTGATTTCTCTTCTAATTTCATATGCTTGGATTACGAATATGCTTTGTTTAATATTTTCTTCCATAGACATCTTATGCATTCCTGGTTTATACTGTTCCTTCAATCATGTAAAAATACTTTTCCAAAATGGTTTCAAAATTGGCGTGAATATTTTGGAATTGAAGAGAATATTTTACCTAGTCTCTCTCTTCAAGGATTCAAAAACTTTACGTACGAGGGAAAAACCATTTTATGTGCCCAAGAAAACGTTTTATTCCAATTTATCCTCTTTTTTAAAGTCTCATGGATCATCTGCTGTGACTTTTTTGTTGTTCAAAATCTTGGTGACTCTCCCAATCCTAAAAAGATTGTTAGGAGCTAAAAAATTAAAGTTAGCTTTTTCCAAAAGGAGATTTCTATTTTAGGTCCAAATGAAACTTTTCATATTACTGAGTGGAAATATGGAGATAATTTGGCATTTCTTAAGAGAAAGATAGAAATTACAAGTGAAAGTAGTAAAGAAACCAAGGAAGTGAAATCAAAAGATAACTGCAACCTACTCAAAATAAACATTATCCTCAACAAATTGATTTTTCAAAAATGTCAATTTTCCTTTTTGTTGTCATTTGAAAACTCGGGACAATACCCTTAGCTCGAGAAAATGATGAATCTTTCAAACGGTGATTTCTCTTCTAATTTCATATGCTTGGATTACGAATATGCTTTGTTTAATATTTTCTTCCATAGACATCTTATGCATTCCTGGTTTATCCTGTTCCTTTAATCATGTAAAAATACTTTTCCAAAATGGTTTCAAAATTGGTGTGAATATTTTGGAATTGAAGAGAATATTTAACCTAGTCTCTCTCTTCAAGGATTCAAAAACTTTACGTACGAGGGAAAAACCATTTTATGTGCCCAAGAAAACGTTTTATTCCAATTTATCCTCTTTTTTAAAGTCTCATGGATCATCTGTTGTGACTTTTTTGTTGTTCAAAATCTTGGTGACTCTCCCAATCCTAAAAAGATTGTTAGGAGCTCAAAAATTAAAGTTAGCTTTTTCCAAAAGGAGATTTCTATTTTAGGTCCAAATGAAACTTTTCATATTACTGAGTAGAAATATGGAGATAATTTGGCATTTCTTAAGAGAAAGATAGAAATTCCAAGTGAAAGTAGTAAAGAAACAAAGGGAGTGAAATCAAAAGATAACTGCAACCTACTCAAAATAAACATTATCCTCAACAAATTGATTTTTCAAAAATGTCAATTTTCCTTTTTGTTGTCATTTGAAAACTCGGGACAATACCCTTAGCTCGAGAAAATGATGAATCTTTCAAACGGTGATTTCTCTTCTAATTTCATATGCTTGGATTACGAATATGCTTTGTTTAATATTTTCTTCCATAGACATCTTATGCATTCCTGGTTTATCCTGTTCCTTCAATCATGTAAAAATACTTTTCCAAAATGGTTTCAAAATTGGTGTGAATATTTTGGAATTGAAGAGAATATTTTACCTAGTCTCTCTCTTCAAGGATTCAAAAACTTTACGTACGAGGGAAAAACCATTTTATGTGCCCAAGAAAACGTTTTATTCCAATTTATCCTCTTTTTTAAAGTCTCATGGATCATCTGCTGTGACTTTTTTGTTGTTCAAAATCTTGGTGACTCTCCCAATCCTAAAAAGATTGTTAGGAGCTAAAAAATTAAAGTTAGCTTTTTCCAAAAGGAGATTTCTATTTTAGGTCCAAATGAAACTTTTCATATTACTGAGTGGAAATATGGAGATAATTTGGCATTTCTTAAGAGAAAGATAGAAATTACAAGTGAAAGTAGTAAAGAAACCAAGGAAGTGAAATCAAAAGATAACTGCAACCTACTCAAAATAAACATTATCCTCAACAAATTGATTTTTCAAAAATGTCAATTTTCCTTTTTGTTGTCATTTGAAAACTCGGGACAATACCCTTAGCTCGAGAAAATGATGAATCTTTCAAACGGTGATTTCTCTTCTAATTTCATATGCTTGGATTACGAATATGCTTTGTTTAATATTTTCTTCCATAGACATCTTATGCATTCCTGGTTTATCCTGTTCCTTTAATCATGTAAAAATACTTTTCCAAAATGGTTTCAAAATTGGTGTGAATATTTTGGAATTGAAGAGAATATTTAACCTAGTCTCTCTCTTCAAGGATTCAAAAACTTTACGTACGAGGGAAAAACCATTTTATGTGCCCAAGAAAACGTTTTATTCCAATTTATCCTCTTTTTTAAAGTCTCATGGATCATCTGTTGTGACTTTTTTGTTGTTCAAAATCTTGGTGACTCTCCCAATCCTAAAAAGATTGTTAGGAGCTCAAAAATTAAAGTTAGCTTTTTCCAAAAGGAGATTTCTATTTTAGGTCCAAATGAAACTTTTCATATTACTGAGTAGAAATATGGAGATAATTTGGCATTTCTTAAGAGAAAGATAGAAATTCCAAGTGAAAGTAGTAAAGAAACAAAGGGAGTGAAATCAAAAGATAACTGCAACCTACTCAAAATAAACATTATCCTCAACAAATTGATTTTTCAAAAATGTCAATTTTCCTTTTTGTTGTCATTTGAAAACTCGGGACAATACCCTTAGCTCGAGAAAATGATGAATCTTTCAAACGGTGATTTCTCTTCTAATTTCATATGCTTGGATTACGAATATGCTTTGTTTAATATTTTCTTCCATAGACATCTTATGCATTCCTGGTTTATCCTGTTCCTTCAATCATGTAAAAATACTTTTCCAAAATGGTTTCAAAATTGGTGTGAATATTTTGGAATTGAAGAGAATATTTTACCTAGTCTCTCTCTTCAAGGATTCAAAAACTTTACGTATGAGGGAGAAACCATTTTATGTGCCCAAGAAAACGTTTTATTCCAATTTATCCTCTTTTTTAAAGTCTCATGGATCATCTGCTGTGACTTTTTTGTTGTTCAAAATCTTGGTGACTCTCCCAATCCTAAAAAGATTGTTCGGAGCTCAAAAATTAAGGTTAGCTTTTTCCAAACGGAGATTTCTATTTTAGGTCCAAATGAAACTTTTCATATTACTGAGTGGAAATATGGAGATAATTTGACATTTCTTAAGAGAAAGATAGAAATTCCAAGTGAAAGTAGTAAAGAAACAAAGGGAGTGAAATCAAAAGATAACTGCAACCCACTCAAAATAAACATTATCCTCAACAAATTGATTTTTCAAAAATGTCAATTTTCCTTTTTGTTGTCATTTGAAAACTCGGGACAATACCCTTAGCTCGAGAAAATGATGAATCTTTCAAACGGTGATTTCTCTTCTAATTTCATATGCTTGGATTACGAATATGCTTTGTTTAATATTTTCTTCCATAGACATCTTATGCATTCCTGGTTTATCCTGTTCCTTCAATCATGTAAAAATACTTTTCCAAAATGGTTTCAAAATTGGTGTGAATATTTTGGAATTGAAGAGAATATTTAACCTAGTCTCTCTCTTCAAGGATTCAAAAACTTTACGTACGAGGGAAAAACCATTTTATGTGCCCAAGAAAACGTTTTATTCCAATTTATCCTCTTTTTTTAAAGTCTCATGGATCATCTGCTGTGAATTTTTTGTTGTTCAAAATCTTGGTGACTCTCCCAATCCTAAAAAGATTGTTAGGAGCTCAAAAATTAAGGTTGTCTTTTTCCAAACGGAGATTTCTATTTTAGGTCCAAATGAAACTTTTCATATTACTGAGTAGAAATATGGAGATAATTTGGCATTTCTTAAGAGAAAGATAGAAATTCCAAGTGAAAGTAGTAAAGAAACCAAGGAAGTGAAATCAAAAGATAACTGCAACCTACTCAAAATAAACATTATCCTCAACAAATTGATTTTACAAAAATGTCAATTTTCCTTTTTGTTGTCATTTGAAAACTCGGGACAATACCCTTAGCTCGAGAAAATGATGAATCTTTCAAACGGTGATTTCTCTTCTAATTTCATATGCTTGGATTACGAATATGCTTTGTTTAATATTTTCTTCCATAGACATCTTATGCATTCCTGGTTTATCCCGTTCCTTCAATCATGAAAAAATAGTTTTCCAAAATGGTTTCAAAATTGGTGTGAATATTTTGGAATTGAAGAGAATATTTTACCTAGTCTCTCTCTTCAAGGATTCAAAAACTTTACGTATGAGGGAAAAACCATTTTATGTGCCCAAGAAAACGTTTTATTCCAATTTATCCTCTTTTTTAAAGTCTCTTGGATCATCTGCTGTAACTTTTTTGTTGTTCAAAATCTTGGTGACTCTCCCAATCCTAAAAAGATTGTTAGGAGCTCAAAAATTAAAGTTAGCTTTTTCCAAAACGAGATTTCTATTTTAGGTCCAAATGAAACTTTTCATATTACTGAGTAGAAATATGGAGATAATTTGGCATTTCTTAAGAGAAAGATAGAAATTCCAAGTGAAAGTAGTAAAGAAACCAAGGAAGTGAAATCAAAAGATAACTGCAACCTACTCAAAATAAACATTATCCTCAACAAATTGATTTTTCAAAAATGTCAATTTTCCTTTTTGTTGTCATTTGAAAACTCGGGACAATACCCTTAGCTCGAGAAAATGATGAATCTTTCAAACGGTGATTTCTCTTCTAATTTCATATGCTTGGATTACGAATATGCTTTGTTTAATATTTTCTTCCATAGACATCTTATGCATTCCTGGTTTATCCTGTTCCTTCAATCATGTAAAAATACTTTTCCAAAATGGTTTCAAAATTGGTGTGAATATTTTGGAATTGAAGAGAATATTTAACCTAGTCTCTCTCTTCAAGGATTCAAAAACTTTACGTACGAGGGAAAAACCATTTTATGTGCCCAAGAAAACGTTTTATTCCAATTTATCCTCTTTTTTTAAAGTCTCATGGATCATCTGCTGTGACTTTTTTGTTGTTCAAAATCTTGGTGACTCTCCCAATCCTAAAAAGATTGTTAGGAGCTCAAAAATTAAGGTTGTCTTTTTCCAAACGGAGATTTCTATTTTAGGTCCAAATGAAACTTTTCATATTACTGAGTAGAAATATGGAGATAATTTGGCATTTCTTAAGAGAAAGATAGAAATTCCAAGTGAAAGTAGTAAAGAAACCAAGGAAGTGAAATCAAAAGATAACTGCAACCTACTCAAAATAAACATTATCCTCAACAAATTGATTTTACAAAAATGTCAATTTTCCTTTTTGTTGTCATTTGAAAACTCGGGACAATACCCTTAGCTCGAGAAAATGATGAATCTTTCAAACGGTGATTTCTCTTCTAATTTCATATGCTTGGATTACGAATATGCTTTGTTTAATATTTTCTTCCATAGACATCTTATGCATTCCTGGTTTATCCCGTTCCTTCAATCATGAAAAAATAGTTTTCCAAAATGGTTTCAAAATTGGTGTGAATATTTTGGAATTGAAGAGAATATTTTACCTAGTCTCTCTCTTCAAGGATTCAAAAACTTTACGTAAGAGGGAAAAACCATTTTATGTGCCCAAGAAAACGTTTTATTCCAATTTATCCTCTTTTTTAAAGTCTCATGGATCATCTGCTGTGACTTTTTTGTTGTTCAAAATCTTGGTGACTCTCCCAATCCTAAAAAGATTGTTAGGAGCTCAAAAATTAAAGTTAGCTTTTTCCAAAACGAGATTTCTATTTTAGGTCCAAATGAAACTTTTCATATTATTGAGTAGAAATATGGAGATAATTTGGCATTTCTTAAGAGAAAGATAGAAATTCCAAGTGAAAGTAGTAAAGAAACCAAGGAAGTGAAATCAAAAGATAACTGCAACCTACTCAAAATAAACATTATCCTCAACAAATTGATTTTTCAAAAATGTCAATTTTCCTTTTTGTTGTCATTTGAAAACTCGGGACAATACCCTTAGCTCGAGAAAATGATGAATCTTTCAAACGGTGATTTCTCTTCTAATTTCATATGCTTGGATTACGAATATGCTTTGTTTAATATTTTCTTCCATAGACATCTTATGCATTCCTGGTTTATCCTGTTCCTTCAATCATGTAAAAATACTTTTCCAAAATGGTTTCAAAATTGGTGTGAATATTTTGGAATTGAAGAGAATATTTTACCTAGTATCTCTCTTCAAGGATTCAAAAACTTTACGTACGAGGGAAAAACCATTTTATGTGCCCAAGAAAACGTTTTATTCCAATTTATCCTCTTTTTTTAAAGTCTCATGGATCATCTGCTGTGACTTTTTTGTTGTTCAAAATCTTGGTGACTCTCCCAATCCTAAAAAGATTGTTAGGAGCTCAAAAATTAAAGTTAGCTTTTTCCAAAAGGAGATTTCTATTTTAGGTCCAAATGAAACTTTTCATATTACTGAGTAGAAATATGGAGATAATTTGGCATTTCTTAAGAGAAAGATAGAAATTCCAAGTGAAAGTAGTAAAGAAACCAAGGAAGTGAAATCAAAAGATAACTGCAACCTACTCAAAATAAACATTATCCTCAACAAATTGATTTTTCAAAAATGTCAATTTTCCTTTTTGTTGTCATTTGAAAACTCGGGACAATACCCTTAGCTCGAGAAAATGATGAATCTTTCAAACAGTGATTTCTCTTCTAATTTCATATGCTTGGATTACGAATATGCTTTGTTTAATATTTTCTTCCATAGACATCTTATGCATTCCTGGTTTATCCTGTTCCTTCAATCATGTAAAAATACTTTTCCAAAATGGTTTCAAAATTGGTGTGAATATTTTGGAATTGAAGAGAATATTTTACCAAGTCTCTCTCTTCAAGGATTCAAAAACTTTACGTACGAGGGAAAAACCATTTTATGTGCCCAAGAAAACGTTTTATTCCAATTTATCCTCTTTTTTTAAAGTCTCATGGATCATCTGCTGTGACTTTTTTGTTGTTCAAAATCTTGGTGACTCTCCCAATCCTAAAAAGATTGTTAGGAGCTCAAAAATTAAAGTTAGCTTTTTCCAAAAGGAGATTTCTATTTTAGGTCCAATTGAAACTTTTCATATTACTGAGTAGAAATATGGAGATAATTTGGCATTTCTTAAGAGAAAGATAGAAATTCCAAGTGAAAGTAGTAAAGAAACCAAGGAAGTGAAATCAAAAGATAACTGCAACCTACTCAAAATAAACATTATCCTCAACAAATTGATTTTTCAAAAATGTCAATTTTCCTTTTTGTTGTCATTTGAAAACTCGGGACAATACCCTTAGCTCGAGAAAATGATGAATCTTTCAAACAGTGATTTCTCTTCTAATTTCATATGCTTGGATTACGAATATGCTTTGTTTAATATTTTCTTCCATAGACATCTTATGCATTCCTGGTTTATCCTGTTCCTTCAATCATGTAAAAATACTTTTCCAAAATGGTTTCAAAATTGGTGTGAATATTTTGGAATTGAAGAGAATATTTTACCTAGTATCTCTCTTCAAGGATTCAAAAACTTTACGTACGAGGGAAAAACCATTTTATGTGCCCAAGAAAACGTTTTATTCCAATTTATCCTCTTTTTTTAAAGTCTCATGGATCATCTGCTGTGACTTTTTTGTTGTTCAAAATCTTGGTGACTCTCCCAATCCTAAAAAGATTGTTAGGAGCTCAAAAATTAAAGTTAGCTTTTTCCAAAAGGAGATTTCTATTTTAGGTCCAAATGAAACTTTTCATATTACTGAGTAGAAATATGGAGATAATTTGGCATTTCTTAAGAGAAAGATAGAAATTCCAAGTGAAAGTAGTAAAGAAACCAAGGAAGTGAAATCAAAAGATAACTGCAACCTACTCAAAATAAACATTATCCTCAACAAATTGATTTTTCAAAAATGTCAATTTTCCTTTTTGTTGTCATTTGAAAACTCGGGACAATACCCTTAGCTCGAGAAAATGATGAATCTTTCAAACAGTGATTTCTCTTCTAATTTCATATGCTTGGATTACGAATATGCTTTGTTTAATATTTTCTTCCATAGACATCTTATGCATTCCTGGTTTATCCTGTTCCTTCAATCATGTAAAAATACTTTTCCAAAATGGTTTCAAAATTGGTGTGAATATTTTGGAATTGAAGAGAATATTTTACCTAGTCTCTCTCTTCAAGGATTCAAAAACTTTACGTACGAGGGAAAAACCATTTTATGTGCCCAAGAAAACGTTTTATTCCAATTTATCCTCTTTTTTTAAAGTCTCATGGATCATCTGCTGTGACTTTTTTGTTGTTCAAAATCTTGGTGACTCTCCCAATCCTAAAAAGATTGTTAGGAGCTCAAAAATTAAAGTTAGCTTTTTCCAAAAGGAGATTTCTATTTTAGGTCCAATTGAAACTTTTCATATTACTGAGTAGAAATATGGAGATAATTTGGCATTTCTTAAGAGAAAGATAGAAATTCCAAGTGAAAGTAGTAAAGAAACAAAGGGAGTGAAATCAAAAGATAACTGCAACCTACTCAAAATAAACATTATCCTCAACAAATTGATTTTTCAAAAATGTCAATTTTCCTTTTTGTTGTCATTTGAAAACTCGGGACAATACCCTTAGCTCGAGAAAATGATGAATCTTTCAAACGGTGATTTCTCTTCTAATTTCATATGCTTGGATTACGAATATGCTTTGTTTAATATTTTCTTCCATAGACATCTTATGCATTCCTGGTTTATCCTGTTCCTTCAATCATGTAAAAATACTTTTCCAAAATGGTTTCAAAATTGGTGTGAATATTTTGGAATTGAAGAGAATATTTAACCTAGTCTCTCTCTTCAAGGATTCAAAAACATTACGTACGAGGGAAAAACCATTTTATGTGCCCAAGAAAACGTTTTATTCCAATTTATCCTCTTTTTTTAAAGTCTCATGGATCATCTGCTGTGACTTTTTTGTTGTTCAAAATCTTGGTGACTCTCCCAATCCTAAAAAGATTGTTAGGAGCTCAAAAATTAAAGTTAGCTTTCTCCAAAAGGAGATTTCTATTTTAGGTCCAAATGAAACTTTTCATATTACTGAGTAGAAATATGGAGATAATTTGGCATTTCTTAAGAGAAAGATAGAAATTCCAAGTGAAAGTAGTAAAGAAACAAAGGGAGTGAAATCAAAAGATAACTGCAACCTACTCAAAATAAACATTATCCTCAACAAATTGATTTTTCAAAAATGTCAATTTTCCTTTTTGTTGTCATTTGAAAACTCGGGACAATACCCTTAGCTCGAGAAAATGATGAATCTTTCAAACGGTGATTTCTCTTCTAATTTCATATGCTTGGATTACGAATATGCTTTGTTTAATATTTTCTTCCATAGACATCTTATGCATTCCTGGTTTATCCTGTTCCTTCAATCATGTAAAAATACTTTTCCAAAATGGTTTCAAAATTGGTGTGAATATTTTGGAATTGAAGAGAATATTTAACCTAGTCTCTCTCTTCAAGGATTCAAAAACATTACGTACGAGGGAAAAACCATTTTATGTGCCCAAGAAAACGTTTTATTCCAATTTATCCTCTTTTTTTAAAGTCTCATGGATCATCTGCTGTGACTTTTTTGTTGTTCAAAATCTTGGTTACTCTCCCAATCCTAAAAAGATTGTTAGGAGCTCAAAAATTAAAGTTAGCTTTTTCCAAAAGGAGATTTCTATTTTAGGTCCAAATGAAACTTTTCATATTACTGAGTGGAAATATGGAGATAATTTGGCATTTCTTAAGAGAAAGATAGAAATTCCAAGTGAAAGTAGTAAAGAAACAAAGGGAGTGAAATCAAAAGATAACTGCAACCTACTCAAAATAAACATTATCCTCAACAAATTGATTTTTCAAAAATGTCAATTTTCCTTTTTGTTGTCATTTGAAAACTCGGGACAATACCCTTAGCTCGAGAAAATGATGAATCTTTCAAAAGGTGATTTCTCTTCTAATTTCATATGCTTGGATTACGGATATGCTTTGTTTAATATTTTCTTCCATAGACATCTTATGCATTTCTGGTTTATCCTGTTCCTTCAATCATGAAAAAATAGTTTTCCAAAATGGTTTCAAAATTGGTGTGAGTATTTTGGAATTGAAGAGAATATTTTACCTAGTCTCTCTCTTCAAGGATTCAAAAACTTTACGTACGAGGGAAAAACCATTTTATGTGCCCAAGAAAACGTTTTATTCCAATTTATCCTCTTTTTTTAAAGTCTCATGGATCATCTGCTGTGACTTTTTTGTTGTTCAAAATCTTGGTGACTCTCCCAATCCTAAAAAGATTGTTAGGAGCTCAAAAATTAAAGTTAGCTTTTTCCAAAAGGAGATTTCTATTTTAGGTCCAAATGAAACTTTTCATATTACTGAGTAGAAATATGGAGATAATTTGGCATTTCTTAAGAGAAAGATAGAAATTCCAAGTGAAAGTAGTAAAGAAACAAAGGGTGTGAAATCAAAAGATAACTGCAACCTACTCAAAATAAACATTATCCTCAACAAATTGATTTTTCAAAAATGTCAATTTTCCTTTTTGTTGTCATTTGAAAACTCGGGACAATACCCTTAGCTCGAGAAAATGATGAATCTTTCAAACGGTGATTTCTCTTCTAATTTCATATGCTTGGATTACGAATATGCTTTGTTTAATATTTTCTTCCATAGACATCTTATGCATTCCTGGTTTATCCTGTTCCTTCAATCATGTAAAAATACTTTTCCAAAATGGTTTCAAAATTGGTGTGAATATTTTGGAATTGAAGAGAATATTTAACCTAGTCTCTCTCTTCAAGGATTCAAA
Source organism: Ligustrum vulgare (assembly GCA_963555705.1). Taxonomy (NCBI): domain Eukaryota; kingdom Viridiplantae; phylum Streptophyta; class Magnoliopsida; order Lamiales; family Oleaceae; genus Ligustrum; species Ligustrum vulgare. Next base: position 39,707 of record CAUVWQ010000016.1, on the reverse strand, counting down.
AACTTTACGTACGAGGGAAAAACCATTTTATGTGCCCAAGAAAAGGTTTTATTCCAATTTATCCTCTTTTTTTAAAGTCTCATGGATCATCTGCTGTGACTTTTTTGTTGTTCAAAATCTTGGTGACTCTCCCAATCCTAAAAAGATTGTTAGGAGCTCAAAAATTAAGGTTAGCTTTTTCCAAACGGAGATTTCTATTTTAGGTCCAAATGAAACTTTTCATATTACTGAGTGGAAATATGGAGATAATTTGGCATTTCTTAAGAGAAAGATAGAAATTCGAAGTGAAAGTAGTAAAGAAACCAAGGAAGTGAAATCAAAAGATAACATGCAACCTACTCAAAATAAACATTATCCTCAACAAATTGATTTTTCAAAAATGTCAATTTTCCTTTTTGTTGTCATTTGAAAACTCGGGACAATACCCTTAGCTCGAGAAAATGATGAATCTTTCAAACGGTGATTTCTCTTCTAATTTCATATGCTTTGATTACGAATATGCTTTGTTTAATATTTTCTTCCGTAGACATCTTATGCATTCCTGGTTTATCCTGTTCCTTCAATCATGTAAAAATACTTTTCCAAAATGGTTTCAAAATTGGTGTGAATATTTTGGAATTGAAGAGAATATTTAACCTAGTCTCTCTCTTCAAGGATTCAAAAACTTTACGTACGAGGGAAAAACCATTTTATGTGCCCAAGAAAACATTTTATTCCAATTTATCCTCTTTTTTTAAAGTCTCATGGATCATCTGCTGTGACTTTTTTGTTGTTCAAAATCTTGGTGACTCTCCCAATCCTAAAAAGATTGTTAGGAGCTCAAAAATTAAAGTTAGCTTTCTCCAAAAGGAGATTTCTATTTTAGGTCCAAATGAAACTTTTCATATTACTGAGTAGAAATATGGAGATAATTTGGCATTTCTTAAGAGAAAGATAGAAATTCCAAGTGAAAGTAGTAAAGAAACAAAGGGAGTGAAATCAAAAGATAACTGCAACCTACTCAAAATAAACATTATCCTCAACAAATTGATTTTTCAAAAATGTCAATTTTCCTTTTTGTTGTCATTTGAAAACTCGGGACAATACCCTTAGCTCGAGAAAATGATGAATCTTTCAAACGGTGATTTCTCTTCTAATTTCATATGCTTGGATTACGAATATGCTTTGTTTAATATTTTCTTCCATAGACATCTTATGCATTCCTGGTTTATCCTGTTCCTTCAATCATGTAAAAATACTTTTCCAAAATGGTTTCAAAATTGGTGTGAATATTTTGGAATTGAAGAGAATATTTAACCTAGTCTCTCTCTTCAAGGATTCAAAAACATTACGTACGAGGGAAAAACCATTTTATGTGCCCAAGAAAACGTTTTATTCCAATTTATCCTCTTTTTTTAAAGTCTCATGGATCATCTGCTGTGACTTTTTTGTTGTTCAAAATCTTGGTGACTCTCCCAATCCTAAAAAGATTGTTAGGAGCTCAAAAATTAAAGTTAGCTTTTTCCAAAAGGAGATTTCTATTTTACGTCCAAATGAAACTTTTCATATTACTGAGTGGAAATATGGAGATAATTTGGCATTTCTTAAGAGAAAGATAGAAATTCCAAGTGAAAGTAGTAAAGAAACAAAGGGAGTGAAATCAAAAGATAACTGCAACCTACTCAAAATAAACATTATCCTCAACAAATTGATTTTTCAAAAATGTCAATTTTCCTTTTTGTTGTCATTTGAAAACTCGGGACAATACCCTTAGCTCGAGAAAATGATGAATCTTTCAAAAGGTGATTTCTCTTCTAATTTCATATGCTTGGATTACGGATATGCTTTGTTTAATATTTTCTTCCATAGACATCTTATGCATTTCTGGTTTATCCTGTTCCTTCAATCATGAAAAAATAGTTTTCCAAAATGGTTTCAAAATTGGTGTGAGTATTTTGGAATTGAAGAGAATATTTTACCTAGTCTCTCTCTTCAAGGATTCAAAAACTTTACGTACGAGGGAAAAACCATTTTATGTGCCCAAGAAAACGTTTTATTCCAATTTATCCTCTTTTTTTAAAGTCTCATGGATCATCTGCTGTGACTTTTTTGTTGTTCAAAATCTTGGTGACTCTCCCAATCCTAAAAAGATTGTTAGGAGCTCAAAAATTAAAGTTAGCTTTTTCCAAAAGGAGATTTCTATTTTAGGTCCAAATGAAACTTTTCATATTACTGAGTAGAAATATGGAGATAATTTGGCATTTCTTAAGAGAAAGATAGAAATTCCAAGTGAAAGTAGTAAAGAAACCAAGGAAGTGAAATCAAAAGATAACTGCAACCTACTCAAAATAAACATTATCCTCAACAAATTGATTTTTCAAAAATGTCAATTTTCCTTTTTGTTGTCATTTGAAAACTCGGGACAATACCCTTAGCTCGAGAAAATGATGAATCTTTCAAACGGTGATTTCTCTTCTAATTTCATATGCTTGGATTACGAATATGCTTTGTTTAATATTTTCTTCCATAGACATCTTATGCATTCCTGGTTTATCCTGTTCCTTCAATCATGTAAAAATACTTTTCCAAAATGGTTTCAAAATTGGTGTGAATATTTTGGAATTGAAGAGAATATTTAACCTAGTCTCTCTCTTCAAGGATTCAAAAACATTACGTACGAGGGAAAAACCATTTTATGTGCCCAAGAAAACGTTTTATTCCAATTTATCCTCTTTTTTTAAAGTCTCATGGATCATCTGCTGTGACTTTTTTGTTGTTCAAAATCTTGGTGACTCTCCCAATCCTAAAAAGATTGTTAGGAGCTCAAAAATTAAGGTTAGCTTTTTCCAAACGGAGATTTCTATTTTAGGTCCAAATGAAACTTTTCATATTACTGAGTGGAAATATGGAGATAATTTGGCATTTCTTAAGAGAAAGATAGAAATTCGAAGTGAAAGTAGTAAAGAAACCAAGGAAGTGAAATCAAAAGATAACATGCAACCTACTCAAAATAAACATTATCCTCAACAAATTGATTTTTCAAAAATGTCAATTTTCCTTTTTGTTGTCATTTGAAAACTCGGGACAATACCCTTAGCTCGAGAAAATGATGAATCTTTCAAACGGTGATTTCTCTTCTAATTTCATATGCTTTGATTACGAATATGCTTTGTTTAATATTTTCTTCCGTAGACATCTTATGCATTCCTGGTTTATCCTGTTCCTTCAATCATGTAAAAATACTTTTCCAAAATGGTTTCAAAATTGGTGTGAATATTTTGGAATTGAAGAGAATATTTAACCTAGTCTCTCTCTTCAAGGATTCAAAAACTTTACGTACGAGGGAAAAACCATTTTATGTGCCCAAGAAAACATTTTATTCCAATTTATCCTCTTTTTTTAAAGTCTCATGGATCATCTGCTGTGACTTTTTTGTTGTTCAAAATCTTGGTGACTCTCCCAATCCTAAAAAGATTGTTAGGAGCTCAAAAATTAAAGTTAGCTTTCTCCAAAAGGAGATTTCTATTTTAGGTCCAAATGAAACTTTTCATATTACTGAGTAGAAATATGGAGATAATTTGGCATTTCTTAAGAGAAAGATAGAAATTCCAAGTGAAAGTAGTAAAGAAACAAAGGGAGTGAAATCAAAAGATAACTGCAACCTACTCAAAATAAACATTATCCTCAACAAATTGATTTTTCAAAAATGTCAATTTTCCTTTTTGTTGTCATTTGAAAACTCGGGACAATACCCTTAGCTCGAGAAAATGATGAATCTTTCAAACGGTGATTTCTCTTCTAATTTCATATGCTTGGATTACGAATATGCTTTGTTTAATATTTTCTTCCATAGACATCTTATGCATTCCTGGTTTATCCTGTTCCTTCAATCATGTAAAAATACTTTTCCAAAATGGTTTCAAAATTGGTGTGAATATTTTGGAATTGAAGAGAATATTTAACCTAGTCTCTCTCTTCAAGGATTCAAAAACATTACGTACGAGGGAAAAACCATTTTATGTGCCCAAGAAAACGTTTTATTCCAATTTATCCTCTTTTTTTAAAGTCTCATGGATCATCTGCTGTGACTTTTTTGTTGTTCAAAATCTTGGTGACTCTCCCAATCCTAAAAAGATTGTTAGGAGCTCAAAAATTAAAGTTAGCTTTTTCCAAAAGGAGATTTCTATTTTACGTCCAAATGAAACTTTTCATATTACTGAGTGGAAATATGGAGATAATTTGGCATTTCTTAAGAGAAAGATAGAAATTCCAAGTGAAAGTAGTAAAGAAACAAAGGGAGTGAAATCAAAAGATAACTGCAACCTACTCAAAATAAACATTATCCTCAACAAATTGATTTTTCAAAAATGTCAATTTTCCTTTTTGTTGTCATTTGAAAACTCGGGACAATACCCTTAGCTCGAGAAAATGATGAATCTTTCAAAAGGTGATTTCTCTTCTAATTTCATATGCTTGGATTACGGATATGCTTTGTTTAATATTTTCTTCCATAGACATCTTATGCATTTCTGGTTTATCCTGTTCCTTCAATCATGAAAAAATAGTTTTCCAAAATGGTTTCAAAATTGGTGTGAGTATTTTGGAATTGAAGAGAATATTTTACCTAGTCTCTCTCTTCAAGGATTCAAAAACTTTACGTACGAGGGAAAAACCATTTTATGTGCCCAAGAAAACGTTTTATTCCAATTTATCCTCTTTTTTTAAAGTCTCATGGATCATCTGCTGTGACTTTTTTGTTGTTCAAAATCTTGGTGACTCTCCCAATCCTAAAAAGATTGTTAGGAGCTCAAAAATTAAAGTTAGCTTTTTCCAAAAGGAGATTTCTATTTTAGGTCCAAATGAAACTTTTCATATTACTGAGTAGAAATATGGAGATAATTTGGCATTTCTTAAGAGAAAGATAGAAATTCCAAGTGAAAGTAGTAAAGAAACCAAGGAAGTGAAATCAAAAGATAACTGCAACCTACTCAAAATAAACATTATCCTCAACAAATTGATTTTTCAAAAATGTCAATTTTCCTTTTTGTTGTCATTTGAAAACTCGGGACAATACCCTTAGCTCGAGAAAATGATGAATCTTTCAAACGGTGATTTCTCTTCTAATTTCATATGCTTGGATTACGAATATGCTTTGTTTAATATTTTCTTCCATAGACATCTTATGCATTCCTGGTTTATCCTGTTCCTTCAATCATGTAAAAATACTTTTCCAAAATGGTTTCAAAATTGGTGTGAATATTTTGGAATTGAAGAGAATATTTAACCTAGTCTCTCTCTTCAAGGATTCAAAAACATTACGTACGAGGGAAAAACCATTTTATGTGCCCAAGAAAACGTTTTATTCCAATTTATCCTCTTTTTTTAAAGTCTCATGGATCATCTGCTGTGACTTTTTTGTTGTTCAAAATCTTGGTGACTCTCCCAATCCTAAAAAGATTGTTAGGAGCTCAAAAATTAAAGTTAGCTTTTTCCAAAAGGAGATTTCTATTTTACGTCCAAATGAAACTTTTCATATTACTTAGTGGAAATATGGAGATAATTTGGCATTTCTTAAGAGAAAGATAGAAATTCCAAGTGAAAGTAGTAAAGAAACAAAGGGAGTGAAATCAAAAGATAACTGCAACCTACTCAAAATAAACATTATCCTCAACAAATTGATTTTTCAAAAATGTCAATTTTCCTTTTTGTTGTCATTTGAAAACTCGGGACAATACCCTTAGCTCGAGAAAATGATGAATCTTTCAAAAGGTGATTTCTCTTCTAATTTCATATGCTTGGATTACGGATATGCTTTGTTTAATATTTTCTTCCATAGACATCTTATGCATTTCTGGTTTATCCTGTTCCTTCAATCATGAAAAAATAGTTTTCCAAAATGGTTTCAAAATTGGTGTGAGTATTTTGGAATTGAAGAGAATATTTTACCTAGTCTCTCTCTTCAAGGATTCAAAAACTTTACGTACGAGGGAAAAACCATTTTATGTGCCCAAGAAAACGTTTTATTCCAATTTATCCTCTTTTTTTAAAGTCTCATGGATCATCTGCTGTGACTTTTTTGTTGTTCAAAATCTTGGTGACTCTCCCAATCCTAAAAAGATTGTTAGGAGCTCAAAAATTAAAGTTAGCTTTTTCCAAAAGGAGATTTCTATTTTACGTCCAAATGAAACTTTTCATATTACTGAGTGGAAATATGGAGATAATTTGGCATTTCTTAAGAGAAAGATAGAAATTCCAAGTGAAAGTAGTAAAGAAACAAAGGGAGTGAAATCAAAAGATAACTGCAACCTACTCAAAATAAACATTATCCTCAACAAATTGATTTTTCAAAAATGTCAATTTTCCTTTTTGTTGTCATTTGAAAACTCGGGACAATACCCTTAGCTCGAGAAAATGATGAATCTTTCAAAAGGTGATTTCTCTTCTAATTTCATATGCTTGGATTACGGATATGCTTTGTTTAATATTTTCTTCCATAGACATCTTATGCATTTCTGGTTTATCCTGTTCCTTCAATCATGAAAAAATAGTTTTCCAAAATGGTTTCAAAATTGGTGTGAGTATTTTGGAATTGAAGAGAATATTTTACCTAGTCTCTCTCTTCAAGGATTCAAAAACTTTACGTACGAGGGAAAAACCATTTTATGTGCCCAAGAAAACGTTTTATTCCAATTTATCCTCTTTTTTTAAAGTCTCATGGATCATCTGCTGTGACTTTTTTGTTGTTCAAAATCTTGGTGACTCTCCCAATCCTAAAAAGATTGTTAGGAGCTCAAAAATTAAAGTTAGCTTTTTCCAAAAGGAGATTTCTATTTTAGGTCCAAATGAAACTTTTCATATTACTGAGTAGAAATATGGAGATAATTTGGCATTTCTTAAGAGAAAGATAGAAATTCCAAGTGAAAGTAGTAAAGAAACAAAGGGAGTGAAATCAAAAGATAACTGCAACCTACTCAAAATAAACATTATCCTCAACAAATTGATTTTTCAAAAATGTCAATTTTCCTTTTTGTTGTCATTTGAAAACTCGGGACAATACCCTTAGCTCGAGAAAATGATGAATCTTTCAAACGGTGATTTCTCTTCTAATTTCATATGCTTGGATTACGAATATGCTTTGTTTAATATTTTCTTCCATAGACATCTTATGCATTCCTGGTTTATCCTGTTCCTTCAATCATGTAAAAATACTTTTCCAAAATGGTTTCAAAATTGGTGTGAATATTTTGGAATTGAAGAGAATATTTAACCTAGTCTCTCTCTTCAAGGATTCAAAAACATTACGTACGAGGGAAAAACCATTTTATGTGCCCAAGAAAACGTTTTATTCCAATTTATCCTCTTTTTTTAAAGTCTCATGGATCATCTGCTGTGACTTTTTTGTTGTTCAAAATCTTGGTGACTCTCCCAATCCTAAAAAGATTGTTAGGAGCTCAAAAATTAAAGTTAGCTTTTTCCAAAAGGAGATTTCTATTTTAGGTCCAAATGAAACTTTTCATATTACTGAGTAGAAATATGGAGATAATTTGGCATTTCTTAAGAGAAAGATAGAAATTCCAAGTGAAAGTAGTAAAGAAACAAAGGGAGTGAAATCAAAAGATAACTGCAACCTACTCAAAATAAACATTATCCTCAACAAATTGATTTTTCAAAAATGTCAATTTTCCTTTTTGTTGTCATTTGAAAACTCGGGACAATACCCTTAGCTCGAGAAAATGATGAATCTTTCAAACGGTGATTTCTCTTCTAATTTCATATGCTTGGATTACGAATATGCTTTGTTTAATATTTTCTTCCATAGACATCTTATGCATTCCTGGTTTATCCTGTTCCTTCAATCATGAAAAATACTTTTCCAAAATGGTTTCAAAATTGGTGTGAATATTTTGGAATTGAAGAGAATATTTTACCTAGTCTCTCTCTTCAAGGATTCAAAAACTTTACGTACGAGGGAAAAACCATTTTATGTGCCCAAGAAAACGTTTTATTCCAATTTATCCTCTTTTTTTAAAGTCTCATGGATCATCTGCTGTGACTTTTTTGTTGTTCAAAATCTTGGTGACTCTCCCAATCCTAAAAAGATTGTTAGGAGCTCAAAAATTAAAGTTAGCTTTTTCCAAAAGGAGATTTCTATTTTACGTCCAAATGAAACTTTTCATATTACTGAGTGGAAATATGGAGATAATTTGGCATTTCTTAAGAGAAAGATAGAAATTCCAAGTGAAAGTAGTAAAGAAACAAAGGGAGTGAAATCAAAAGATAACTGCAACCTACTCAAAATAAACATTATCCTCAACAAATTGATTTTTCAAAAATGTCAATTTTCCTTTTTGTTGTCATTTGAAAACTCGGGACAATACCCTTAGCTCGAGAAAATGATGAATCTTTCAAAAGGTGATTTCTCTTCTAATTTCATATGCTTGGATTACGGATATGCTTTGTTTAATATTTTCTTCCATAGACATCTTATGCATTTCTGGTTTATCCTGTTCCTTCAATCATGAAAAAATAGTTTTCCAAAATGGTTTCAAAATTGGTGTGAGTATTTTGGAATTGAAGAGAATATTTTACCTAGTCTCTCTCTTCAAGGATTCAAAAACTTTACGTACGAGGGAAAAACCATTTTATGTGCCCAAGAAAACGTTTTATTCCAATTTATCCTCTTTTTTTAAAGTCTCATGGATCATCTGCTGTGACTTTTTTGTTGTTCAAAATCTTGGTGACTCTCCCAATCCTAAAAAGATTGTTAGGAGCTCAAAAATTAAAGTTAGCTTTTTCCAAAAGGAGATTTCTATTTTAGGTCCAAATGAAACTTTTCATATTACTGAGTAGAAATATGGAGATAATTTGGCATTTCTTAAGAGAAAGATAGAAATTCCAAGTGAAAGTAGTAAAGAAACAAAGGGAGTGAAATCAAAAGATAACTGCAACCTACTCAAAATAAACATTATCCTCAACAAATTGATTTTTCAAAAATGTCAATTTTCCTTTTTGTTGTCATTTGAAAACTCGGGACAATACCCTTAGCTCGAGAAAATGATGAATCTTTCAAACGGTGATTTCTCTTCTAATTTCATATGCTTGGATTACGAATATGCTTTGTTTAATATTTTCTTCCATAGACATCTTATGCATTCCTGGTTTATCCTGTTCCTTCAATCATGTAAAAATACTTTTCCAAAATGGTTTCAAAATTGGTGTGAATATTTTGGAATTGAAGAGAATATTTAACCTAGTCTCTCTCTTCAAGGATTCAAAAACATTACGTACGAGGGAAAAACCATTTTATGTGCCCAAGAAAACGTTTTATTCCAATTTATCCTCTTTTTTTAAAGTCTCATGGATCATCTGCTGTGACTTTTTTGTTGTTCAAAATCTTGGTGACTCTCCCAATCCTAAAAAGATTGTTAGGAGCTCAAAAATTAAAGTTAGCTTTTTCCAAAAGGAGATTTCTATTTTAGGTCCAAATGAAACTTTTCATATTACTGAGTAGAAATATGGAGATAATTTGGCATTTCTTAAGAGAAAGATAGAAATTCCAAGTGAAAGTAGTAAAGAAACAAAGGGAGTGAAATCAAAAGATAACTGCAACCTACTCAAAATAAACATTATCCTCAACAAATTGATTTTTCAAAAATGTCAATTTTCCTTTTTGTTGTCATTTGAAAACTCGGGACAATACCCTTAGCTCGAGAAAATGATGAATCTTTCAAACGGTGATTTCTCTTCTAATTTCATATGCTTGGATTACGAATATGCTTTGTTTAATATTTTCTTCCATAGACATCTTATGCATTCCTGGTTTATCCTGTTCCTTCAATCATGAAAAATACTTTTCCAAAATGGTTTCAAAATTGGTGTGAATATTTTGGAATTGAAGAGAATATTTTACCTAGTCTCTCTCTTCAAGGATTCAAAAACTTTACGTACGAGGGAAAAACCATTTTATGTGCCCAAGAAAACGTTTTATTCCAATTTATCCTCTTTTTTTAAAGTCTCATGGATCATCTGCTGTGACTTTTTTGTTGTTCAAAATCTTGGTGACTCTCCCAATCCTAAAAAGATTGTTAGGAGCTCAAAAATTAACGTTAGCTTTTTCCAAAAGGAGATTTCTATTTTAGGTCCAAATGAAACTTTTCATATTACTGAGTAGAAATATGGAGATAATTTGGCATTTCTTAAGAGAAAGATAGAAATTCCAAGTGAAAGTAGTAAAGAAACAAAGGTAGTGAAATCAAAAGATAACTGCAACCTACTCAAAATAAACATTATCCTCAACAAATTGATTTTTCAAAAATGTCAATTTTCCTTTTTGTTGTCATTTGAAAACTCGGGACAATACCCTTAGCTCGAGAAAATGATGAATCTTTCAAACGGTGATTTCTCTTCTAATTTCATATGCTTTGATTACGAATATGCTTTGTTTAATATTTTCTTCCGTAGACATCTTATGCATTCCTGGTTTATCCTGTTCCTTCAATCATGTAAAAATACTTTTCCAAAATGGTTTCAAAATTGGTGTGAATATTTTGGAATTGAAGAGAATATTTAACCTAGTCTCTCTCTTCAAGGATTCAAAAACTTTACGTACGAGGGAAAAACCATTTTATGTGCCCAAGAAAACGTTTTATTCCAATTTATCCTCTTTTTTTAAAGTCTCATGGATCATCTGCTGTGACTTTTTTGTTGTTCAAAATCTTGGTGACTCTCCCAATCCTAAAAAGATTGTTAGGAGCTCAAAAATTAAGGTTAGCTTTTTCCAAACGGAGATTTCTATTTTAGGTCCAAATGAAACTTTTCATATTACTGAGTGGAAATATGGAGATAATTTGGCATTTCTTAAGAGAAAGATAGAAATTCCAAGTGAAAGTAGTAAAGAAACAAAGGGAGTGAAATCAAAAGATAACTGCAACCTACTCAAAATAAACATTATCCTCAACAAATTGATTTTTCAAAAATGTCAATTTTCCTTTTTGTTGTCATTTGAAAACTCGGGACAATACCCTTAGCTCGAGAAAATGATGAATCTTTCAAACGGTGATTCTCTTCTAATTTCATATGCTTGGATTACGAATATGCTTTGTCTAATATTTTCTTCCATAGACATCTTATGCATTCCTGGTTTATCCTGTTCCTTCAATCATGAAAAAATATTTTTCCAAAATGGTTTCAAAATTGGTGTGAATATTTTGGAATTGAAGAGAATATTTTGCCTAGTCTCTCTCTTCAAGGATTCAAAAACTTTACGTACGAGGGAAAAACCATTTTATGTGCCCAAGAAAACGTTTTATTCCAATTTATCCTCTTTTTTAAAGTCTCATGGATCATCTGTTGTGACTTTTTTGTTGTTCAAAATCTTGGTGACTCTCCCAATACTAAAAAGATTGTTAGGAGCTCAAAAATTAAAGTTAGCTTTTTCCAAAAGGAGATTTCTATTTTAGGTCCAAATAAAACTTTTCATATTACTGAGTGGAAATATGGAGATAATTTGGCATTTCTTAAGAGAAAGATAGAAATTCCAAGTGAAAGTAGTAAAGAAACCAAGGAAGTGAAATCAAAAGATAACATGCAACCTACTCAAAATAAACATTATCCTCAACAAATTGATTTTTCAAAAATGTCAATTTTCCTTTTTGTTGTCATTTGAAAACTCGGGACAATACCCTTAGCTCGAGAAAATGATGAATCTTTCAAACGGTGATTTCTCTTCTAATTTCATATGCTTTGATTACGAATATGCTTTGTTTAATATTTTCTTCCATAGACATCTTATGCATTCCTGGTTTATCCTGTTCCTTCAATCATGTAAAAATACTTTTCCAAAATGGTTTCAAAATTGGTGTGAATATTTTGGAATTGAAGAGAATATTTAACCTAGTCTCTCTCTTCAAGGATTCAAAAACTTTACGTACGAGGGAAAAACCATTTTATGTGCCCAAGAAAACTTTTTATTCCAATTTATCCTCTTTTTTTAAAGTCTCATGGATCATCTGCTGTGACTTTTTTGTTGTTCAAAATCTTGGTGACTCTCCCAATCCTAAAAAGATTGTTAGGAGCTCAAAAATTAAAGTTAGCTTTTTCCAAAAAGGAGATTTCTATTTTAGGTCCAAATGAAACTTTTCATATTACTGAGTAGAAATATGGAGATAATTTGGCATTTCTTAAGAGAAAGATAGAAATTCCAAGTGAAAGTAGTAAAGAAACAAAGGGAGTGAAATCAAAAGATAACTGCAACCTACTCAAAATAAACATTATCCTCAACAAATTGATTTTTCAAAAATGTCAATTTTCCTTTTTGTTGTCATTTGAAAACTCGGGACAATACCCTTAGCTCGAGAAAATGATGAATCTTTCAAACGGTGATTTCTCTTCTAATTTCATATGCTTGGATTACGAATATGCTTTGTTTAATATTTTCTTCCATAGACATCTTATGCATTCCTGGTTTATCCTGTTCCTTCAATCATGTAAAAATAGTTTTCCAAAATGGTTTCAAAATTGGTGTGAATATTTTGGAATTGAAGAGAATATTTAACCTAGTCTCTCTCTTCAAGGATTCAAAAACTTTACGTACGAGGGAAAAACCATTTTATGTGCCCAAGAAAACGTTTTATTCCAATTTATCCTCTTTTTTTAAAGTCTCATGGATCATCTGCTGTGACTTTTTTGTTGTTCAAAATCTTGGTGACTCTCCCAATCCTAAAAAGATTGTTAGGAGCTCAAAAATTAAAGTTAGCTTTTTCCAAAAAGGAGATTTCTATTTTAGGTCCAAATGAAACTTTTCATATTACTGAGTAGAAATATGGAGATAATTTGGCATTTCTTAAGAGAAAGATAGAAATTCCAAGTGAAAGTAGTAAAGAAACAAAGGGAGTGAAATCAAAAGATAACTGCAACCTACTCAAAATAAACATTATCCTCAACAAATTGATTTTTCAAAAATGTCAATTTTCCTTTTTGTTGTCATTTGAAAACTCGGGACAATACCCTTAGCTCGAGAAAATGATGAATCTTTCAAACGGTGATTTCTCTTCTAATTTCATATGCTTGGATTACGAATATGCTTTGTTTAATATTTTCTTCCATAGACATCTTATGCATTCCTGGTTTATCCTGTTCCTTCAATCATGTAAAAATACTTTTCCAAAATGGTTTCAAAATTGGTGTGAATATTTTGGAATTGAAGAGAATATTTAACCTAGTCTCTCTCTTCAAGGATTCAAAATCTTTACGTACGAGGGAAAAACATTTTATGTGCCCAAGAAAACGTTTTATTCCAATTTATCCTCTTTTTTTAAAGTCTCATGGATCATCTGCTGTGACTTTTTTGTTGTTCAAAATCTTGGTGACTCCCAATCCTAAAAAGATTGTTAGGAGCTCAAAAATTAAAGTTAGCTTTTTCCAAAAAGGAGATTTCTATTTTAGGTCCAAATGAAACTTTTCATATTACTGAGTAGAAATATGGAGATAATTTGGCATTTCTTAAGAGAAAGATAGAAATTCCAAGTGAAAGTAGTAAAGAAACAAAGGGAGTGAAATCAAAAGATAACTGCAACCTACTCAAAATAAACATTATCCTCAACAAATTGATTTTTCAAAAATGTCAATTTTCCTTTTTGTTGTCATTTGAAAACTCGGGACAATACCCTTAGCTCGAGAAAATGATGAATCTTTCAAACGGTGATTTCTCTTCTAATTTCATATGCTTGGATTACGAATATGCTTTGTTTAATATTTTCTTCCATAGACATCTTATGCATTCCTGGTTTATCCTGTTCCTTCAATCATGTAAAAATACTTTTCCAAAATGGTTTCAAAATTGGTGCGAATATTTTGGAATTGAAGAGAATATTTAACCTAGTCTCTCTCTTCAAGGATTCAAAAACTTTACGTACGAGGGAAAAACATTTTATGTGCCCAAGAAAACGTTTTATTCCAATTTATCCTCTTTTTTTAAAGTCTCATGGATCATCTGCTGTGACTTTTTTGTTGTTCAAAATCTTGGTGACTCCCAATCCTAAAAAGATTGTTAGGAGCTCAAAAATTAAAGTTAGCTTTTTCCAAAAAGGAGATTTCTATTTTAGGTCCAAATGAAACTTTTCATATTACTGAGTAGAAATATGGAGATAATTTGGCATTTCTTAAGAGAAAGATAGAAATTCCAAGTGAAAGTAGTAAAGAAACAAAGGGAGTGAAATCAAAAGATAACTGCAACCTACTCAAAATAAACATTATCCTCAACAAATTGATTTTTCAAAAATGTCAATTTTCCTTTTTGTTGTCATTTGAAAACTCGGGACAATACCCTTAGCTCGAGAAAATGATGAATCTTTCAAACGGTGATTTCTCTTCTAATTTCATATGCTTGGATTACGAATATGCTTTGTTTAATATTTTCTTCCATAGACATCTTATGCATTCCTGGTTTATCCTGTTCCTTCAATCATGTAAAAATACTTTTCCAAAATGGTTTCAAAATTGGTGTGAATATTTTGGAATTGAAGAGAATATTTAACCTAGTCTCTATCTTCAAGGATTCAAAAACTTTACGTACGAGGGAAAAACCATTTTATGTGCCCAAGAAAACGTTTTATTCCAATTTATCCTCTTTTTTTAAAGTCTCATGGATCATCTGCTGTGACTTTTTTGTTGTTCAAAATCTTGGTGACTCTCCCAATCCTAAAAAGATTGTTAGGAGCTCAAAAATTAAAGTTAGCTTTTTCCAAAAGGAGATTTCTATTTTAGGTCCAAATGAAACTTTTCATATTACTGAGTAGAAATATGGAGATAATTTGGCATTTCTTAAGAGAAAGATAGAAATTCCAAGTGAAAGTAGTAAAGAAACAAAGGGAGTGAAATCAAAAGATAACTGCAACCTACTCAAAATAAACATTATCCTCAACAAATTGATTTTTCAAAAATGTCAATTTTCCTTTTTGTTGTCATTTGAAAACTCGGGACAATACCCTTAGCTCGAGAAAATGATGAATCTTTCAAACGGTGATTTCTCTTCTAATTTCATATGCTTGGATTACGAATATGCTTTGTTTAATATTTTCTTCCATAGACATCTTATGCATTCCTGGTTTATCCTGTTCCTTCAATCATGAAAAAATAGTTTTCCAAAATGGTTTCAAAATTGGTGTGAATATTTTGGAATTGAAGAGAATATTTTACCTAGTCTCTCTCTTCAAGGATTCAAAAACTTTACGTACGAGGGAAAAACCATTTTATGTGCCCAAGAAAACGTTTTATTCCAATTTATCCTCTTTTTTTAAAGTCTCATGGATCATCTGCTGTGACTTTTTTGTTGTTCAAAATCTTGGTGACTCTCCCAATCCTAAAAAGATTGTTAGGAGCTCAAAAATTAAAGTTAGCTTTTTCCAAAAGGAGATTTCTATTTTAGGTCCAAATGAAACTTTTCATATTACTGAGTAGAAATATGGAGATAATTTGGCATTTCTTAAGAGAAAGATAGAAATTCCAAGTGAAAGTAGTAAAGAAACAAAGGGAGTGAAATCAAAAGATAACTGCAACCTACTCAAAATAAACATTATCCTCAACAAATTGATTTTTCAAAAATGTCAATTTTCCTTTTTCTTGTCCTTTGAAAACTCGGGACAATACCCTTAGCTCGAGAAAATGATGAATCTTTCAAACGGTGATTTCTCTTCTAATTTCATATGCTTGGATTACGAATATGCTTTGTTTAATATTTTCTTCCATAGACATCTTATGCATTCCTGGTTTATCCTGTTCCTTCAATCATGTAAAAATACTTTTCCAAAATGGTTTCAAAATTGGTGTGAATATTTTGGAATTGAAGAGAATATTTAACCTAGTCTCTCTCTTCAAGGATTCAAAAACTTTACGTACGAGGGAAAAACCATTTTATGTGCCCAAGAAAACGTTTTATTCCAATTTATCCTCTTTTTTTAAAGTCTCATGGATCATCTGCTGTGACTTTTTTGTTGTTCAAAATCTTGGTGACTCTCCCAATCCTAAAAAGATTGTTAGGAGCTCAAAAATTAAAGTTAGCTTTTTCCGAAAGGAGATTTCTATTTTAGGTCCAAATGAAACTTTTCATATTACTGAGTAGAAATATGGAGATAATTTGGCATTTCTTAAGAGAAAGATAGAAATTCCAAGTGAAAGTAGTAAAGAAACAAAGGGAGTGAAATCAAAAGATAACTGCAACCTACTCAAAATAAACATTATCCTCAACAAATTGATTTTTCAAAAATGTCAATTTTCCTTTTTGTTGTCATTTGAAAACTCGGGACAATACCCTTAGCTCGAGAAAATGATGAATCTTTCAAACGGTGATTTCTCTTCTAATTTCATATGCTTGGATTACGAATATGCTTTGTTTAATATTTTCTTCCATAGACATCTTATGCATTCCTGGTTTATCCTGTTCCTTCAATCATGTAAAAATACTTTTCCAAAATGG
Source organism: Ligustrum vulgare (assembly GCA_963555705.1). NCBI lineage: Eukaryota > Viridiplantae > Streptophyta > Magnoliopsida > Lamiales > Oleaceae > Ligustrum > Ligustrum vulgare. The sequence goes on along the minus strand of CAUVWQ010000016.1, from coordinate 23,257 downwards.
TTTCAAAATTGGTGTGAATATTTTGGAATTGAAGAGAATATTTAACCTAGTCTCTCTCTTCAAGGATTCAAAAACTTTACGTACGAGGGAAAAACCATTTTATGTGCCCAAGAAAACGTTTTATTCCAATTTATCCTCTTTTTTTAAAGTCTCATGGATCATCTGCTGTGACTTTTTTGTTGTTCAAAATCTTGGTGACTCTCCCAATCCTAAAAAGATTGTTAGGAGCTCAAAAATTAAGGTTAGCTTTTTCCAAACGGAGATTTCTATTTTAGGTCCAAATGAAACTTTTCATATTACTGAGTGGAAATATGGAGATAATTTGGCATTTCTTAAGAGAAAGATAGAAATTCCAAGTGAAAGTAGTAAAGAAACAAAGGGAGTGAAATCAAAAGATAACTGCAACCTACTCAAAATAAACATTATCCTCAACAAATTGATTTTTCAAAAATGTCAATTTTCCTTTTTGTTGTCATTTGAAAACTCGGGACAATACCCTTAGCTCGAGAAAATGATGAATCTTTCAAACGGTGATTTCTCTTCTAATTTCATATGCTTGGATTACGAATATGCTTTGTTTAATATTTTCTTCCATAGACATCTTATGCATTCCTGGTTTATCCTGTTCCTTCAATCATGAAAAAATAGTTTTCCAAAATGGTTTCAAAATTGGTGTGAATATTTTGGAATTGAAGAGAATATTTTACCTAGTCTCTCTCTTCAAGGATTCAAAAACTTTACGTACGAGGGAAAAACCATTTTATGTGCCCAAGAAAACGTTTTATTCCAATTTATCCTCTTTTTTTAAAGTCTCATGGATCATCTGCTGTGACTTTTTTGTTGTTCAAAATCTTGGTGACTCTCCCAATCCTAAAAAGATTGTTAGGAGCTCAAAAATTAAAGTTAGCTTTTTCCAAAAGGAGATTTCTATTTTAGGTCCAAATGAAACTTTTCATATTACTGAGTGGAAATATGGAGATAATTTGGCATTTCTTAAGAGAAAGATAGAAATTCCAAGTGAAAGTAGTAAAGAAACAAAGGGAGTGAAATCAAAAGATAACTGCAACCTACTCAAAATAAACATTATCCTCAACAAATTGATTTTTCAAAAATGTCAATTTTCCTTTTTGTTGTCATTTGAAAACTCGGGACAATACCCTTAGCTCGAGAAAATGATGAATCTTTCAAACGGTGATTTCTCTTCTAATTTCATATGCTTGGATTACGAATATGCTTTGTTTAATATTTTCTTCCATAGACATCTTATGCATTCCTGGTTTATCCTGTTCCTTCAATCATGAAAAAATAGTTTTCCAAAATGGTTTCAAAATTGGTGTGAATATTTTGGAATTGAAGAGAATATTTTACCTAGTCTCTCTCTTCAAGGATTCAAAAACTTTACGTACGAGGGAAAAACCATTTTATGTGCCCAAGAAAACGTTTTATTCCAATTTATCCTCTTTTTTTAAAGTCTCATGGATCATCTGCTGTGACTTTTTTGTTGTTCAAAATCTTGGTGACTCTCCCAATCCTAAAAAGATTGTTAGGAGCTCAAAAATTAAAGTTAGCTTTTTCCAAAAGGAGATTTCTATTTTAGGTCCAAATGAAACTTTTCATATTACTGAGTAGAAATATGGAGATAATTTGGCATTTCTTAAGAGAAAGATAGAAATTCCAAGTGAAAGTAGTAAAGAAACAAAGGGAGTGAAATCAAAAGATAACTGCAACCTACTCAAAATAAACATTATCCTCAACAAATTGATTTTTCAAAAATGTCAATTTTCCTTTTTGTTGTCATTTGAAAACTCGGGACAATACCCTTAGCTCGAGAAAATGATGAATCTTTCAAACGGTGATTTCTCTTCTAATTTCATATGCTTGGATTACGAATATGCTTTGTTTAATATTTTCTTCCATAGACATCTTATGCATTCCTGGTTTATCCTGTTCCTTCAATCATGTAAAAATAGTTTTCCAAAATGGTTTCAAAATTGGTGTGAATATTTTGGAATTGAAGAGAATATTTAACCTAGTCTCTCTCTTCAAGGATTCAAAAACTTTACGTACGAGGGAAAAACCATTTTATGTGCCCAAGAAAACGTTTTATTCCAATTTATCCTCTTTTTTTAAAGTCTCATGGATCATCTGTTGTGACTTTTTTGTTGTTCAAAATCTTGGTGACTCTCCCAATCCTAAAAAGATTGTTAGGAGCTCAAAAATTAAAGTTAGCTTTTTCCAAAAGGAGATTTCTATTTTAGGTCCAAATGAAACTTTTCATATTACTGAGTAGAAATATGGAGATAATTTGGCATTTCTTAAGAGAAAGATAGAAATTCCAAGTGAAAGTAGTAAAGAAACAAAGGGAGTGAAATCAAAAGATAACTGCAACCTACTCAAAATAAACATTATCCTCAACAAATTGATTTTTCAAAAATGTCAATTTTCCTTTTTGTTGTCATTTGAAAACTCGGGACAATACCCTTAGCTCGAGAAAATGATGAATCTTTCAAACGGTGATTTCTCTTCTAATTTCATATGCTTGGATTACGAATATGCTTTGTTTAATATTTTCTTCCATAGACATCTTATGCATTCCTGGTTTATCCTGTTCCTTCAATCATGTAAAAATAGTTTTCCAAAATGGTTTCAAAATTGGTGTGAATATTTTGGAATTGAAGAGAATATTTAACCTAGTCTCTCTCTTCAAGGATTCAAAAACTTTACGTACGAGGGAAAAACCATTTTATGTGCCCAAGAAAACGTTTTATTCCAATTTATCCTCTTTTTTTAAAGTCTCATGGATCATCTGCTGTGACTTTTTTGTTGTTCAAAATCTTGGTGACTCTCCCAATCCTAAAAAGATTGTTAGGAGCTCAAAAATTAAGGTTAGCTTTTTCCAAACGGAGATTTCTATTTTAGGTCCAAATGAAACTTTTCATATTACTGAGTGGAAATATGGAGATAATTTGGCATTTCTTAAGAGAAAGATAGAAATTCCAAGTGAAAGTAGTAAAGAAACCAAGGAAGTGAAATCAAAAGATAACATGCAACCTACTCAAAATAAACATTATCCTCAACAAATTGATTTTTCAAAAATGTCAATTTTCCTTTTTGTTGTCATTTGAAAACTCGGGACAATACCCTTAGCTCGAGAAAATGATGAATCTTTCAAACGGTGATTTCTCTTCTAATTTCATATGCTTTGATTACGAATATGCTTTGTTTAATATTTTCTTCCATAGACATCTTATGCATTCCTGGTTTATCCTGTTCCTTCAATCATGTAAAAATACTTTTCCAAAATGGTTTCAAAATTGGTGTGAATATTTTGGAATTGAAGAGAATATTTAACCTAGTCTCTCTCTTCAAGGATTCAAAAACTTTACGTACGAGGGAAAAACCATTTTATGTGCCCAAGAAAACGTTTTATTCCAATTTATCCTCTTTTTTTAAAGTCTCATGGATCATCTGCTGTGACTTTTTTGTTGTTCAAAATCTTGGTGACTCTCCCAATCCTAAAAAGATTGTTAGGAGCTCAAAAATTAAGGTTAGCTTTTTCCAAACGGAGATTTCTATTTTAGGTCCAAATGAAACTTTTCATATTACTGAGTGGAAATATGGAGATAATTTGGCATTTCTTAAGAGAAAGATAGAAATTCCAAGTGAAAGTAGTAAAGAAACAAAGGGAGTGAAATCAAAAGATAACTGCAACCTACTCAAAATAAACATTATCCTCAACAAATTGATTTTTCAAAAATGTCAATTTTCCTTTTTGTTGTCATTTGAAAACTCGGGACAATACCCTTAGCTCGAGAAAATGATGAATCTTTCAAACGGTGATTTCTCTTCTAATTTCATATGCTTGGATTACGAATATGCTTTGTTTAATATTTTCTTCCATAGACATCTTATGCATTCCTGGTTTATCCTGTTCCTTCAATCATGAAAAAATAGTTTTCCAAAATGGTTTCAAAATTGGTGTGAATATTTTGGAATTGAAGAGAATATTTTACCTAGTCTCTCTCTTCAAGGATTCAAAAACTTTACGTACGAGGGAAAAACCATTTTATGTGCCCAAGAAAACGTTTTATTCCAATTTATCCTCTTTTTTTAAAGTCTCATGGATCATCTGCTGTGACTTTTTTGTTGTTCAAAATCTTGGTGACTCTCCCAATCCTAAAAAGATTGTTAGGAGCTCAAAAATTAAAGTTAGCTTTTTCCAAAAGGAGATTTCTATTTTAGGTCCAAATGAAACTTTTCATATTACTGAGTAGAAATATGGAGATAATTTGGCATTTCTTAAGAGAAAGATAGAAATTCCAAGTGAAAGTAGTAAAGAAACAAAGGGAGTGAAATCAAAAGATAACTGCAACCTACTCAAAATAAACATTATCCTCAACAAATTGATTTTTCAAAAATGTCAATTTTCCTTTTTGTTGTCATTTGAAAACTCGGGACAATACCCTTAGCTCGAGAAAATGATGAATCTTTCAAACGGTGATTTCTCTTCTAATTTCATATGCTTGGATTACGAATATGCTTTGTTTAATATTTTCTTCCATAGACATCTTATGCATTCCTGGTTTATCCTGTTCCTTCAATCATGTAAAAATAGTTTTCCAAAATGGTTTCAAAATTGGTGTGAATATTTTGGAATTGAAGAGAATATTTAACCTAGTCTCTCTCTTCAAGGATTCAAAAACTTTACGTACGAGGGAAAAACCATTTTATGTGCCCAAGAAAACGTTTTATTCCAATTTATCCTCTTTTTTTAAAGTCTCATGGATCATCTGCTGTGACTTTTTCGTTGTTCAAAATCTTGGTGACTCTCCCAATCCTAAAAAGATTGTTAGGAGCTCAAAAATTAAGGTTAGCTTTTTCCAAACGGAGATTTCTATTTTAGGTCCAAATGAAACTTTTCATATTACTGAGTGGAAATATGGAGATAATTTGGCATTTCTTAAGAGAAAGATAGAAATTCCAAGTGAAAGTAGTAAAGAAACCAAGGAAGTGAAATCAAAAGATAACATGCAACCTACTCAAAATAAACATTATCCTCAACAAATTGATTTTTCAAAAATGTCAATTTTCCTTTTTGTTGTCATTTGAAAACTCGGGACAATACCCTTAGCTCGAGAAAATGATGAATCTTTCAAACGGTGATTTCTCTTCTAATTTCATATGCTTTGATTACGAATATGCTTTGTTTAATATTTTCTTCCATAGACATCTTATGCATTCCTGGTTTATCCTGTTCCTTCAATCATGAAAAAATAGTTTTCCAAAATGGTTTCAAAATTGGTGTGAATATTTTGGAATTGAAGAGAATATTTTACCTAGTCTCTCTCTTCAAGGATTCAAAAACTTTACGTACGAGGGAAAAACCATTTTATGTGCCCAAGAAAACGTTTTATTCCAATTTATCCTCTTTTTTTAAAGTCTCATGGATCATCTGCTGTGACTTTTTTGTTGTTCAAAATCTTGGTGACTCTCCCAATCCTAAAAAGATTGTTAGGAGCTCAAAAATTAAAGTTAGCTTTTTCCAAAAGGAGATTTCTATTTTAGGTCCAAATGAAACTTTTCATATTACTGAGTAGAAATATGGAGATAATTTGGCATTTCTTAAGAGAAAGATAGAAATTCCAAGTGAAAGTAGTAAAGAAACAAAGGGAGTGAAATCAAAAGATAACTGCAACCTACTCAAAATAAACATTATCCTCAACAAATTGATTTTTCAAAAATGTCAATTTTCCTTTTTGTTGTCATTTGAAAACTCGGGACAATACCCTTAGCTCGAGAAAATGATGAATCTTTCAAACGGTGATTTCTCTTCTAATTTCATATGCTTGGATTACGAATATGCTTTGTTTAATATTTTCTTCCATAGACATCTTATGCATTCCTGGTTTATCCTGTTCCTTCAATCATGTAAAAATACTTTTCCAAAATGGTTTCAAAATTGGTGTGAATATTTTGGAATTGAAGAGAATATTTAACCTAGTCTCTCTCTTCAAGGATTCAAAAACTTTACGTACGAGGGAAAAACCATTTTATGTGCCCAAGAAAACGTTTTATTCCAATTTATCCTCTTTTTTTAAAGTCTCATGGATCATCTGCTGTGACTTTTTTGTTGTTCAAAATCTTGGTGACTCTCCCAATCCTAAAAAGATTGTTAGGAGCTCAAAAATTAAGGTTAGCTTTTTCCAAACGGAGATTTCTATTTTAGGTCCAAATGAAACTTTTCATATTACTGAGTGGAAATATGGAGATAATTTGGCATTTCTTAAGAGAAAGATAGAAATTCCAAGTGAAAGTAGTAAAGAAACAAAGGGAGTGAAATCAAAAGATAACTGCAACCTACTCAAAATAAACATTATCCTCAACAAATTGATTTTTCAAAAATGTCAATTTTCCTTTTTGTTGTCATTTGAAAACTGGGGACAATACCCTTAGCTCGAGAAAATGATGAATCTTTCAAACGGTGATTCTCTTCTAATTTCATATGCTTGGATTACGAATATGCTTTGTTTAATATTTTCTTCCATAGACATCTTATGCATTCCTGGTTTATCCTGTTCCTTCAATCATGAAAAAATATTTTTCCAAAATGGTTTCAAAATTGGTGTGAATATTTTGGAATTGAAGAGAATATTTTACCTAGTCTCTCTCTTCAAGGATTCAAAAACTTTACGTACGAGGGAAAAACCATTTTATGTGCCCAAGAAAACGTTTTATTCCAATTTATCCTCTTTTTTAAAGTCTCATGGATCATCTGTTGTGACTTTTTTGTTGTTCAAAATCTTGGTGACTCTCCCAATCCTAAAAAGATTGTTAGGAGCTCAAAAATTAAAGTTAGCTTTTTCCAAAAGGAGATTTCTATTTTAGGTCCAAATAAAACTTTTCATATTACTGAGTGGAAATATGGAGATAATTTGGCATTTCTTAAGAGAAAGATAGAAATTCCAAGTGAAAGTAGTAAAGAAACCAAGGAAGTGAAATCAAAAGATAACATGCAACCTACTCAAAATAAACATTATCCTCAACAAATTGATTTTTCAAAAATGTCAATTTTCCTTTTTGTTGTCATTTGAAAACTCGGGACAATACCCTTAGCTCGAGAAAATGATGAATCTTTCAAACGGTGATTTCTCTTCTAATTTCATATGCTTTGATTACGAATATGCTTTGTTTAATATTTTCTTCCATAGACATCTTATGCATTCCTGGTTTATCCTGTTCCTTCAATCATGTAAAAATAGTTTTCCAAAATGGTTTCAAAATTGGTGTGAATATTTTGGAATTGAAGAGAATATTTAACCTAGTCTCTCTCTTCAAGGATTCAAAAACTTTACGTACGAGGGAAAAACCATTTTATGTGCCCAAGAAAACGTTTTATTCCAATTTATCCTCTTTTTTTAAAGTCTCATGGATCATCTGCTGTGACTTTTTTGTTGTTCAAAATCTTGGTGACTCTCCCAATCCTAAAAAGATTGTTAGGAGCTCAAAAATTAAAGTTAGCTTTTTCCAAAAGGAGATTTCTATTTTAGGTCCAAATGAAACTTTTCATATTACTGAGTAGAAATATGGAGATAATTTGGCATTTCTTAAGAGAAAGATAGAAATTCCAAGTGAAAGTAGTAAAGAAACAAAGGGAGTGAAATCAAAAGATAACTGCAACCTACTCAAAATAAACATTATCCTCAACAAATTGATTTTTCAAAAATGTCAATTTTCCTTTTTGTTGTCATTTGAAAACTCGGGACAATACCCTTAGCTCGAGAAAATGATGAATCTTTCAAACGGTGATTTCTCTTCTAATTTCATATGCTTGGATTACGAATATGCTTTGTTTAATATTTTCTTCCATAGAAATCTTATGCATTCCTGGTTTATCCTGTTCCTTCAATCATGAAAAAATATTTTTCCAAAATGGTTTCAAAATTGGTGTGAATATTTTGGAATTGAAGAGAACATTTTACCTAGTCTCTCTCTTCAAGGATTCAAAAACTTTACGTACGAGGGAAAAACCATTTTATGTGCCCAAGAAAACGTTTTATTCCAATTTATCCTCTTTTTTTAAAGTCTCATGGATCATCTGCTGTGACTTTTTTGTTGTTCAAAATCTTGGTGACTCTGCCAATCCTAAAAAGATTGTTAGGAGCTCAAAAATTAAGGTTAGCTTTTTCCAAACGGAGATTTCTATTTTAGGTCCAAATGAAACTTTTCATATTACTGAGTGGAAATATGCAGATAATTTGGCATTTCTTAAGAGAAAGATAGAAATTCCAAGTGAAAGTAGTAAAGAAACAAAGGGAGTGAAATCAAAAGATAACTGCAACCTACTCAAAATAAACATTATCCTCAACAAATTGATTTTTCAAAAATGTCAATTTTCCTTTTTGTTGTCATTTGAAAACTCGGGACAATACCCTTAGCTCGAGAAAATGATGAATCTTTCAAACGGTGATTTCTCTTCTAATTTCATATGCTTGGAATACGAATATGCTTTGTTTAATATTTTCTTCCATAGACATCTTACGCATTCCTGGTTTATCCTGTTCCTTCAATCATGTAAAAATACTTTTCCAAAATGGTTTCAAAATTCGTGTGAATATTTTGGAATTGAAGAGAATATTATTTATCCTTGTCTCTCTTTTCAAGGATTCAAAAACTTTACGAACGAGGGAAAAACCATTTTATGTGCCCAAGAAAACGTTTTATTCCAATTTATCCTCTTTTTTAAAGTCTCATGGATCATCTGCTGTGACTTTTTTGTTGTTCAAAATCTTGGTGACTCTGCCAATCCTAAAAAGATTGTTAGGAGCTCAAAAATTAAGGTTAGCTTTTTCCAAACGGAGATTTCTATTTTAGGTCCAAATGAAACTTTTCATATTACTGAGTGGAAATATGCAGATAATTTGGCATTTCTTAAGAGAAAGATAGAAATTCCAAGTGAAAGTAGTAAAGAAACAAAGGGAGTGAAATCAAAAGATAACTGCAACCTACTCAAAATAAACATTATCCTCAACAAATTGATTTTTCAAAAATGTCAATTTTCCTTTTTGTTGTCATTTGAAAACTCGGGACAATACCCTTAGCTCGAGAAAATGATGAATCTTTCAAACGGTGATTTCTCTTCTAATTTCATATGCTTGGAATACGAATATGCTTTGTTTAATATTTTCTTCCATAGACATCTTACGCATTCCTGGTTTATCCTGTTCCTTCAATCATGTAAAAATACTTTTCCAAAATGGTTTCAAAATTCGTGTGAATATTTTGGAATTGAAGAGAATATTATTTATCCTTGTCTCTCTTTTCAAGGATTCAAAAACTTTACGAACGAGGGAAAAACCATTTTATGTGCCCAAGAAAACGTTTTATTCCAATTTATCCTCTTTTTTAAAGTCTCATGGATCATCTGCTGTGACTTTTTTGTTGTTCAAAATCTTGGTGACTCTCCCAATCCTAAAAAGATTGTTAGGAGCTCAAAAATTAAGGTTAGCTTTTTCCAAACGGAGATTTCTATTTTAGGTCCAAATGAAACTTTTCATATTACTGAGTGGAAATATGGAGATAATTTGGCATTTCTTAAGAGAAAGATAGAAATTCCAAGTGAAAGTAGTAAAGAAACAAAGGGAGTGAAATCAAAAGATAACTGCAACCTACTCGAAATAAACATTATCCTCAACAAATTGATTTTTCAAAAATGTCAAATTTCCTTTTTGTTGTCATTTGAAAACTCGGGACAATACCCTTAGCTCGAGAAAATGATGAATCTTTCAAACGGTGATTTCTCTTCTAATTTCATATGCTTGGAATACGAATATGCTTTGTTTAATATTTTCTTCCATAGACATCTTACGCATTCCTGGTTTATCCTGTTCCTTCAATCATGTAAAAATACTTTTCCAAAATGGTTTCAAAATTGGTGTGAATATTTTAGAATTGAAGAGAATATTTAACCTAGTCTCTCTCTTCAAGTATTCAAAAACTTTACGTACGTGGGAAAAACCATTTTATGTGCCCAAGAAAACGTTTTATTCCAATTTATCCTCTTTTTTTAAAGTCTCATGGATCATCTGCTGTGACTTTTTTGTTGTTCAAAATCTTGGTGACTCTCCCAATCCTAAAAAGATTGTTAGGAGCTCAAAAATTAAGGTTAGCTTTTTCCAAACGGAGATTTCTATTTTAGGTCCAAATGAAACTTTTCATATTACTGAGTGGAAATATGCAGATAATTTGGCATTTCTTAAGAGAAAGATAGAAATTCCAAGTGAAAGTAGTAAAGAAACAAAGGGAGTGAAATCAAAAGATAACTGCAACCTACTCAAAATAAACATTATCCTCAACAAATTGATTTTTCAAAAATGTCAATTTTCCTTTTTGTTGTCATTTGAAAACTCGGGACAATACCCTTAGCTCGAGAAAATGATGAATCTTTCAAACGGTGATTTCTCTTCTAATTTCATATGCTTGGAATACGAATATGCTTTGTTTAATATTTTCTTCCATAGACATCTTACGCATTCCTGGTTTATCCTGTTCCTTCAATCGTGTAAAAATACTTTTCCAAAATGGTTTCAAAATTCGTGTGAATATTTTGAAATTGAAGAGAATATTATTTAACCTTGTCTCTCTTTTCAAGGATTCAAAAACTTTACGAACGAGGGAAAAACCATTTTATGTGCCCAAGAAAATGTTTTATTCCAATTTATCCTCTTTTTTAAAGTCTCATGGATCATCTGCTGTGACTTTTTTGTTTTTCAAAATCTTGGTGACTCTCCCAATCCTAAAAAGATTGTTAGGAGCTCAAAAATTAAGGTTAGCTTTTTCCAAACGGAGATTTCTATTTTAGGTCCAAATGAAACTTTTCATATTACTGAGTGGAAATATGGAGATAATTTGGCATTTCTTAAGAGAAAGATAGAAATTCCAAGTGAAAGTAGTAAAGAAACAAAGGGAGTGAAATCAAAAGATAACTGCAACCTACTCGAAATAAACATTATCCTCAACAAATTGATTTTTCAAAAATGTCAAATTTCCTTTTTGTTGTCATTTGAAAACTCGGGACAATACCCTTAGCTCGAGAAAATGATGAATCTTTCAAACGGTGATTTCTCTTCTAATTTCATATGCTTGGAATACGAATATGCTTTGTTTAATATTTTCTTCCATAGACATCTTACGCATTCCTGGTTTATCCTGTTCCTTCAATCATGTAAAAATACTTTTCCAAAATGGTTTCAAAATTGGTGTGAATATTTTAGAATTGAAGAGAATATTTAACCTAGTCTCTCTCTTCAAGTATTCAAAAACTTTACGTACGTGGGAAAAACCATTTTATGTGCCCAAGAAAACGTTTTATTCCAATTTATCCTCTTTTTTTAAAGTCTCATGGATCATCTGCTGTGACTTTTTTGTTGTTCAAAATCTTGGTGACTCTCCCAATCCTAAAAAGATTGTTAGGAGCTCAAAAATTAAGGTTAGCTTTTTCCAAACGGAGATTTCTATTTTAGGTCCAAATGAAACTTTTCATATTACTGAGTGGAAATATGCAGATAATTTGGCATTTCTTAAGAGAAAGATAGAAATTCCAAGTGAAAGTAGTAAAGAAACAAAGGGAGTGAAATCAAAAGATAACTGCAACCTACTCAAAATAAACATTATCCTCAACAAATTGATTTTTCAAAAATGTCAATTTTCCTTTTTGTTGTCATTTGAAAACTCGGGACAATACCCTTAGCTCGAGAAAATGATGAATCTTTCAAACGGTGATTTCTCTTCTAATTTCATATGCTTGGAATACGAATATGCTTTGTTTAATATTTTCTTCCATAGACATCTTACGCATTCCTGGTTTATCCTGTTCCTTCAATCATGTAAAAATACTTTTCCAAAATGGTTTCAAAATTCGTGTGAATATTTTGGAATTGAAGAGAATATTATTTAACCTTGTCTCTCTTTTCAAGGATTCAAAAACTTTACGAACGAGGGAAAAACCATTTTATGTGCCCAAGAAAACGTTTTATTCCAATTTATCCTCTTTTTTAAAGTCTCATGGATCATCTGCTGTGACTTTTTTGTTGTTCAAAATCTTGGTGACTCTCCCAATCCTAAAAAGATTGTTAGGAGCTCAAAAATTAAGGTTAGCTTTTTCCAAACGGAGATTTCTATTTTAGGTCCAAATGAAACTTTTCATATTACTGAGTGGAAATATGGAGATAATTTGGCATTTCTTAAGAGAAAGATAGAAATTCCAAGTGAAAGTAGTAAAGAAACAAAGGGAGTGAAATCAAAAGATAACTGCAACCTACTCGAAATAAACATTATCCTCAACAAATTGATTTTTCAAAAATGTCAAATTTCCTTTTTGTTGTCATTTGAAAACTCGGGACAATACCCTTAGCTCGAGAAAATGATGAATCTTTCAAACGGTGATTTCTCTTCTAATTTCATATGCTTGGAATACGAATATGCTTTGTTTAATATTTTCTTCCATAGACATCTTATGCATTCCTGGTTTATCCTGTTCCTTCAATCATGTAAAAATACTTTTCCAAAATGGTTTCAAAATTGGTGTGAATATTTTGGAATTGAAGAGAATATTTAACCTTGTCTCTCTTTTCAAGGATTCAAAAACTTTACGAACGAGGGAAAAACCATTTTATGTGCCCAAGAAAACGTTTTATTCCAATTTATCCTCTTTTTTAAAGTCTCATGGATCATCTGCTGTGACTTTTTTGTTGTTCAAAATCTTGGTGACTCTCCCAATCCTAAAAAGATTGTTAGGAGCTCAAAAATTAAAGTTAGCTTTTTCCAGAAGGAGATTTCTATTTTAGGTCCAAATGAAACTTTTCATATTACTGAGTAGAAATATGGAGATAATTTGGCATTTCTTAAGAGAAAGATAGAAATTCCAAGTGAAAGTAGTAAAGAAACAAAGGGAGTGAAATCAAAAGATAACTGCAACCTACTCAAAATAAACATTATCCTCAACAAATTGATTTTTCAAAAATGTCAATTTTCCTTTTTGTTGTCATTTGAAAACTCGGGACAATACCCTTAGCTCGAGAAAATGATGAATCTTTCAAACGGTGATTTCTCTTCTAATTTCATATGCTTGGATTACGAATATGCTTTGTTTAATATTTTCTTCCATAGACATCTTATGCATTCCTGGTTTATCCTGTTCCTTCAATCATGTAAAAATAGTTTTCGAAAATGGTTTCAAAATTGGTGTGAATATTTTGGAATTGAAGAGAATATTTAACCTAGTCTCTCTCTTCAAGGATTCAAAAACTTTACGTACGAGGGAAAAACCATTTTATGTGCCCAAGAAAATGTTTTATTCCAATTTATCCTCTTTTTTAAAGTCTCATGGATCATCTGCTGTGACTTTTTTGTTGTTCAAAATCTTGGTGACTCTCCGAATCCTAAAAAGATTGTCAGGAGCTCAAAAATTAAAGTTAGCTTTTTCCAAAAGGAGATTTCTATTTTAGGTCCAAATGAAACTTTTCATATTACTGAGTAGAAATATGGAGATAATTTGGCATTTCTTAAGAGAAAGATTGAAATTCCAAGTGAAAGTAGTAAAGAAACCAAGGAAGTGAAATCAAAAGATAACTGCAACCTACTCAAAATAAACATTATCCTCAACAAATTGATTTTTCAAAAATGTCAATTTTCCTTTTTGTTGTCATTTGAAAACTCGGGACAATACCCTTAGCTCGAGAAAATGATGAATCTTTCAAACGGTGATTTCTCTTCTAATTTCATATGCTTGGATTACGAATATGCTTTGTTTAATATTTTCTTCCATAGACATCTTATGCATTCCTGGTTTATCCTGTTCCTTCAATCATGTAAAAATAGTTTTCGAAAATGGTTTCAAAATTGGTGTGAATATTTTGGAATTGAAGAGAATATTTAACCTAGTCTCTCTCTTCAAGGATTCAAAAACTTTACGTACGAGGGAAAAACCATTTTATGTGCCCAAGAAAACGTTTTATTCCAATTTATCCTCTTTTTTTAAAGTCTCATGGATCATCTGCTGTGACTTTTTTGTTGTTCAAAATCTTGGTGACTCTCCCAATCCTAAAAAGATTGTTAGGAGCTCAAAAATTAAGGTTAGCTTTTTCCAAACGGAGATTTCTATTTTAGGTCCAAATGAAACTTTTCATATTACTGAGTGGAAATATGGAGATAATTTGGCATTTCTTAAGAGAAAGATAGAAATTCCAAGTGAAAGTAGTAAAGAAACAAAGGGAGTGAAATCAAAAGATAACTGCAACCTACTCAAAATAAACATTATCCTCAACAAATTGATTTTTCAAAAATGTCAATTTTCCTTTTTGTTGTCATTTGAAAACTCGGGACAATACCCTTAGCTCGAGAAAATGATGAATCTTTCAAACGGTGATTTCTCTTCTAATTTCATATGCTTGGATTACGAATATGCTTTGTTTAATATTTTCTTCCATAGAAATCTTATGCATTCCTGGTTTATCCTGTTCCTTCAATCATGAAAAAATATTTTTCCAAAATGGTTTCAAAATTGGTGTGAATATTTTGGAATTGAAGAGAACATTTTACCTAGTCTCTCTCTTCAAGGATTCAAAAACTTTACATACGAGGGAAAAACCATTTTATGTGCCCAAGAAAACGTTTTATTCCAATTTATCCTCTTTTTGTAAAGTCTCATGGATCATCTGCTGTGACTTTTTTGTTGTTCAAAATCTTGGTGACTCTGCCAATCCTAAAAAGATTGTTAGGAGCTCAAAAATTAAGGTTAGCTTTTTCCAAACGGAGATTTCTATTTTAGGTCCAAATGAAACTTTTCATATTACTGAGTGGAAATATGCAGATAATTTGGCATTTCTTAAGAGAAAGATAGAAATTCCAAGTGAAAGTAGTAAAGAAACAAAGGGAGTGAAATCAAAAGATAACTGCAACCTACTCAAAATAAACATTATCCTCAACAAATTGATTTTTCAAAAATGTCAATTTTCCTTTTTGTTGTCATTTGAAAACTCGGGACAATACCCTTAGCTCGAGAAAATGATGAATCTTTCAAACGGTGATTTCTCTTCTAATTTCATATGCTTGGAATACGAATATGCTTTGTTTAATATTTTCTTCCATAGACATCTTACGCATTCCTGGTTTATCCTGTTCCTTCAATCATGTAAAAATACTTTTCCAAAATGGTTTCAAAATTCGTGTGAATATTTTGGAATTGAAGAGAATATTATTTAACCTTGTCTCTCTTTTCAAGGATTCAAAAACTTTACGAACGAGGGAAAAACCATTTTATGTGCCCAAGAAAACGTTTTATTCCAATTTATCCTCTTTTTTTAAAGTCTCATGGATCATCTGCTGTGACTTTTTTGTTGTTCAAAATCTTGGTGACTCTGCCAATCCTAAAAAGATTGTTAGGAGCTCAAAAATTAAGGTTAGCTTTTTCCAAACGGAGATTTCTATTTTAGGTCCAAATGAAACTTTTCATATTACTGAGTGGAAATATGCAGATAATTTGGCATTTCTTAAGAGAAAGATAGAAATTCCAAGTGAAAGTAGTAAAGAAACAAAGGGAGTGAAATCAAAAGATAACTGTAACCTACTCAAAATAAACATTATCCTCAACAAATTGATTTTTCAAAAATGTCAATTTTCCTTTTTGTTGTCATTTGAAAACTCGGGACAATACCCTTAGCTCGAGAAAATGATGAATCTTTCAAACGGTGATTTCTCTTCTAATTTCATATGCTTGGATTACGAATATGCTTTGTTTAATATTTTCTTCCATAGACATCTTATGCATTCCTGGTTTATCCTGTTCCTTCAATCATGTAAAAATAGTTTTCCAAAATGGTTTCAAAATTGGTGTGAATATTTTGGAATTGAAGAGAATATTTAACCTAGTCTATCTCTTCAAGGATTCAAAAACTTTACGTACGAGGGAAAAACCATTTTATGTGCCCAAGAAAACGTTTTATTCCAATTTATCCTCTTTTTTTAAAGTCTCATGGATCATCTGCTGTGACTTTTTTGTTGTTCAAAATCTTGGTGACTCTCCCAATCCTAAAAAGATTGTTAGGAGCTCAAAAATTAAGGTTAGCTTTTTCCAAACGGAGATTTCTATTTTAGGTCCAAATGAAACATTTCATATTACTGAGTGGAAATATGCAGATAATTTGGCATTTCTTAAGAGAAAGATAGAAATTCCAAGTGAAAGTAGTAAAGAAACAAAGGGAGTGAAATCAAAAGATAACTGCAACCTACTCAAAATAAACATTATCCTCAACAAATTGATTTTTCAAAAATGTCAATTTTCCTTTTTGTTGTCATTTGAAAACTCGGGACAATACCCTTAGCTCGAGAAAATGATGAATCTTTCAAACGGTGATTTCTCTTCTAATTTCATATGCTTGGAATACGAATATGCTTTGTTTAATATTTTCTTCCATAGACATCTTACGCATTCCTGGTTTATCCTGTTCCTTCAATCATGTAAAAATACTTTTCCAAAATGGTTTCAAAATTCGTGTGAATATTTTGGAATTGAAGAGAATATTATTTAACCATGTCTCTCTTTTCAAGGATTCAAAAACTTTACGAACGAGGGAAAAACCATTTTATGTGCCCAAGAAAACGTTTTATTCCAATTTATCCTCTTTTTTAAAGTCTCATGGATCATCTGCTGTGACTTTTTTGTTGTTCAAAATCTTGGTGACTCTCCCAATCCTAAAAAGATTGTTAGGAGCTCAAAAATTAAGGTTAGCTTTTTCCAAACGGAGATTTCTATTTTAGGTCCAAATGAAACTTTTCATATTACTGAGTGGAAATATGCAGATAATTTGGCATTTCTTAAGAGAAAGATAGAAATTCCAAGTGAAAGTAGTAAAGAAACAAAGGGAGTGAAATCAAAAGATAACTGCAACCTACTCAAAATAAACATTATCCTCAACAAATTGATTTTTCAAAAATGTCAATTTTCCTTTTTGTTGTCATTTGAAAACTCGGGACAATACCCTTAGCTCGAGAAAATGATGAATCTTTCAAACGGTGATTTCTCTTCTAATTTCATATGCTTGGATTACGAATATGCTTTGTTTAATATTTTCTTCCATAGACATCTTATGCATTCCTGGTTTATCCTGTTCCTTCAATCATGTAAAAATAGTTTTCCAAAATGGTTTCAAAATTGGTGTGAATATTTTGGAATTGAAGAGAATATTTAACCTAGTCTATCTCTTCAAGGATTCAAAAACTTTACGTACGAGGGAAAAACCATTTTATGTGCCCAAGAAAACGTTTTATTCCAATTTATCCTCTTTTTTTAAAGTCTCATGGATCATCTGCTGTGACTTTTTTGTTGTTCAAAATCTTGGTGACTCTCCCAATCCTAAAAAGATTGTTAGGAGCTCAAAAATTAAAGTTAGCTTTTTCTAAAAGGAGATTTCTATTTTAGGTCCAAATGAAACTTTTCATATTACTGAGTAGAAATATGGAGATAATTTGACATTTCTTAAGAGAAAGATAGAAATTCCAAGTGAAAGTAGTAAAGAAACCAAGGAAGTGAAATCAAAAGATAACTGCAACCTACTCAAAATAAACATTATCCTCAACAAATTGATTTTTCAAAAATGTCAATTTTCCTTTTTGTTGTCATTTGAAAACTCGGGACAATACCCTTAGCTCGAGAAAATGATGAATCTTTCAAACGGTGATTTCTCTTCTAATTTCATATGCTTGGAATACGAATATGCTTTGTTTAATATTTTCTTCCATAGACATCTTACGCATTCCTGGTTTATCCTGTTCCTTCAATCATGTAAAAATACTTTTCCAAAATGGTTTCAAAATTGGTGTGAATATTTTGGAATTGAAGAGAATATTATTTAACCTTGTCTCTCTTTTCAAGGATTCAAAAACTTTACGAACGAGGGAAAAACCATTTTATGTGCCCAAGAAAACGTTTTATTCCAATTTATCCTCTTTTTTTAAAGTCTCATGGATCATCTGCTGTGACTTTTTTGTCGTTCAAAATCTTGGTGACTCTCCCAATCCTAAAAAGATTGTTAGGAGCTCAAAAATTAAGGTTAGCTTTTTCCAAACGGAGATTTCTATTTTAGGTCCAAATGAAACTTTTCATATTACTGAGTAGAAATATGGAGATAATTTGACATTTCTTAAGAGAAAGATAGAAATTCCAAGTGAAAGTAGTAAAGAAACCAAGGAAGTGAAATCAAAAGATAACTGCAACCTACTCAAAATAAACATTATCCTCAACAAATTGATTTTTCAAAAATGTCAATTTTCCTTTTTATTGTCATTTGAAAACTCGGGACAATACCCTTAGCTCGAGAAAATGATGAATCTTTCAAACGGTGATTTCTCTTCTAATTTCATATGCTTGGATTACGAATATGCTTTGTTTAATATTTTCTTCCATAGACATCTTATGCATTCCTGGTTTATCCTGTTCCTTCAATCATGTAAAAATAGTTTTCCAAAATGGTTTCAAAATTGGTGTGAATATTTTGGAATTGAAGAGAATATTTAACCTAGTCTATCTCTTCAAGGATTCAAAAACTTTACGTACGAGGGAAAAACCATTTTATGTGCCCAAGAAAACGTTTTATTCCAATTTATCCTCTTTTTTTAAAGTCTCATGGATCATCTGCTGTGACTTTTTTGTTGTTCAAAATCTTGGTGACTCTCCCAATCCTAAAAAGATTGTTAGGAGCTCAAAAATTAAAGTTAGCTTTTTCCAAAAGGAGATTTCTATTTTAGGTCCAAATGAAACTTTTCATATTACTGAGTAGAAATATGGAGATAATTTGACATTTCTTAAGAGAAAGATAGAAATTCCAAGTGAAAGTAGTAAAGAAACCAAGGAAGTGAAATCAAAAGATAACTGCAACCTACTCAAAATAAACATTATCCTCAACAAATTGATTTTTCAAAAATGTCAATTTTCCTTTTTGTTGTCATTTGAAAACTCGGGACAATACCCTTAGCTCGAGAAAATGATGAATCTTTCAAACGGTGATTTATCTTCTAATTTCATATGCTTGGATTACGAATATGCTTTGTTTAATATTTTCTTCCATAGACATCTTATGCATTCCTGGTTTATCCTGTTCCTTCAATCATGTAAAAATAGTTTTCCAAAATGGTTTCAAAATTGGTGTGAATATTTTGGAATTGAAGAGAATATTTAACCTAGTCTATCTCTTCAAGGATTCAAAAACTTTACGTACGAGGGAAAAACCATTTTATGTGCCCAAGAAAACGTTTTATTCCAATTTATCCTCTTTTTTTAAAGTCTCATGGATCATCTGCTGTGACTTTTTTGTTGTTCAAAATCTTGGTGACTCTCCCAATCCTAAAAAGATTGTTAGGAGCTCAAAAATTAAAGTTAGCTTTTTCCAAAAGGAGATTTCTATTTTAGGTCCAAATGAAACTTTTCATATTACTGAGTAGAAATATGGAGATAATTTGACATTTCTTAAGAGAAAGATAGAAATTCCAAGTGAAAGTAGTAAAGAAACCAAGGAAGTGAAATCAAAAGATAACTGCAACCTACTCAAAATAAACATTATCCTCAACAAATTGATTTTTCAAAAATGTCAATTTTCCTTTTTGTTGTCATTTGAAAACTCGGGACAATACCCTTAGCTCGAGAAAATGATGAATCTTTCAAACGGTGATTCTCTTCTAATTTCATATGCTTGGATTACGAATATGCTTTGTTTAATATTTTCTTCAATAGACATCTTATGCATTCCTGGTTTATCCTGTTCCTTCAATCATGTAAAAATAGTTTTCCAAAATGGTTTCAAAATTGGTGTGAATATTTTGGAATTGAAGAGAATATTTAACCTAGTCTATCTCTTCAAGGATTCAAAAACTTTACGTACGAGGGAAAAACCATTTTATGTGCCCAAGAAAACGTTTTATTCCAATTTATCCTCTTTTTTTAAAGTCTCATGATCATCTGCTGTAACTTTTTTGTTGTTCAAAATCTTGGTGACTCTCCCAATCCTAAAAAGATTGTTAGGAGCTCAAAAATTAAAGTTAGCTTTTTCCAAAAGGAGATTTCTATTTTAGGTCCAAATGAAACTTTTCATATTACTGAGTAGAAATATGGAGATAATTTGACATTTCTTAAGAGAAAGATAGAAATTCCAAATGAAAGTAGTAAAGAAACCAAGGAAGTGAAATCAAAAGATAACTGCAACCTACTCAAAATAAACATTATCCTCAACAAATTGATTTTTCAAAAATGTCAATTTTCCTTTTTGTTGTCATTTGAAAACTCGGGACAATACCCTTAGCTCGAGAAAATGATGAATCTTTCAAACGGTGATTCTCTTCTAATTTCATATGCTTGGATTACGAATATGCTTTGTTTAATATTTTCTTCCATAGACATCTTATGCATTCCTGGTTTATCCTGTTCCTTCAATCATGAAAAAATATTTTTCCAAAATGGTTTCAAAATTGGTGTGAATATTTTGTAATTGAAGAGAATATTTTACCTAGTCTCTCTCTTCAAGGATTCAAAAACTTTACGTACGACGGAAAAACCATTTTATGTGCCCAAGAAAACGTTTTATTCCAATTTATCCTCTTTTTTAAAGTCTCATGGATCATCTGCTGTGACTTTTTTGTTGTTCAAAATCTTGGTGACTCTCCCAATCCTAAAAAGATTGTCAGGAGCTCAAAAATTAAAGTTAGCTTTTTCCAAAAGGAGATTTCTATTTTAGGTCCAAATGAAACTTTTCATATTACTGAGTAGAAATATGGAGATAATTTGGCATTTCTTAAGAGAAAGATAGAAATTCCAAGTGAAAGTAGTAAAGAAACCAAGGAAGTGAAATCAAAAGATAACTGCAACCTACTCAAAATAAACATTATCCTCAACAAATTGATTTTTCAAAAATGTCAATTTTCCTTTTTGTTGTCATTTGAAAACTCGGGACAATACCCTTAGCTCAAGAAAATGATGAATCTTTCAAACGGTGATTTCTCTTCTAATTTCATATGCTTGGATTACGAATATGCTTTGTTTAATATTTTCTTCCATAGACATCTTATGCATTCCTGGTTTATCCTGTTCCTTCAATCATGTAAAAATAGTTTTCCAAAATGGTTTCAAAATTGGTGTGAATATTTTGGAATTGAAGAGAATATTTAACCTAGTCTATCTCTTCAAGGATTCAAAAACTTTACGTACGAGGGAAAAACCATTTTATGTGCCCAAGAAAACGTTTTATTCCAATTTATCCTCTTTTTTTAAAGTCTCCTGGATCATCTGCTGTGACTTTTTTGTTGTTCAAAATCTTGGTGACTCTCCCAATCCTAAAAAGATTGTTAGGAGCTCAAAAATTAAAGTTAGCTTTTTCCAAAAGGAGATTTCTATTTTAGGTCCAAATGAAACTTTTCATATTACTCAGTAGAAATATGGAGATAATTTGACATTTCTTAAGAGAAAGATAGAAATTCCAAGTGAAAGTAGTAAAGAAACCAAGGAAGTGAAATCAAAAGATAACTGCAACCTACTCAAAATAAACATTATCCTCAACAAATTGATTTTTCAAAAATGTCAATTTTCCTTTTTGTTGTCATTTGAAAACTCGGGACAATACCCTTAGCTCGAGAAAATGATGAATCTTTCAAACGGTGATTCTCTTCTAATTTCATATGCTTGGATTACGAATATGCTTTGTTTAATATTTTCTTCAATAGACATCTTATGCATTCCTGGTTTATCCTGTTCCTTCAATCATGTAAAAATAGTTTTCCAAAATGGTTTCAAAATTGGTGTGAATATTTTGGAATTGAAGAGAATATTTAACCTAGTCTATCTCTTCAAGGATTCAAAAACTTTACGTACGAGGGAAAAACCATTTTATGTGCCCAAGAAAACGTTTTATTCCAATTTATCCTCTTTTTTTAAAGTCTCATGATCATCTGCTGTGACTTTTTTGTTGTTCAAAATCTTGGTGACTCTCCCAATCCTAAAAAGATTGTTAGGAGCTCAAAAATTAAAGTTAGCTTTTTCCAAAAGGAGATTTCTATTTTAGGTCCAAATGAAACTTTTCATATTACTGAGTAGAAATATGGAGATAATTTGACATTTCTTAAGAGAAAGATAGAAATTCCAAATGAAAGTAGTAAAGAAACCAAGGAAGTGAAATCAAAAGATAACTGCAACCTACTCAAAATAAACATTATCCTCAACAAATTGATTTTTCAAAAATGTCAATTTTCCTTTTTGTTGTCATTTGAAAACTCGGGACAATACCCTTAGCTCGAGAAAATGATGAATCTTTCAAACGGTGATTCTCTTCTAATTTCATATGCTTGGATTACGAATATGCTTTGTTTAATATTTTCTTCCATAGACATCTTACGCATTCCTGGTTTATCCTGTTCCTTCAATCATGTAAAAATACTTTTCCAAAATGGTTTCAAAATTCGTGTGAATATTTTGGAATTGAAGAGAATATTATTTAACCTTGTCTCTCTTTTCAAGGATTCAAAAACTTTACGAACGAGGGAAAAACCATTTTATGTGCCCAAGAAAACGTTTTATTCCAATTTATCCTCTTTTTTAAAGTCTCATGGATCATCTGCTGTGACTTTTTTGTTGTTCAAAATCTTGGTGACTCTCCCAATCCTAAAAAGATTGTTAGGAGCTCAAAAATTAAGGTTAGCTTTTTCCAAACGGAGATTTCTATTTTAGGTCCAAATGAAACTTTTCATATTACTGAGTGGAAATATGCAGATAATTTGGCATTTCTTAAGAGAAAGATAGAAATTCCAAGTGAAAGTAGTAAAGAAACAAAGGGAGTGAAATCAAAAGATAACTGCAACCTACTCAAAATAAACATTATCCTCAACAAATTGATTTTTCAAAAATGTCAATTTTCCTTTTTGTTGTCATTTGAAAACTCGGGACAATACCCTTAGCTCGAGAAAATGATGAATCTTTCAAACGGTGATTTCTCTTCTAATTTCATATGCTTGGATTACGAATATGCTTTGTTTAATATTTTCTTCCATAGACATCTTATGCATTCCTGCTTTATCCTGTTCCTTCAATCATGTAAAAATACTTTTCCAAAATGGTTTCAAAATTGGTGTGAATATTTAGAATTGAAGAGAATATTTAACCTAGTCTCTCTCTTCAAGGATTCAAAAACTTTACGTACGAGGGAAAAACCATTTTATGTGCCCAAGA
>CAUVWQ010000015.1:0-104470 GCA_963555705.1 Ligustrum vulgare | reverse complement strand
CTTTGAACATCTTGAAATAATAAAGCACTTCATATTTGTGTTTGATAAAATAGACCCATATCTTTCAATTATAATCATCAATGAATGTAAGAAAGTAGTGATTACCTCCATTTGAATTTGTATGCATAGGTC
Source organism: Ligustrum vulgare (assembly GCA_963555705.1). Lineage (NCBI taxonomy): Eukaryota > Viridiplantae > Streptophyta > Magnoliopsida > Lamiales > Oleaceae > Ligustrum > Ligustrum vulgare. The sequence continues at coordinate 104,338 of CAUVWQ010000015.1, read as the reverse complement.
CACATACGTCCAAGTGCACAAGCTCAAGTGGATGGGATGCTCTCAAGCTTCTCCAGTAGGAAAGTAATTCCTTTGATGTTTTCCAAGCACACTCCCTTCAAAAACTTCTCTTTGATGTTCAATTTTTTGTAGTCCTCTCACCATATGTTGCCTTCACATCAAAGATAAGCTACTGAAGCTCAAATGCCCAAAGCGAAGATCCCACAACCATGAGGTGTTTTTGATGAATGCACTTAAACAAGAAAATGAAGCATACTTTATGTTTATAGAAAACATATTGTCTCTTGACATTTTCACCTTTGTCATTAGAGAAAATTTTTTGTTTCTAATTATACACAGATCACCCTTGAAGTTGTTAGGATTACAGATTTCTTAGTGGATAAGTCAGTTAGACTTGGTCATAATTTAGTTGTTGCTTTTGTTGAATAATATTTAGTTTGTTCTAATCTTTAGCAACTGTTTAGATAGTGGAGTTTGTTGAAGTCATATTGTTTAGCTTATTTGTTGGCTAGTGGTTTTTATCCTTATCTTTTTAGTTTTTGCTATCATTCCTGCTTTGTAAAGGCTATATAAAGCCTCGGTTATTTTATTGAATAAGTGAAGCTTTGAGAGCTCCCAAATACGTCTAGTGTTCAATGTTTAGGGATTTAGTTTCCAACAATTGGTATCAGAGCCAGACAAATGGGCCTGATTGTGAGAGGTTAGGAACCGCAGTAGCCTAACGAGAGAAAGAGTGAAACACTTGGTGAGATTGAGGGAAACACTGTGAGAAAAAAGAGTGTTTGAGAAATGGCAGCTGAAGGGAACAATTTGTTGAGCATTCCCAGGTTCGATAGAGATTACGATCACTAGAGCCTGTTGATGGAGAACCTTCTGAGTGTTAGAATAATTAGCACATTCTAGAATATGCTTTTGAATATGCTTAGAATATGCTTAGAATATGCTTTATATGCTTTAGAATATTCTAAGCATATGCTTTTGTTTTGTATGTATATATAGGATTGAGTATTATAATGAATGGTGTGATTTTAAGGGTTGTCTCTTCTCTCTTTCTCTTCTTTCATTCTTTCTTCTTTCTCTTAATTTATTTGTAGAACATATATAAGGATATATATGTTATTGTGTTTTCTACATGGTATCAGAGCTATTTGATTCACATTGCCTTCGAAAAAAAAAAAAAAAACGAAATCAGCGTGCATCTTTCTTCTTCGCGAAAAACCCTAAACCGTACTGTTTCACGAATTTTGAGGCACTTGCAGTAGGAATTCCGGTGAACTAAGACCATATTCAGAATCTGCAGGTGGAGCCGCGTCGACCGGAGTGGCGCGTGAGATTACACGCGCCGGTGTAAGGTGGCGCGTGAGTCAGGCAGTCGGATCTTCTGGTGGCGCGTGGGGGCGCGTGCGGCAGTTCCTGGCGGCACGGTTGACGGATTTGCGATCGACTATTCATCCTCTATCTGCTTGTGGTGTTGGTTTTCAGTTATCCATTCTTTTTACACACTGCTTTGCTTGACTTTGTTGGTTAGTATCGTTTTCTCTCTTTTAATGGCATCCGATGATTCTCTTCAGGCTATTAATGTGCGTTTGAATGGTAAAAACTATGCTTACTGGAGTCATGTTATGAAACACTTTCTTAAGGGTAAAAAGTTGTGGGGTTATGTCAGTGGAATAGTTGAGAAACCGGAAAATAATGATGCAAATTATTCAACTCTGTTAGATACCTGGGATTCAAATAATTCAAAAATTCATACATGGATAAATAATTCTGTAGAACATAGTATTGGTACACAGTTGGCTAAGTATGAAACGACAAAGGAGGTTTGGGACCATTTGCAGAAGTTGTACACTAAATCTAATTTTGCAAAACGATATCAGTTAGAGATTGACATTCGAGCATTGCAACAAAAGAATATGAGCATTCTGGATTTTTATACTGCTATGACATCAATTTGGGATGAGTTAACTCTTACTGAACCGGCAGGTCTGAAAGCAAGTGCGGATTATATTATTTATAGAGAGGAGCAACGATTGGTTCAGTTTTTGATGGCACTTCGTAGTGATTTTGAGGGACTCAGAGGTTCTATTTTGCACCGTACTCCTCTTCCATCTGTTGATTCAGTTGTTAGTGAACTTGTTGCTGAGGAGACACGGTTAAAATCCCTTACTGAAGATGTATCTCTTCCACATTCTGGGACTTCAGTTTTAGCTTTACCATCTACACAGAATCGAACCAAAGGACATACACGGTTCCCAAATGATGTTTGTAGTTTTTGTAGACAAAAGGGACATTGGAAGGCTCAATGTCCTAAGTTATTGAAGTCCCAGCAGTCTTATAGATCCAATGCCCACACAGCAGCGATTGTTCCACCTGTTGGCTCCTCTATACTTGGTCCACCGCCCTCATCTGATTCCCGATTGACTGATCTTAGTGAGCAGTTTCAGAAGTTTTTAGCCTCACAGTCACATGTCATGTCAGCCTCTACTCATGTAGGTTTGTCCTCTCAGAACTCCTCAGGTAAAACCTCCTCGTGGATTTTTGACTCGGGTGCTTCTAAGCATATGTCTCCTAACTCATCACTTTTTGATTATTTATATCCTTCTATGTCATCTTCACCTGTTATGACTGCTGATGGCACCCCGTTGTCCTTAGCAGGTGTTGGTTTTGTTCATACTTCTAATCTATCTTTATCAGATGTCTATTGTGTTCCTGACCTTACTTTAAATCTTATTTCTGTTGGTCAATTATGTGATTCTGGTAATTCTGTTCACTTTACTTCTACTACTTGTTATGTACAGGATCCGCAGTCTCGGAAGCTGATTGGGATCGGCCATAGGCAAAGAGGAGGACTTTATGTTCTAGATAATCTGAGACCAGCGCATGTTGCAGCCTCTAGTACTGATTTATCGTCTTTCCATTTGAACTCTTCTTCTTCTAATTTCTATTTATGGCATTCTCGCCTAGGACATGTGTCTGCTAGTCGTTTGAGATTTTTAGCTTCTAAAGGTTGTTTGGGAGACTTAAAACCTCATGATATTTCTGATTGTAGTGGATGCAAACTTGCTAAATTTTCAGCTTTACCTTTTCCTCGTAGTATTTCTTCTTCTATTGCATCATTTGATCTTGTACACTCAGATGTATGGGGCCCTGCTCCTGTTTCTACTAAAGGAGGATCCCGATATTATGTTTCCTTTATTGATGATTATAGTCGTTACTGTTGGGTATATCTTATGAAGCGACATTCTGATTTTATTTCTATTTATCGTTCGTTTCGAGCACTTATTAAAACTCAACATTCTGCTGTCATTAAATGTTTTCGATGTGATTTGGGTGGGGAATATGTTTCTAATGATTTTCGTGAGTTGCTTGCTCTTGATGGTACAATTCATCAAACTTCTTGTACTGATACTCCTCAACAGAATGGTGTTGCTGAACGTAAGCATAGACACATTGTTGAAACTGCTCGTTCCCTTCTCCTATCTGCCAAAGTACCTAGTGAATTTTGGGGGGAGGCAGTTCTCACTGCTGTCTATTTGATAAATAGGATACCATCTTCTCATTTATCTGGTTTGTCACCATTTCAAACCTTGTTTAGTTATTCTCCTGATTACTCTCTCTTAAAAGTCTTTGGGTGCACTTGTTTTGTTCTTCGTCCTACGGCAGAACGTAGCAAATTAACTCCACGCTCAGCTATTTGTGTCTTCTTAGGATATGGTGAGGGACAAAAAGGTTATCGATGTTTTGATCCTGTCAGTCACAAGTTATATGTCTCTCGTAATGTTGTGTTTCTTGAACACATTCCCTTCTTTTCTATTACAGATAATACCTCTCACATGACCACGTCAGATCTCATTTGTATTGATCCTTTCACTGATGATATTGATAGACCATCTACATATGTCCCTACTATTTGTTCTCCATCTTCGTCATCTGCTACAGGTACACATGCGCCATCTCAGAATGTCCTTCCTTCTCCTATGGATCCCCAAGCACCGTCTGAGGCTGAGGATTCCCAGTCTCCTCCTCCTCGATATCCTCAACGTATACGTAAGTCTGCTCACTTACCCGAGTTTGATTATTCTTGTTATTCTGAGTCTTTTTGTTGTTTTTTGTCTTCCATTCATAAGCTTTCTGAACCTTCCTCTTACAAAGAAGCAGCTTTAGATCCTCTTTGGAAACAGGCTATGACTGATGAACTTAATGCTCTACATAAGACAGACACTTGGGAATTAGTTTCTTTACCACCAGGAAAACATGCTATTGGATCTCGTTGGGTCTATAAGATCAAGACCAAATCTGATGGTTCAGTTGAGCGTTACAAGGCTCGATTGGTTGCTAAGGGATTTTCTCAACAGTATGGCTTGGATTATGAGGAGACATTTGCCCCTGTTGCAAAAATGACTACTGTACGTACACTTATTGCGGTTGCTTCTATTCGTCAGTGGAGTCTCTCTCAAATGGATGTTAAAAATGCCTTCTTGAATGGAAATCTTCAAGAAGATGTTTATATGGTTCCTCCACCTGGTGTTCCTCATTCTCCTGGATTTGTTTGCAAACTTAAGAAAGCTCTATATGGTCTCAAATAAGCACCTCGTGCCTGGTTTGAGAAGTTTTCTACAGTTGTGCTCTCTCTTGGTTTTACATCTAGCCATCATGATTCCGCTTTGTTCTGTAGATGTACTTCCACTGGTCGTATTCTCCTTCTGTTGTACGTTGATGACATGATCATTACTGGTGATGATGTTGTAGGGATAACCAATTTAAAATCAGAATTGGCTCGTCTTTTTGAAATGAAGGATTTGGGTCCCTTAACTTACTTTCTGGGGATTGAGGTTGCTTCTTCTCCTCGAGGTTATATGCTCTCTCAGTCTAAATATGCTGCAGATGTCGTTGAGCGTGCTCGTCTTACTGATACTAAAACAGCTGATACTCCTATTGAGGCTAATGTTCGTTACTCATCTTCTGATGGTGAACCACTATCTAATCCTACTTTGTATCGTACTATTGTTGGTTCCCTTGTTTATCTTACCATTACTAGGCCAGACATTGCTTATGCTGTGCATGTTGTCAGTCAGTTTGTTTCAGCACCTACCATGGTTCACTGGGCAGCGGTTGTTAGAATCTTGCGCTATCTTCGTGGCTCTTGCTTTCAGAGTATTTTATTCCCATCGACCTCCTCCTTAGAGCTTCGAGCTTACTCTGATGCAGATTGGGCTGGGAACCCAACTGATCGTAAGTCCACTACTGGCTACTGTGTATTTTTGGGTGACTCTCTTATCTCATGGAAAAGTAAGAAGCAGACAGTAGTTTCTCGCTCATCAACTGAAGCAGAATATCGCGCTATGGCCTCCACTACTACTGAGATTGTGTGGTTACGTTGGCTACTTGCAGATATGGGTGTTTCTATTTCATCTCCCACCTCTATGTATTGTGATAACAAGAGTGTCATCCAGATCTCACATAATTCAGCGTTCCATGAGCGCACGAAGCACATTGAAATTGATTGTCACCTTGTTCGTCATCATCTTCAGCATGGGACTATTGCCTTACCTTTTGTCTCTTCATCATTGCAGCTTGCAGACTTCTTCACCAAGTCCCATCCGACTTCTCGCTTCCGATTCTTACTTGACAAACTCTTGTTGCTTCATGTTATAGCATCGTGAGTTTGCGGGGGGATGTTAGAATAATTAGCACATTCTAGAATATGCTTTTGAATATGCTTAGAATATGCTTTATATGATTTAGAATATTCTAAGCATATGCTTTTGTTTTGTATGTATATATAGGATAGAGTATTATAATGAATGGTGTGGTTTTAAGGGTTGTCTCTTCTCTCTTTCTCTTCTTCCATTCTTTCTTCTTTCTCTTAATTTATTTGTAGAACATATATAAGGATATATATGTTATTGTGTTTTCTACACTGAGATCGAAGGAATACTGGAGCCTCATCAAAATTGGTTATTCTGAATTTGTTGCTGGAGAGACGATGACTGCTGCACAAAGAAAGACTCTGGAGGAATTGAAGCTAAAAGACCTAAAGGTTAAAAACTATCTCTTTCAGTCCATCGACAAGTCAACCTTGAAGACCATTCTTCAGAAGGAAACCTCCAAGCAACTGTGGGACTCGATGAAAACAAAATATCAAGGGAATGTGAGATTTAAGCGTGCTCAACTTCAGGCACTACACAGAAACTTCAAGGTGTTAGAGATGAAGGTTGGTGAATCGGTCACAGACTATTTCTCCAGAGTCATGGTGGCGGCTAATGAAATGCGAAATTATTAAGAGGATATGCAAGATGAGAGGATTCTGCGCACTCTCACAGACAAATTCAATTTCATTGTTTGTTCCATAGAAGAGTCAAAGGATATTAATCTCCTCTCTGTGGATGAGCTAGAAAGCTCTTTAATTGTGCATGAGCAGAAATTTCAAAGGGCTGGTGATGAAGAATAGGTTTTAAAAGTTACAGTGGAAGATGGAAGAGTCAGAGGTGAAAGAGGGCATGGCAGGAGGGCTTATAGAGGAAGTTGTAGAGGGCGTCATACTTTCAACAAAGCCATAGTAGAATGCTATCGGTGCCATAAGCTTGGACACTTCCAGTATGAGTGTCCAACTTGGGAGGCTAACTATGTTCAATTGGATGAGCATGAAGAGATGTTATTGATGTCCTTTGTGGAGATGAATGAAGTTAAGCTGGAGGAAAATGAAGAAGAAAGTGAAGAGAACGAGCAATTTAAAAGAAAGTGAGTAAGTCGAAGATGGAGTAAACTGACAGAAATTGCATGTCAGTATAAGGGAGGATGGGTTAGAATTGCTAATTTCTTAGTGGATAAGTCAATTAGACTTGGTAATAATTTAGTTGTTGCTTTTGTTAAATAATATTTAGTTTGTTCTAATCTTTAGCAAATGTTTAGATAGTGGAGTTTGTTGAAGTCCTATTGTTTAGCTTATTTGTTGGCTAGTGGGTTCTAATCCTTATCTTTTCTGTTTTTGCTATCATTCGTGCTTTGTAAAGGCTATATAAAACCTCAGTTATTTTATTGAATAAGTGAAGCTTTGAGAGCTCCGAAATGCGTCGAGTGTTCAGTGTTTAGGAATTAAGTTTCCAATAGAAGTGAATATCATGACCTTTTCGAAGAAGCTGTCCAACGCTAAGGAGGTTGCAGTTCAAACATGGAACATAAAACACATCAAAAATTCTTTTTGTTCTCCTATCTTTGACAAAAATGGTATATCTCCACATCCTTGAGCTGCTAGCTTTCCACCATCACCAATTTTTACGTCTGAAACAATTTCATGGTTGAACTTAGCAAAGACTTTCTTGTTACCTATCATATGGTTGCTACAACTACTATCAAGGTACCATTTTTCTGTGCTCATATCTCTCCCCATCGCAGCAACACATGCAAGTAAAAGGGTATCTTCATTTTCCAATGTCTCATGTACGAAGCTTGATTCAACTCCTTTGTTCGATTTAGTTCTACAATTTGACCTGGTATGTTCATATTGTTTGCAATCATAGCAATGAACATTAGGAAGGAATGAGCCTTGGCCTCTACTTCTTCCATATCCTCTTCCTCTGACTCTTCTTGAAATATTGCTGCTTGAATAAATTTTCTGAACTGCTTTCTTTCTGGTCATTAGAACCGCCATGGCCTTGAAAGCTTAAAAAAAAATATAATTTATAATATTAAGGATAATAAATGATTTTAATTGTTAATAATTAAAACATAATTTTAACACTAATAGTTACACATGAAAAGTGATTATGTCGGAAACCATCCCAGCCTGAGCGAATTCACTCAAATGGTCAAGTCACTTGTCGAAATTATAAAATATAAAATGACAGTGTAGGAAAGATAATTGATTCGTTAAAAAAATATTGTTATAAAATTACAAAATTGTAAAACATGACGACATTTTTTGAAAATATGATTGACAAATAATAAGCAAATCAACATAAACAAATATTTTATTATAATTTAATAAAACTAAACTGAAAAATAAAAAAAAATAACATTATATTGCTTGATTTAGGTCCCTTTTGAATGAAATAATATGATTTTAATATAATTAGACTAGTTATAACACATACTTAGATTGCCTATGTTTGATAAATTGTTCATAAACAATTGTTTATAAATAACGATGTGTTAACATTTCATTGATTCTTTTTTTTTTTTTTAAAGTCCAAATGATAGGAAAAAAATCTTTAATCAGTTGAAATTGTTGATTTTTAAAAACATTGTTCAATGAGATGTTGCCATGTGATTGTTTATAAATAAATTTTACGAAACAAAGGTTAATGATACTGCTAGTTCTACTAACTGGACTGACTCATTCTCCAGCAGCCAAATTATCCAAGGACAAAAAAGCTTTATAATCTGTTGTAGCAGTTAGATTCTTTTTTGGATCCAATCTTTTCCGCACAAAAAATAAGAAAAGTTGAACACTAAAACGTTAAAAAAGATTGAAAACTTGCTAATTGCTATATCAAGAAGGATTAATTAGATTCTACACTAGTTCATTCAATCCTTTTTAGATAAATACATTGTAAACTATTTAGAAACATATCGGATTCTATGAGAGAGTGTCTATTATTTGACTGACATCATAAATTATGGAACATATTATTTAGGAATGTAGTTATCATTTATTTAGGAGATTAAAGGGGTGTGATTACCTTTAAAGTCAACTAATGATATGAAAATTACAATTATTAAATTAGTTTAATAATATGGGAAATCATCTTCTATATCTTGATATTACGATAATTGAAATAACGATTACAATACTTTAACGAATATTACATTAAGTGCAATATTCATTTCACATGTGTAATAAACATTACAATAATTGTAATGATTATTACACTTTGTGGGAAAATGATCAGATTCATAGTGTGAGAAAACAGACAATTTACATACATGAAATAATTAGTATATTACATGCATTGTAATATTGAGGGAACAATAGTATATTGTGGCCGCACATTACACGTATTATAATTTCAATGAACTGAATGTCAAATGCATTGTAATGTAATGTAATCTTACGCCGTTATAATGTCACACAGTCTTTGATGTAATTAAAATAAATACTATGTAATGTGTCGTGTGGTGAAATTACAAGATTCGGATTCTTACATGACATGTATTATAAATCGACATGAGACTTATATGCAATGTAATGTAATTAAATCTAACGCCCTTCAATATGTTACAAGTAATGTATAATTTTCACTACTGTGCTGCAATTACATGCACTATAAGATTACAAAGGACTTTGTAATATATTACAATTAATCATGGTGATATTTTGAATGTATGGACTTTTCCAGTTGTCAATCATGATTTTATTCCATTTTGGAATAGCTGTCCAAATTACAAAGATCTTAGAAGATTTGCAATTGCCTAATTTAATCTTCTAAACAAATGGTAACAACTTTCCTAAAATAAAATATTTCTATTTAATGAGATCAATTAAATATTACATTCTCTCTCATAAGAATCCGGTATTTTTCTAAAGTCATGGAATGAAATCCAGTAATATTACGAATAATATGAAAATCATGCATTTTTCGATTGCAATACATTACATCTAAGTAGTTACGTAATTTTAACAACAATACTTTGGAGAGCCCACAAAAACTTTCCCTCATTTAATTTGTGGCCTCATGATGTTTGCACAATATTAGAGACCAAATCGTTAGACATGGTTTATTTCTAAGGGTAAATATATTCACAACACACTTTCTAATATTTACACTACATTTTAACTTCATGAAATGTTTTTAATATTTGCTCACTTTTATTTTTAAGTCCTCGATTTTTTTTCAAAGTATTATAATTCTTAACTTTCAATTAATTACCATATTTTGTTTTTAACCACAATTTATAGCCCAATACTGTGCTAATGTGCATTGAAAAGAGGGAAAAATATTTTTTTTTGACTTTTGTATCAATTCTTTACTTCGATTATTTAAAAATATGAAAGATAAATAAGTTTTTTCGCCCTCATAAGAAATATTTTGGGCAAAAATCATCTTTCTCAATAAGATATGGAAATTAATAGATGATTGATGATAAAAGACTTGTATAAAAAACTTGGAAGTATAAATGTAAAAATAAGAAAAACCTGGGGATATTTGTTAAAAATAAAATGTCTTGTAGTTAACAAATATTATGGTGCCAATACAATTACCCTATTTCTAATCAATGTTTGGAATCTTTGGATAAAAAGTGATGGGAAATTTCTCTGAATTAGGATACATAAATTCAAAAGTAATTTACAAATAACTTTTATGAAATTTATGACAATTACATACATACTCATCGTTTTAAAAATTACATTAATTCTTCACTCTTACATAAATATATCCCTTTTGCCTTTCTTTCCTCTATATATATATATTCTGATTTGTAATTTTCATGTTTTTAATTTAGAAAAAAGCAATTGTTTTAGTTTAAAGAATTTATTTTTTCACTTCACTATCGTTATCTCACTTCACTATCACCATCACTACTATTGCTACTACAAAACTGATCTAATGAGCGTCCCGCTCATTTCATATCCCGCGCGCCTGAACTTTTTACTATTAATATTGGACCCCACTAATGATTCTCAATTGCCCAGAATTTGAGCCTCTCTCCGCCAGACTTTGGTCAAAAATTCCTCACGGCTTCGTATTTAATCATTTTAGCATATTTCAATAAAAGTTATTAAAATTTGTAGTTGAAAAGTTAGAATCCCATAAAATATGTTATTTAAATTTATTATCGATTCTGACTTAAATTTTATTTGTTTTTACTGAAAAAAGATGGCTTACTTTTATTTTTGTCGACAAGTTAAACCTCCATTTTGTAGACTTGTTACAAGTTTATAAACAAACACTAGTACAGAAAGGCTCATTCGCATAGGTTGTAAAAGATAATACGCGTCGATTGTAAAGGCGATGTATATAGCGCAGACGCGTCGGTTGTAAAACGACACCTAAAGTTTGACTTTTAGTATAGTCAATTCTGTACTAGTGAAAATCACCTTAAATTATAATTTTCAATTTTTATGGATCAAATCCTACAAAAAAATTGGATAGAATCTCTCCTATATATTGAACTTATCCAACATGTAGGAGGAATCAAAATACCACAATAAAATCAAAATATTCAACCTCGACATATTCAAAAGTTAAACACAACTCCAGTCAAACTTCAACATCATCAACTACTCCAAAATTAATCCAAAATCAATTCTCAACTCTTAAAAACTAAAACTAAGATTTCATAACTTAACATCCTATAATTTCAATAGAACTCTAATAATTCAAATATTGCAATGTATCTACCTGGATACTAACTAAAAATCAACAATATAAAATTAACATCCAAATTAACTAAACAAATAAAAAATTCATTTTAACCAACTAGCATATAAAATCATAAATTCAATCATAAACTAACAAATTAAATCAATTAAGTAGTTAATATATATATATATATATATATATATATATATATATATATATATAGGGAGGTGGGTGGGTGGGTGGGTGGGTTCTTGCGGGGTGGGAGGGGGCGGGTCTCTCAAGAGGGAGGAGCGGTGGTGGCTAGGGAGGTGCAGTGGTGGCGGGGAGGCGCGGTGGGGGGAGGGAGATGAAATTCTTAAGTTTTTGTGAGAGGAAGAGATAAAGAGAGGGGAGGAATATGGTGGTGAAGGAGGAGTGCGTTGCCAGGGGAATGGTGGTGGTGGTGATGGTGGCGGCACGACGAGCGTAAGAGAGAGATAGCTAGAGAGGCGCGCAGGAAGATAGAGAAAAGAGAGAGCACAGCGCGGTACCGGTAATGTTTAAAAAAACACCGATTTTAGGGATCGATTCTTGTGGAATCAACGCGTAAAACCTGTCACCACCTCAAAATTTCCATGATTTTTTTTTTTGACACTATATATACATTGAAATAAAAACATAAAACTCTTTACTCATTGATAAGTGTATTTTATACTCTTATCTGTATGTCTAAATTAGAAGAAATTATTGTCGTTTTAGGACGTATGCTATTTAATTTATGTTTATTTATTTACTTTGCAGAAAATATCCCAAAAGGCGAAGAATGAAGCAATTAATGAAAAAATGACACAATTGGATGTTAATTGGAGCTAAATTGGACAAGTGAGGAGTTTATGACAACAACCGAAAAGCATGCTTGGTGCCAAAGTGACTAAATCAGGAGTTGGAGGACCTAGTTAAAGGATTTAATAGCTTATTAGAGCAATTCGAGAATAATATAAAGTTTGGGGACTAAATCGCAATAATTGAAAGTTGGGGATTGAAGGTGCAATTAAAAGTCAGAGACCAACTTACACAGCCAAGAAAAGATAGAAGTCGCGATCCCTGGATACATATCGCGAGATGGTGTGAATTTATGACCCCAAGAGTTAAAGACGTAACCACGCAATTGCTAGGGTATTAGCCAAGTGATCGTGCGCTTATCCGGCTGGGCCGACTGTGGGTTTTTTCTCGCGATTTTCAACTGAATTCTCTCTTTCTTGACCTAGGTTTCTCCAAAAACTATATATACAACACATGAGACACAAAATCTGAACCTTTGCATCTCCATAGAACTAGCCACAATAGATATTTCAATTCAAATTCTTGGAGATTCAAGCATCGCAGAGGGGCATGAATTGAAGATACTTGAAGAATTGATAATTGGTGCAATCTTTCCATTCTTCTTTGTTATTTTCAATGAACGTTTTATCTTCTTGTTTTTTTTCTTTAATCAAGATGTGTAACTAATTATAACGTTGGGATGAACGATGTAGCCTAGTTAATTATTTTAATTCCATATTCCTTGTTTTAACGCTTTAATGCATGTGTTGGTTTATTATTGCGTTTAATGCGTGAATGAACTGGCCACTCTTTCATGATTTCATGTGTTATTTTCATAATCCGAGAGGTGAGTTAATAATATAGATCTATGTAATAAATCCGATAATTGAACGAGAGATAGAGATATATTCTTGTTATTATTGCGATCGTGTGTGAATTCTCGTGTGTAATGCATCTAGATAAGGAATATTCGGACCCGCTGTAGAGATACAAGGTTGACTTAACAGCTGGAGGATCTGTAATGGATATGACATATGAAGAAGCATCTGAGATTTTTGAGAAGATGGCTGTGAACAGTTACCAGTGGTACTCAGATAGAGCTACACCAAAGTCTGGGGGAATTGTTGAAATTAATGAGATTATAGCATTAAATGCTAAGTTGGATTCTTTGACAAAGAAAATAGACAGCATGGGTGTGCAACCAGTCAATTCAGTACAAACGATTTTGTGTGATTTTTGTTTTGAGAATCACGCTGTAAATTTCTACCCATTACAGCAAAATCAATCAAATCTAGAGCAGGTCAACTTTGTGGGAAACAGATAGCAGAGTGGTCCATATTCACAAACATACAACCCGGAATGGAAGAATCACCCAAATTTTTTTTGGTCTAACAATCAGACTGTTCAGCACCCACCTGGATTTCAGCAACAGCAACAACAACAGTCTCAGAAAAACATATCCGAGAATATAGAAGTATTAATCCAGCTGGTCAAGAGTCAGAATGGAGAATTAATGAATCAAGCAGCTGAGATAAAGAATCTGAAGAGACAAATGGGAGAGTTGGTAGTGAGCAGTGCAACAAGACAGCCTGGACAGTTACCAAGCAACACTGAAACAAACCCTCGTGAGCATGTTAATGCAATAACAAGGAGCGGGGTTCAGCTATCTGAAGTGACTATAGAGGAATATGAAAAGCAAAAGAGCTAAAAGAAAAATGTGGTGGAAGAGCAGAAAAGTGAAAAAGAACAAGGGTCGACTCCTGAAATTCAAGAAAAAGTTGAAGAAGAAGTTCGAGTTAGATCGCCAGTCAAAGCTTATGTGCCTCCAGTTCCTTATCCACAAAGATTGAGAAAGCATCAGTTGGAGCAGCAGTTTGAAATTTTTTTGGAAATATTCAAGAAACTGCACATAAATATTCCTTTTGCTGAAGCATTGGCTCAAATGCCACTCTACCTGAAATTCATGAAATAAATGTTATCAAATAAAAGAAAGCTGGTAGATTATGAAACAGTAGCTCTCAGTGAGGAATGCAGTGCAATATTGCAGAAGAAATTACCACAAAAATTGACTGATCTAGGGAGTTTCTCTATCCCTTGCACTATTGGTAATTTCAACTTCGATAATGTTCTATGTGACTTAGGGGCTAGTGTTAATTTAATGTCTTTGTCTGTATACAGGAAACTTGGTTTGGGGGAGCCTAAACTGACCAATATTACAGTGAAGCTTGCCAACAGATCCATTCAGTACCTATATGGGATAGTGGAGAATGTGATAATTAAGGTTGAAATTTTTTTCTTCCCAGTCGACTTTGTGATCCTGTACATGGAAGAGGACACTCAAATGCCCCTCATTCTTGGAAGGCCGTTCCTAGCTACTGGAAGAGCCTTAATCGACATTGAAAATGGAGAAATCATCTTTAGGGTCGACAATGAACAAGTCAGCTTCAGTATCAAGCCAAGACAGGATCTCGAATATCTAAACGAAAGTTAATTCAAGGTGGAAGGAGTACTTCAGAAACCAGAAGAAACTTTGAAGCAAGGAATAAAGTTAGACAACACTTCGAAGAAAAATGAAGGGAAGATGGAGGTGAAGAAGAAAGGAAATAACTTGAAGAATGAGGAAAAACCAAATTTTGCTCAGTTCCCAAACAATGGGGTCATCAAGGTGCAAAATAAGGTTGAAAAGTGCAAAGCAGGAAATTGCAAAGTGTGAAGGGCTTCAAGAGGTTCATTCAAGCCTCCATGATAAAGAAGTGCAAAAAGTCGAGCTTTAGACTTAAAACGGAGCGCTTGTTGGGAGGCAACCCAACCTTTCTTCCCTTTTACTTATTACACCTTCATTATTTATTTTAGTATTAAAATTTTAGATATATGCATGGTAGGAACCGTGTTTGAGCGTTTTGCATGTTTCATGTTAAGAACACTCTTGCATAATAGTTTATTATTGCATATTTAGGTATGTTTTTTATTTTGCATGTTTATATTAGACTAGGTTTTTATCGTCATTTGAAGTTAATGTTTGGAAAATCATTGCATCGATCATGAAGTGATTAGGGAGATAAAAATGATTTTGAAAATCAAAATAGGAAAAATTTTCAGTACTGTCGAGATCTACGCGATCGCGTGCCAAGAGGCTCTAGCGATCGCGAATTTGCATTAAAAAATCAACAGATTTTTAAATTTTGAACCACGCGATCGCTGGCACTCCAGCCAGGCGATTGCGTGGCTATACTGGGACCAAAATCTGCAGTTTAAGTGTTGTTCCTCATGTTTTCAATTTCAAACATTATAAACTCGTTTTCTCTCCCCTAATCACCTCATATTTGATTTTACATCTTGTGTGCATGTCATCAACACTTTTTTGCATCAATATCATTGCTTACATGACTTCAAAATCCAATCGTAGGTATGATCTCTTCGCTTAAATCAATTTTTAGTCAAAATTGTGAAAGTCTCTTTACGTTCTTCAACCTAGAAATTATGAATTGTGAAGAATGGGCTTAAGTTAGTTGTTGGAGAATGTGATTTGTGCTTTAATAGGTAGAATTTTTTTTGGTCAATCCATGATTCCAAATTGATGCAAGTTCTTTAATCTTTGTTGTGCACATTTAGTGTTTGATGAAATGCCACAAAGAGATTTTTGTGCTAATTTGAGAAATTCTTCCGAGCATTTATCTTCATGATAATGTTATCATTGATTATGTGTGCTTAGTTCATGAATTAGTTCACTTCATTTCACGAAATTCATGAAAACAAATTTAGCACCATGGCAGCCCCATTGCAAGGTCACTGCAGGCCATTGCACCAGAAATTCAGTTCACGTCACCAACTTCTCCATAATTTTTCATGACCCTATTAAATTCCAAATGACCTGAATTTTTAATATGTTGTAGACCATGCGGTGAACTTTAACATATCAAAAGAAGGCTTGGAAAAATTTGTGTTTTTCTAGGCGATGTCAAGGCTTGAATATGTGTGGTCTACCATTGTTTAAAATTCAAAATTTTGCTTTAACTTTAGTTTGGGGGTGTAGTACTGAACGTCCATTATTTCTTATTGATGTTTATGACTTCTAATGTTACTTATCTCTTAATTTCAAGGTAAACACCAATCAAGACACATCCAATCAAGTTGGGCAAAGTAAGAAATATGGTCAAATTCATCCAACATCATTTCAAATTGAAGCATCAAGACTACAATGAGACATCTCCTCTACACTTGGGAAGTTCTCGTTCTCTTTCTTTTGTCAACTTTTGCATATTCTTATTTATTTATGTGGCAAAACATTGAGGACAATGTTCATTTCAAGTTTGGGGGTGGATCTCATTATTTCCATATTATTACTTTTCACTCTATTTTATTGGGATTAAAAAAAATTAAAATTAGAAAATTTTGTTGACATATTTATTGCCTAGGATATAATAAGAATCAACTTGTGCTTAGGCTTGAAAATTGGATAACATGAAAGCATGAACTTATTTTGAACTAGTTATGACTTGCTAGATTTCTTCTTCATGCGCACATAGCCAGTGTTGGATAATTGCTTGTGTAAGGGATCTTGTTTAATATATGTGGGGCAAAGTTTATGCAATTTGAACTTAGGAATGACTTGAATAGCCCTGAACTTAGATCATTAAACATCCCATCCCTAAATTAGAACCAATCATGCTAAAAGGCAAGTTTGGGGGTAAAATGGTTGGAATTTGTATGTATTGACGGGTTCGAGGTCTGTGGTTCTTAGTTTTGCACTTTAGTCATTGCAGTTTGGTCAACTGGTATAAACCATTTCCAGCATAAAAACAGAAAAATGCTGAAGGTCTTATTCCGCTCTTCAAATGCCTTTTTGACTCGAGTAAGTAAGTCTGAAGGGTCTTTCAAACCTGGTGCCCTAAAGCCAACTGGCTTGGGAGTCATCGACCTAAAGCTCGTTACATGGGTCAATTATAAAGCAATTATGGAGAATGGACTTACACATAAGACATTATAACATATTTAACTTTTCTGTTTAAGCCTTTATGACTTGGGCAAGTACGTCTGAGGGGTTCTTTGAACCTGGTACCCTAAAGCCAACTGGTTTGGGAGTTGTCGATCTGAAAGCCCGCTACAGGGGTCATATAGAAAGCCAGTATGAAAAGTTCTGCACAAAGATGGTAAAAGACAGGGACATTAAAAGAAAAAGTCGTCCAAAATATATATATATATATATATATATATATATTATTGCATGGTATAAGCTTTGTTGACTGAGCTATGGTGGTTGAGGTTGTAGAATTGGGGTCTGCTTTCTTTTGATTTGTTATGCACGCATATTTCTGATTCTGACAACCTTGCGTGGAAAAAGCAAAGAATATTTTTAGAACCCACATAGATAAAAACTCGGGATGTGAGAGAAAAGCAGAAAGTGGTGATCATCCATGAGCGTTGAAAGGAATTTCATTAGAAATCATAGATTGACCACATGGGATTCGGGCTTGATTATGCATAATGAGCCACACAGTGTTGAGCATATCTTTTGCATAAGTATGAGTTTGACATTCACTATTCACACACACACACACACTTGAAACCCTGGCAGGATATAACTAAAAATTATTTTGCATTGTTGTTCATGACTCTTGCTTAAAACTTGAATTGATTTGGACTATTGAGGCATTTGACAAACAAGTTGACACAACATAAACAATTGCATGTGGTTATTTTAATTTGTTAGTTTAGTTTACATTGTTCGAGGACGAACAATAGTTCTAATTTGGGGGTATTTGATAAGTGTATTTTATACGCTTATCTGTATGTCTAAATTAGAAGAAATTATTGTCGTTTTAGGACATATGCTATTTAATTTATGTTTATATGTTTACTTTGTAGAAAATACCCAAAAAGGAGAAGAATGAAGCAATTAATGGAAAAATGACACAATTGGATGTTAATTGGAGCTAAATTGGACAAGTGAGAAGTTTGTGACAACAACCGGAAAACATGCTTGGTGCCAAAGTGACTAAATCAGGAGTTGGAGGACCTAATTAAAGGATTTAATAGCTTATTTGAGCAATTCGAGAAGAATATAAAGTTTGGGGACTAAATCGCAATAATTGAAAGTTGGGGATTGAAAGTGCAATTAAAAGTCAGGGACCAACTTACACAGCCAAGAAAAGATAGAAGTCGCGATCGCTGGATACATACCACGCGATCGCGAGATGGTGTGAATTTATGACCCAAGAGTTAAAGACGTAACCACGCAATCGCTAGGGTATTAGCCAAGCGATCGCGCGCTTATCCGGTTGGGCCGACTGTGGGTTTTTTCTAGCGATTTTCAACTGAATTCTCTCTTTCTTGACCTAGGTTTCTCCAAAAACTATATATACAACACATGAGGCACGAAATCTGAACATTTGCATCTCCATAGAACGAGCCACAATAGAGATTTCAATTCAAAATCTTGGAGATTCAAGCATCGCAGAGGGACGTGAATTGAAGATACTTGAAGAATTGATAATTGGTGCAATCTTTCCATTCTTCTTTGTTATTTTCAATGACCGTTTTATCTTCTTGTTTTTGTTCTTTAATCAAGATGTGTAACTAATTATAACGTTGGGATAAACGATGTAGCCTAGTTAATTATTTTAATTCCATATTCCTTGTTTTAACGCTTTAATGCATGTGTTGATTTATTATTGCGTTTAATGCGTGAATGAACTGGCCACTCTTTCATGATTTCATGTGTTATTTTCATAATCCGAGAGGTGAGTTAATAACATAGATCTAGGTAATAAATCCGATAATTGAACGAGAGATAAAGATATACTCTTGTTATTTTGTTATTATTGCGATCGTGTGTGAATTCTCGTGTGTAATGCATCTAGATAAGGAATATTCGGACCCGCTGTAGAGATACAAGGTTGACTTATTTAGATAGGATTGATTTAAACTCGAGAGAGGAATCTCAATTTGAATTAGTGAATTCGATCGAGCACATATTTAGAAAATAAAATTTGGAATTGGAATTGATTTAATTGGCTAGGTGAATTCGTGAATCCCAACTACCTTACAATAGTTTTTAAAACAAAAACAGATTCACAAATTTAATTCTTTTGTCTAACTTCTTAGTTTTAGTTCACAATCACAAATTCTCTTTGTCTGTTCAAATAAAGTGTAGAACTAAAATATTTCGGTACTTAGTAAACAGTCATCGTGGGAACGATCACTCGACTCAAAAATCACTTTATTACTTGATTGCGATATCGTATACTTGCGATTTAACATAAACAACACTCATTCATTTGCCTTTGAACAGAGAAGAACAGATTTCAGAAGGCTTCTAATGGCCTAACACTGAACTGGGAGTCAAGCTGCAAGAGGCTTTTAATAGCCTAAAGCTGCACTGGAATTCAAGTTGCAGAAGACTTCTAATAGCCTAAAGATGCACTAGAATTCAAGCAGCAAGAGACTTCTAATAGCCTGCTACAAAAACTTCTTTCGTAATCTTCTTTTAGGATTTCATTTGTATAAATGATATGCGGAAGTTCAAGACAAAGAATAATTTCATTCTCAAATAAACAGAAGTAGGAAATACGATAAACTTCATTAAAGATCTTACAATAGTTACACATCATGTTCTATCCTTCCATGACATATAAGTTTATAACCATTTCAAAATATGATTTCTTGATTTTACTATATGTCTTAATGTTGAATAGCCTTAGTTTTACATCAAAAAAGGAAAAGCTTTGCCCACACTATTCTCTTAGTGACAATATGATACTTGATCCATCTGAGAAAGACCTCCCCCAATTACACAAAACCTCCAAATAGTTAGAGCCTGTGACCTACATAAGAGTCATAAAACGACTATTAAGCTATGAAGCTTAGTGAGTAAAGCTACACATTATCATTTAAGCATGTTATCATATAGATATGATCAATTTGATACAAACACACTTTACCTCTTAACCCTGAGGAGAATAAGTAATTCACATAAATCTGTTAGGAATAAGTGTAAAACATCTTGTCTCATGAATTCTCAACATAAGAATACTTGAATCCACATATTACATATCATTGTCAAATTACATAATGTAATTAAAAGAATATGCATATCATGATGTAATGCATGGACTCTCTAACTTCATTTATTAATTTCTTTAGGCCCCTACCCTAAGAGTAAGTATTCACGGAGCGCTCAATAGAAGATTCGATTCCCTTCCGACACAAATCTAGTACCCTTCCGGTACAATTCTGATAAATATAAGATCTGATATCCTTCTGGCACAAATCTGGTACTGTTACGGTACAATTTTGGTAAATATAAGATCTGATACCCTTCCGGCACAAATCTGGTACCCTTCCGGTACAATATGGGAATTATCCCCTTGGGCATCTAGAATCCCAAACTGGTGAATACTTAACATCTTAGAGTTCTATTCTTATTCATGCACATTCTGAGGTATACTTTTGAACCTAACTGCATGCTTAAAGAGTGAAACATGAATACATTTAAGACTTTGCATGAGAGTTACATCTCAACATCTGATGCTCATGAAATCAAAACTTCTAAATACTTCACTTGTTCAACATAAAAGCACATAATTTTGCTCAAGTCTTTGCATGCAAGATAGAATTCTTTGAACTTAATATAATAGGAGCTTTAACTATTAAGTCTATCAATTAAGCTCACATGTGCTTTACATAATTGAAGAACAATTACCATTTAATGGAGAAAGCTTGCCACACTTAGAGTGATTAAGAGCAAACTTATATTTAAACAAATTATAGAGATCAAAGGACTTACAAGTTGCTGGAAATAATTTAAAGAATCTGAAAATAAACTTTGACACATCTACTTAAAGATGTAACTGTAACAAAATGCTTATGAATTCATCTAAAGTCTGAAAATAACTTTAAAATACTCAATTATCTTTATTTAAGAATCTGAATTTAACTTTAAATTCCCCAAATATCATCGTTCAAAGATCTGAAAATTTCCTTTAAAGTATCAAATCAACATTAGTTAAGAATATGAAAATTTACTTAAAGTACTCTAAATAAATTGTTTCAAAGAATCTGAAAATAACTTTAAAATATACAACTAACATTATTCAAGAATTCAAGAATATGAAATTAACTTTAAAATATATAATTAACCTTAAACAAGAATTCAAGAGTCTGAAAATAACTTTAAAATATATAAGTAACATCAGACAAGAATTCAAGAATTTGAAATTTTACTTTACACTATACCACTAACATTATTCAAGAATCTGAAAATGCTAGATTAAGGTAAATTAAGTCACTTTTGAAGTTGAGAGTTTGTTTTACTTCATTTTATACACATGCAATATTGTCTTGGTGATGATAACCCTCATAGAAATCAAGGATCCAACATGCAGTTAAATAAAATACAAAAATATTGCAGTAACTCTTTAGATTCCAAAAGAAACATAAGCTATTGAACAAAAATTAACTTTAGATCAGAACTAAGTGAAAAAGTTAAGAAAAAGCATGAAAACCAACATTAAGTATTAAATAATCACAAAGATATAACTCTAATAAGTCAAGGATGTTACTTTACTGCAGATACTAAACTGTACATAATAAAAATTGCAAGAAAACACATAAATGCTTTACTCACTGCTTGTTAGGATGTTTATACTTTTAGATCCTGCAATTTAATAAGTTTTTTGTGATTAGAAACCTTGTATAACTCAATTAATAAAGATCTATTACTTATGAACATTCTACAGCTTAGTTTTTCCTCAGAAAAATTGCCAGAAATCTGTTTATTCATCATATAAAAATTTACTACTGCAGGAGACTCCTAGATGCCTTCGTCTGTGTAGAAATTAGGGTTCTAGTAGCCTAATCCCGGCTGACTGTTTCTGGGCTAATTTTTCTGCAGGTTTTGTGTAACGACCCGACTCCCTCGCTGGGGCCTTCTCCGAGCCGTACTCATGGTCTTTCCACTCCCCCCCAGGATTGGGCTCCCTCAAGGGGCCTTCTCTCAATCTTACCCTGAAGTGGATTTTTGCCTCCCCAGGGATTCGAACCTTGTACCTAGGGGTTAAGTACAAATTTCATGAAATCCCTGGTACCATTAGACCAATTGGGAGCCCAATCCTGGGGAGAGTGGAAAGACCATGAGTACGGCTCGGAGAAGGCCCCAGCGAGGGAGCCGGGTCGTTACAAAAAAAAGGCATTAGTCTCGTGGTCTTTCCACAATACTAACATCTCCTGAATGTGTTGGCCCATGTCATGCCTTGGGTTCCACCTATACTCATCATATTGCCTCACTATTTCAAATCTTCTAGGAATCATCGAACAAGTCTTCCTACAGGTTCTTCTAGTTCGTACCATCTGTTCCATACCAATTATTTGAAGTCCAAATTAGTGGGTAGCTAGTAAACTTTTAGTTAAATTCCGAGGACTAACATAAACATTCATGGGGCTTTGATTGCAAATTTCAAAATAAGGCGCCTTTTTTGTAACGACTCGGCTCCCTCGCTGGGGCCTTCTCCGAGCCGTACTCATGGTCTTTCCACTCCCCCCAGGGATTTTTGCCTCCACAGGGATTCGAACCTTGTACCTAGGGGTTAAGTACAAACTTCATGGAATCCCTGGTACCATTAGACCAATTGGTCGGTCTAATGGTACCAGGGATTCCATGAAGTTTGTACTTAACCCCTAGGTACAAGGTTCGAATCCCTGGGGAGGCAAAAATTCACTTCAGGGTAAGATTGGGAGAAGGCCCCTTGAGGGAGCCCAATCCTGGGGGAGTGGAAAGACCATGAGTACGGCTCGGCCTTCGCGAGGGAGCCGGGTCGTTACATTTTGAAACTGAAATGTATTGAAATCTTATGTTTAACAGGCTAAAGATGATGAATTTCATATAGAATCAAGAATCCATCATTTTCACTTGTTAATCCATGATCTAGAAATAAGAAATCTCTACTTTACCTTTGATTTCTTTCCCAACAATTTTTTAAGGGCTCAAGTGATGTTATGTGCTGTATTTATAGAGGTGAAGTAAGGTCATGTTTGTCCCTTCTTAATTTTCTAACTTTTAGTTTATAAGTGTTTTTTGATAAATATACAGTTGTTATGCAGTTACAATATTTTAACATGCATTCTGATTAAATAAGTACTCTAACTAAAATAAGTAGGCTGCCAAATATATCCTTAGGAGTTGAGTAAATGGAATGACACATGTCCCACCTTTATTATTTTAATAATATTTCTACCAAATTCTCATGTCTCAACAAGCTTGTTTCGGGTTAACGTTCGAGGGTCGAGACTAATTCCAAACTCGTCAAATTTTATATCGTTGGAAAGCTCGTACTATAAGCTTTATAATGGTTGCAGATGCAAAAACATCGGACCATCCAAATGTTCGTATGACACTTGTAAACATGGCCACTCGTCCACTAATTTCATACTTAGAGAAATTTGACAATTTGCACATACTTATCATATCTTTATATATATATATATATATATATATATATATATATATATATATATATATATATATATATATATATATTATAAATTATATTATTATTATTATTATTATTATTATTATTATTATGATTATTATTTATTTTTATTTTTATTATTTTATTTTATCTTCTTACTATATAAAAGGAGGATAGTGGACAAAATTTTTCCCTCCAAGATTTTCCCCCCAAAAAATATTTTGTCATGTAACGGAGCGTTCGGTTGGCTTTTTTTTTTATATATAGTAATCATTACATGTTTTAAATTACGCAATTTCTCATACCACTTTTTAATCACAAATATTTTTTCTCTCCAATTTTTAATCACACATTTTACCTTAAAAAAATCAAAAAGTCAAAAAAATCAAAAAAAATTACTGCTGCATGCCACCGAACAGATTGTAAAAAAAAAGAAGGTGGTCCCACATCTAAAAGTTCCATTATAATGAAAATTTTTAAATTACACATTTTCCAATACAAGAATTGAATTATGCTGACAATTCTCACTTATCTTATTATTTAGATTTTCTAAATTATTAAAACACTATATTTAAAATAAATCGAAAATTCAATTTTTAATAGTGAAAAATCTCAGTGCAGGGCTGTCATTGCACGATATTGATAGGCCCCTAATTTGAAAAGTGTGGTTGAGAAAATGTGTTGTTAAAAAGTGATACTTTTCCTTATAAATAATGATAGTATAACTAATTTGAAAAAAATGTTATTAAATTCCTTTTTTAGAAATATAAATAAAGCTTGTGTTTGGCGGCTTAATAGTCGTTGTTATTTTTATTATTTACGTTTTTTAGGTAGAATACGTGGTTAAAAATGATTTCAAAATATGTGTGCGATTAAAAAGTGGTATTAAAAATTGTAATATTTATAAATATTATTATAAACATTTTACCGAATACACAAAAGTATATTATAAAATGTATTGAAAAATAACTAACACGAAAAATGTTTTATCTAAATAACTTAAGAATATTCTTTATATTGGGTATTTTTATAAGTTTTCCACTTAGATTATTAAAAAAAAAGGATTAAGTGACTAATCCAAAAATTTTCTTTCAAAACAAATAATTTCTTACTTGATTGATTATTTTATATTTTTATTGGAATAAAATGTTCATTTATATTATTCTTGATTTTTTGTTTTCTTTTCGTGTAACTATTTTGAAATAATGTGGTTTACACTAGTAAATTTAGAGAATATGTGATTGAATAATATGAAATCTTTTTAAGTTTATGTGTGTATTATTTTATTAATAGAATGCGTGATTGAAAATGAATTTTAATAAAATGAGGCTTAAAATAATGGGTACCAAACATGGGCTTTAAAAGGTATCAAACACACGCGAAATAAAGTAGTAATAATATGTTTTTATTGTTATTTTTATATTTAAATTATAACAGAATATATATAATTTCTTGCCGCGGAGCCCGTAATGGGGTTGTGGATACTATTTATTATTATTATTATTATTAAAGACAATATTGAATGTATTCGGTCAATATTTATAGCTATCAGTATTAAAATTATAATTTAATTAGGTATTTTAAATATTTGTTGTTCTTATTATTATAAATCATATGCGTAACTATCAGTATTAAAATTATGTTTTGATTATTATCATTTGTTATCTTTAATATTACAAATCATATTTTCTGAATTATATATATTATTATTGTGATTGATGTTTTTAAATGAAAGTTGATAATGAGAAATATATTGATATCTTCCGCATGCATCAATATTTGTACTTATATAATATTACATCAAATATGATATACTATAATAAGACCCCTTACGAATAATGGGTTTGTAATAGTAAATTTTTAGAGAATATGTGATTAAAAAATAATAAAGTTTTTAAAGTTTTGAATTCAATAATATTTTGTATTAAAATATTATTGTACAATAATTTTATTTGATATAATTGTATAATTAATATATTTTCATAATTTTCAATCGAAATCACTATCACAAACATATTTTCGTACATCGCACGAGTGAAAAAGCTAGTCTTATTATTATTATAAAGAAGGATAGTTGGGCCAATTCTTCCCCCCAAAAACTCCCGCCTAACAAATCTTCAAAAGTCATGAGTCAAAATAAAAATAGAAAAGTTGGCATTTTCCCCAAAAAAAAGTCACTTCTTAGATGAAAAAATTCAAAAGGAATATCTGTACAAATCTTTCAGGATACGCAACTCATAGCCACTCCACCACTCCTTTATTATTATTATAAAGTAGCTTAGTAGCCCAACTTTTCCCCCAAAATATAAAATAATAATAAACAAGTATCTCCAAAAGTTAGTCAAAGTTTCGGGAAGAGAAAACAATTGAAATGTAATGAAATAAAATATAAAATAATAATAAACAAGTATCTCCAAAAGTTAGTCCATGTTTCGGGAAGAGAAAACAATTGAAATGTAATGAAATAAAATATAAAATAATAATAAACAATTGAAATGTAATGAAATAAAATATAAAATTATTATTATAAAGAAGGATAGTTGGGCCAATTGTTCCCCCCAAAAACTCTCGCCTAACAAATCTTCAAAAGTCATGAGTCAAAATAAAAATAGAAAAGTTGGCATTTTCCCCAAAAAAAAGTCACTTCTTAGATGAAAAAATTCAAAAGGAATATATGTACAAATCTTTCAGGATACGCAACTCATAGCCACTCCACCACTCCTTTATTATTATTATAAAGTAGCTTAGTAGCCCAACTTTTCCCCCAAAATATAAAATAATAATAAACAAGTATCTCCAAAAGTTAGTCCATGTTTCGGGAAGAGAAAACAATTGAAATGTAATGAAATAAAATATAATATAATAATAAACAAGTATCTCCAAAAGTTAGTCCATGTTTCGGGAAGAGAAAACAATTGAAATGTAATGAAATAAAATATAAAATAATAATAAACAATTGAAATGTAATGAAATAAAATATAAAATAATAATAAACAAGTATCTCCAAAAGTTAGTCCATGTTTCGGGAAGAGAAAACAATTGAAATGTAATGAAATAAAATATAAAATAATAATAAACAATTGAAATGTAATGAAATAAAATATAAAATAATAATAAACAAGTATCTCCAAAAGTTAGTCCATATTTCGGGAAGAGAAAACAATTGAAATGTAATGAAATAAAATATAAAATAATAATAAACAATTGAAATGTAATGAAATAAAATATAAAATAATAATAAACAAGTATCTCCAAAAGTTAGTCCATGTTCCGGGAAGAGAAAACAATTGAAATGTAATGAAATAAAATATAAAATAATAATAAACAATTGAAATGTAATGAAATAAAATATAAAATAATAATAAACAAGTATCTCCAAAAGTTAGTCCATGTTCCGGGAAGAGAAAACAATTGAAATGTAATGAAATAAAATATAAAATAATAATAAACAATTGAAATGTAATGAAATAAAATATAAAATAATAATAAACAAGTATCTCCAAAAGTTAGTCCATGTTTCGGGAAGAGAAAACAATTGAAATGTAATGAAATAAAATATAAAATAATAATAAACAATTGAAATGTAATGAAATAAAATATAAAATAATAATAAACAAGTATCACCAAAAGTTAGTCCATGTTTCGGGAAGAGAAAACAATTGAAATGTAATGAAATAAAATATAAAATAATAATAAATAATTGAAATGTAATGAAATAAAATATAAAATAATAATAAACAAGTATCTTCAAAAGTTAATCCATGTTTCGGAAAGAGAAAACAATTGAAATGTAATGAAATAAAATATAAAATAATAATAAACAATTGAAATGTAATGAAATAAAATATAAAATAATAATAAACAAGTATCTCCAAAAGTTAGTCCATGTTTCGGGAAGAGAAAACAATTGAAATGTAATGAAATAAAATATAAAATAATAATAAAAAATTGAAATGTAATGAAATAAAATATAAAATAATAATAAACAAGTATCTCCAAAAGTTAGTGCATGTTCCGGGAAGAGAAAACAATTGAAATGTAATGAAATAAAATATAAAATAATAATAAACAATTGAAATGTAATGAAATAAAATATAAAATAATAATAAACAAGTATCTCCAAAAGTTAGTCCATATTTCGGGAAGAGAAAACAATTGAAATGTAATGAAATAAAATATAAAATAATAATAAACAATTGAATTCAAATGAAATAAAATATAAAATAATAATAAACAAGTATCTCCAAAAGTTAGTCCATGTTCCGGGAAGAGAAAACAATTGAAATGTAATGAAATAAAATATAAAATAATAATAAACAATTGAAATGTAATGAAATAAAATATAAAATAATAATAAACAAGTATCTCCAAAAGTTAGTCCATGTTTCGGGAAGAGAAAACAATTGAAATGTAATGAAATAAAATATAAAATAATAATAAACAATTGAAATGTAATGAAATAAAATATAAAATAATAATAAACAAGTATCTCCAAAAGTTAGTCCATGTTTCCGGAAGAGAAAACAATTGAAATGTAATGAAATAAAATATAAAATAATAATAAACAATTGAAATGTAATGAAATAAAATATAAAATAATAATAAACAAGTATCTCCAAAAGTTAATCCATGTTTCGGGAAGAGAAAACAATTGAAATGTAATGAAATAAAATATAAAATAATAATAAACAATTGAAATGTAATGAAATAAAATATAAAATAATAATAAACAAGTATCTCCAAAAGTTAGTCCACGTTTCGGGAAGAGAAAACAATTGAAATGTAATGAAATAAAATATAAAATAATAATAAACAATTGAAATGTAATGAAATAAAATATAAAATAATAATAAACAAGTATCTCCAAAAGTTAGTTCATGTTCCGGGAAGAGAAAACAATTGAAATGTAATGAAATAAAATATAAAATAATAATAAACAATTGAAATGTAATGAAATAAAATATAAAATAATAATAAACAAGTATCTCCAAAAGTTAGTCCATGTTTCGGGAAGAGAAAACAATTGAAATGTAATGAAATAAAATATAAAATAATAATAAACAATTGAATTCAAATGAAATAAAATATAAAATAATAATAAACAAGTATCTCCAAAAGTTAGTCCATGTTCCGGGAAGAGAAAACAATTGAAATGTAATGAAATAAAATATAAAATAATAATAAACAATTGAAATGTAATGAAATAAAATATAAAATAATAATAAACAAGTATCTCCAAAAGTTAGTCCATGTTTCCGGAAGAGAAAACAATTGAAATGTAATGAAATAAAATATAAAATAATAATAAACAATTGAAATGTAATGAAATAAAATATAAAATAATAATAAACAAGTATCTCAAAAAGTTAATCCATGTTTCGGGAAGAGAAAACAATTGAAATGTAATGAAATAAAATATAAAATAATAATAAACAATTGAAATGTAATGAAATAAAATATAAAATAATAATAAACAAGTATCTCCAAAAGTTAGTCCATGTTTCGGGAAGAGAAAACAATTGAAATGTAATGAAATAAAATATAAAATAATAATAAACAATTGAAATGTAATGAAATAAAATATAAAATAATAATAAACAAGTATCTCCAAAAGTTAGTCCATGTTCCGGGAAGAGAAAACAATTGAAATGTAATGAAATAAAATATAAAATAATAATAAACAATTGAAATGTAATGAAATAAAATATAAAATAATAATAAACAAGTATCTCCAAAAGTTAGTCCATGTTTCGGGAAGAGAAAACAATTGAAATGTAATGAAATAAAATATAATATAATAATAAACAAGTATCTCCAAAAGTTAGTCCATGTTTCGGGAAGAGAAAACAATTGAAATGTAATGAAATAAAATATAAAATAATAATAAACAATTGAAATGTAATGAAATAAAATATAAAATAATAATAAACAAGTATCTCCAAAAGTTAGTCCATGTTTCGGGAAGAGAAAACAATTGAAATGTAATGAAATAAAATATAAAATAATAATAAACAATTGAAATGTAATGAAATAAAATATAAAATAATAATAAACAATTGAAATGTAATGAAATAAAATATAAAATAATAATAAACAAGTATCTCCAAAAGTTAGTTCATGTTCCGGGAAGAGAAAACAATTGAAATGTAATGAAATAAAATATAAAATAATAATAAACAATTGAAATGTAATGAAATAAAATATAAAATAATAATAAACAAGTATCTCCAAAAGTTAGTCCATGTTTCGGGAAGAGAAAACAATTGAAATGTAATGAAATAAAATATAAAATAATAATAAACAATTGAATTCAAATGAAATAAAATATAAAATAATAATAAACAAGTATCTCCAAAAGTTAGTCCATGTTCCGGGAAGAGAAAACAATTGAAATGTAATGAAATAAAATATAAAATAATAATAAACAATTGAAATGTAATGAAATAAAATATAAAATAATAATAAACAAGTATCTCCAAAAGTTAGTCCATGTTTCCGGAAGAGAAAACAATTGAAATGTAATGAAATAAAATATAAAATAATAATAAACAATTGAAATGTAATGAAATAAAATATAAAATAATAATAAACAAGTATCTCCAAAAGTTAATCCATGTTTCGGGAAGAGAAAACAATTGAAATGTAATGAAATAAAATATAAAATAATAATAAACAATTGAAATGTAATGAAATAAAATATAAAATAATAATAAACAAGTATCTCCAAAAGTTAGTCCATGTTTCGGGAAGAGAAAACAATTGAAATGTAATGAAATAAAATATAAAATAATAATAAACAATTGAAATGTAATGAAATAAAATATAAAATAATAATAAACAAGTATCTCCAAAAGTTAGTCCATGTTCCGGGAAGAGAAAACAATTGAAATGTAATGAAATAAAATATAAAATAATAATAAACAATTGAAATGTAATGAAATAAAATATAAAATAATAATAAACAAGTATCTCCAAAAGTTAGTCCATGTTCCGGGAAGAGAAAACAATTGAAATGTAATGAAATAAAATATAAAATAATAATAAAAAATTGAAATGTAATGAAATAAAATATAAAATAATAATAAACAAGTATCTCCAAAAGTTAGTGCATGTTCCGGGAAGAGAAAACAATTGAAATGTAATGAAATAAAATATAAAATAATAATAAACAATTGAAATGTAATGAAATAAAATATAAAATAATAATAAACAAGTATCTCCAAAAGTTAGTCCATATTTCGGGAAGAGAAAACAATTGAAATGTAATGAAATAAAATATAAAATAATAATAAACAATTGAATTCAAATGAAATAAAATATAAAATAATAATAAACAAGTATCTCCAAAAGTTAGTCCATGTTCCGGGAAGAGAAAACAATTGAAATGTAATGAAATAAAATATAAAATAATAATAAACAATTGAAATGTAATGAAATAAAATATAAAATAATAATAAACAAGTATCTCCAAAAGTTAGTCCATGTTTCGGGAAGAGAAAACAATTGAAATGTAATGAAATAAAATATAAAATAATAATAAACAATTGAAATGTAATGAAATAAAATATAAAATAATAATAAACAAGTATCTCCAAAAGTTAGTCCATGTTTCCGGAAGAGAAAACAATTGAAATGTAATGAAATAAAATATAAAATAATAATAAACAATTGAAATGTAATGAAATAAAATATAAAATAATAATAAACAAGTATCTCCAAAAGTTAATCCATGTTTCGGGAAGAGAAAACAATTGAAATGTAATGAAATAAAATATAAAATAATAATAAACAATTGAAATGTAATGAAATAAAATATAAAATAATAATAAACAAGTATCTCCAAAAGTTAGTCCACGTTTCGGGAAGAGAAAACAATTGAAATGTAATGAAATAAAATATAAAATAATAATAAACAAGTATCTCCAAAAGTTAGTCCATATTTCGGGAAGAGAAAACAATTGAAATGTAATGAAATAAAATATAAAATAATAATAAACAATTGAAATGTAATGAAATAAAATATAAAATAATAATAAACAAGTATCTCCAAAAGTTAGTCCATGTTCCGGGAAGAGAAAACAATTGAAATGTAATGAAATAAAATATAAAATAATAATAAACAATTGAAATGTAATGAAATAAAATATAAAATAATAATAAACAAGTATCTCCAAAAGTTAGTCCATGTTCCGGGAAGAGAAAACAATTGAAATGTAATGAAATAAAATATAAAATAATAATAAACAATTGAAATGTAATGAAATAAAATATAAAATAATAATAAACAAGTATCTCCAAAAGTTAGTCCATGTTTCGGGAAGAGAAAACAATTGAAATGTAATGAAATAAAATATAAAATAATAATAAACAATTGAAATGTAATGAAATAAAATATAAAATAATAATAAACAAGTATCACCAAAAGTTAGTCCATGTTTCGGGAAGAGAAAACAATTGAAATGTAATGAAATAAAATATAAAATAATAATAAATAATTGAAATGTAATGAAATAAAATATAAAATAATAATAAACAAGTATCTTCAAAAGTTAATCCATGTTTCGGAAAGAGAAAACAATTGAAATGTAATGAAATAAAATATAAAATAATAATAAACAATTGAAATGTAATGAAATAAAATATAAAATAATAATAAACAAGTATCTCCAAAAGTTAGTCCATGTTTCGGGAAGAGAAAACAATTGAAATGTAATGAAATAAAATATAAAATAATAATAAACAATTGAATTCAAATGAAATAAAATATAAAATAATAATAAACAAGTATCTCCAAAAGTTAGTCCATGTTCCGGGAAGAGAAAACAATTGAAATGTAATGAAATAAAATATAAAATAATAATAAACAATTGAAATGTAATGAAATAAAATATAAAATAATAATAAACAAGTATCTCCAAAAGTTAGTCCATGTTTCGGGAAGAGAAAGCAATTGAAATGTAATGAAATAAAATATAAAATAATAATAAACAATTGAAATGTAATGAAATAAAATATAAAATAATAATAAACAAGTATCTCCAAAAGTTAGTCCATGTTTCCGGAAGAGAAAACAATTGAAATGTAATTAAATAAAATATAAAATAATAATAAACAATTGAAATGTAATGAAATAAAATATAAAATAATAATAAACAAGTATCTCCAAAAGTTAGTCCATGTTTCGGGAAGAGAAAACAATTGAAATGTAATGAAATAAAATATAAAATAATAATAAACAATTGAATTCAAATGAAATAAAATATAAAATAATAATAAACAAGTATCTCCAAAAGTTAGTCCATGTTCCGGGAAGAGAAAACAATTAAAATGTAATGAAATAAAATATAAAATAATAATAAACAATTGAAATGTAATGAAATAAAATATAAAATAATAATAAACAAGTATCTCCAAAAGTTAGTCCATGTTTCGGGAAGAGAAAACAATTGAAATGTAATGAAATAAAATATAAAATAATAATAAACAATTGAAATGTAATGAAATAAAATATAAAATAATAATAAACAAGTATCTCCAAAAGTTAATCCATGTTTCGGGAAGAGAAAACAATTGAAATGTAATGAAATAAAATATAAAATAATAATAAACAATTGAAATGTAATGAAATAAAATATAAAATAATAATAAACAAGTATCTCCAAAAGTTAGTCCATGTTTCGGGAAGAGAAAACAATTGAAATGTAATGAAATAAAATATAAAATAATAATAAACAAGTATCTCCAAAAGTTAGTCCATGTTTCGGGAAGAGAAAACAATTGAAATATAATGAAATAAAATATAAAATAATAATAAACAATTGAAATATAATGAAATAAAATATAAAATATTATTGCACTTTTTGTATTAAAATGTTATCGCACTTTTTGTATTAAAATGTTATGAATCCGTGCATCGCACGGGTGGATGGACTAGTTATTATAAAAGAAGAAAAGTAGCAATAGACTTTCCCGCCCAGACAAACTCTCCATGCCCCCAGAATCCAGCCCATATATGATTCGAAAATGGTTGATTATAATTAAAAAAAACTCCATAAAATCCAATCCCAAGGCAAGATTTGAATCTGTCTCTATATTCCCTTCACTGTTCACAAGTTTGCCTTTAGGCAGAAGCTAGCAATTTACCAGTCAAAAACTACGCAATATGTCAAAAAGTTGAATTGGAAAGTAAAATGTCTTTTCATATTCCATCGTGTCAGACAATATTTCTGTTTGTTTAAGTGTATGTTCGGCAGAGTAGAGGAAAGAGAAATTTTTTTAATATTTTTGAAGTAAAATGTATGGTTAAAAATTGGAGAGAAAAAATGTATATGGTTAAAAAATGATTTGAAAAATTGTATAATTTAAATTGTAATTTAATCTACAGTTTAAAGAGGAAACATAACGGATTATAAACTTTTTGTGTTTAACATAAGTTTTTTTAATGTATTCTATGTAAAATATGTGGTTGAAAAGTGGAGAGAAAATATGTATGATTAAAAAGTAGTTTAAGAAATTAAATATTAAAAAATATGTCTTTTAGCATGTTTATCGAGCAAATGCTTAGTCTAAAGGACTAATTTGAAAAGTGTTGTCGGAAAAAATTGTTTGAAAGTAATTTTTTTTTTATAGCGATAGTGTAACTAATTTGAAAAAAATATTATTATTATTTTTTGGAAATTTAAATTACATAATAAAATGTGTTGAAAAATATTTAACTAACCCGAAAATATTTTAGTGTAAAGAACTTAAAAATATATATTGGGTGGTTTTATAAGAATTCCACTTAAATTATTAAAAATAAATAAAAATTAAGTAACTAATTCAGAAATTTACTTTCAAATCGAAAAATTTCATACTTGATTGATTATTATATATATATATATATGTTTTTGAATACAATGTTCATTTAATTTATTCCTTATTTTTTGTTTTCTTTTTTTGGGTACAATAATTATGTAACTAATTTGAAAAAATATTATTAAAAATTATTTTTAAATATAAAATTATATCTAATTCATTAACTAATTAATCTTCGATTAATTTATTTGTTTGATTAATTTGGATATTTAATGTACTACTATTTTATTCAAGAATTTATGATAGGATTTTAAGTTATTTGTTTAATTAGTGTTATGATTAAGTTTTTTATTTCTGGAATAAAGTTTAATATTCCCGTCGTTCATTCATATTATTGATATTTTACTTTTTTCTTATAAAAAATAATCATTCAACTTAAATATCAGATTCATATGAGTAAAATATATAGTTAAAAAATAGGAATATTTTATGGACTTATGTGTAATGTTATTTTATTGATAAATGTGTGGTTGAAACAAATAGAGAAAAATATGTTTTCTTTATAATAAGTCTCAAAACAAAATTAGAGAAAGAAAATATGTGCAGTTAAAAATTGATTTAGAAAATTATACACAGTATAATTTGTATTATAATACGCTAGTACTTCACTCGTGCGATGCATGTCATCATATTGAAACATATAATTGCGACTTCAATATTTTCTAAATTTTTTTAATTATATGTCAAACATGTGTATAATAAAATAGATAGAAAAATAATAAAATGATACTGCAATTAATAGAATTGTAATGTTTCCACTATAAATTTTGAAAAATTTCTATATAAACTACATTCGTAGTTGAGTTTGTTCTATTTCCATCTTTGTCGCAAATGATCATCTTCAAACAATGCGATTCGTCATCTAGAGACTGCGAAGTATAATTGTCCATGACTGAAAACTGACTTCTTTAAATAAAGACCAACTTGAAAAGTGATTTTCCTTGACTCTTATTGATATTAATAGCATAAGAAACTACCAACTGAAATTTTCGTCTCTTGAACTTGTAAGACAATCTTGCACGTGTTTGATTAAAAAGATGGAAAATTGATGGTAAGAAAATATTTTCTATGAATAGATTTGCCTGAAAATTATTTTCCTAAAAAATGTCAATTGGAAGTGTTAGATGAAAAAGTAAGAAATTTTCATAAATTTTTTGTTTGATTGATATTATTTTCCATTGCAAATAAAATAAAATTTAGCTATTTTAATTAAAAAATTATTATTATTTTTTATTTCTCACTCATTTGTACTTGATAATAATAATCACACATTTCAATATTAAAGTATTCTACACATAAATCCAATTTTTTTTCATTTTCAACCACACAAAATCACATCAATCACTATTCAATTCAAAAACATTTTAAATAATATTCATAAAGTTTGGAAATATTTTTTTTTTTACTTAACAAAAATAAAAGGGAGAATAATTTTAAAAATATACATCTAGAAAAGCGATGCTACAAAAATTACTTTAACTATTTAATTTAAAAATTTAATAAACTTTGGGAAATATAGTAGTGATTTGAAAATAATCCAAACGCAAACTTAAAGAGTCAAAATAACAATTTTGAAAATCTCGTGATTATCATAATATGACAATCGAGTAGAGTTGGAGATTACAAAATTATACTGAAAATTATACCCTACAATCTTTAAAAATTATTAAAATTAAGAATGATTAAAAATATATTAATCATTCTATTAATATTATTAACTAAAAAAAATCAAAGTATTAACCCTTCAATATTAACATTCGTTCAATAACTTTTTTTTAAATTATTTATAAGTAGCACATTTTTTCAACCCACTTTTTAACCACA
Organism: Ligustrum vulgare; assembly: GCA_963555705.1. Lineage (NCBI taxonomy): Eukaryota > Viridiplantae > Streptophyta > Magnoliopsida > Lamiales > Oleaceae > Ligustrum > Ligustrum vulgare. The sequence continues at coordinate 68,088 of CAUVWQ010000015.1, read as the reverse complement.
TAAATTTTTAAAACTATTTCTCAACCACACATTTTATCTTGAAACATAAGTATAGTCGAAACAGAGGCTCAATTTATTAAAATATTTAATAATAATATATAATATATATTTTTAAAAATATGATTTGTAATATTAAAGATAACAAATGATTTCACCATTAATAATTAAAACACAATTTAATTATTGATGGCTACACATAGGATTTATAATATTAAGAACAACAAATAAATAAAAAATCAATGATTAAATTATAATTTTAATATTGATAATTAAAAATATTGATTGAACTCATTCAATATTAATGTTAATAATAAAAATAATAATAATAATAATCAAAGTATACAAATAACAATAACATCATATTAATTATTTACTATAATACTAAAAAATAAAGAATTTAAGAAATTAAATTCTGCCAAAATATCCAACTTTTATATATTGTATAGATTTCCACCACTGCGATAAACTAAAGTTGCTATCCGCAATAAATATAAGAATTCATAAAATTTAATAATTATACATAATCAACACAAATACAAAAGATACAAAAATAATTTTTATTACAATAATTATTAAAATTTAAAAACAACATAAATAATCCAAATTATTGAAAACCCTATTGAATGATAAATGTAAATTTTGTAGTTTTTTAATTATATATCATGTTAAATGTAATATTATGAGTACAAATATTGATGTTTTTTCAAGATATAAATATATTTATTATAATTTCTGGATTTGCCTTATATATTTAACTTTTTCTCAATTTTCGTTCAAAAATCACAATAAATTATAAATATGTGTTTAATCTTAACTCATCAAATATACGACAATTGAACAATATTGAAGATCAAGAAATTATTATATCATATAATCTTTGCACAATTATTAAAATTAAAAATTATTAAAAAAATATTAACCATTGTTTGGTATTTAACACACACACACACACACACACATAAGGCAATAAATGCATGTTGAGATCGTGTCTAAAACGAGCCCAACGGATCGATAGTAGGGGCCCAAGAGAGGCCCAATGGACTCCAGCTATGAATGGAACTTAGGGCTTTACCTGGCCCAATCGCCGAGGTGGTGCATCGATTGGAGCCCTTTATCCGAACTGGTTTGTGATAAGCCGAGGTGTCCTGTTGTACCACCTCGGATCAGTGATGGGACAAAGGAGAGTGTCAGAGAGATGTAACCTTCTCCAGTTGACTGTGGTTTGACAAGACATTCCCTTTATGGAGGATATGACGGGCGCCCTTCCCCTACAGCGTGTAGCAATGATTACATCCAAGAAATCGGTTTACCTCACCAATGGCTAGGGTGAAGACACGCGAAAGCCCAACACGTGGCGCAATCTAAGAGAATTACTCCTTATATAAATAGAACACACTTGCCTCAAAGAAAAAGGTTAGTAATCCGATACTCTAACTAAACATTTTTATTCTCACTCCCTTTTATTGACTTAGGCATCGGAGTGCAAATGGGAGCCACCTCGGCCCCCTTTGCAAGCTGATTGTTTGTCCTAGTGCGCAGGAAATTCATGTGTCCAAGAGGGAAGAGTTGAGGCGTGTTGATCCAAGGTCCTACCAGATTTTGTGGTCAACATTTTGGCCCTGTCTGTAGGAAACCATACTTCTAACCACGAAATCGCGTGATAAAAAGCCACCAAGAGCCTTGCATAAAGGCAGATAACCTCTTGTAGAAGAATGGATAGTCACAAGGAACCTTGAAAAAGGCTTAAAACTTGGAAATATACGTTTACTAACCTTGAAAAAGACTTAAAACTTTGAAATATAAGTTTACTAACCTTGAAAAAGGTTTAAAACTTTGAAATATAAGTTTACTCACCTTGAAGAAGGCTTAAAGCTTTGAAATATAAGTTCACCTATCCTTGAAAGAAATGACAGGACCAAAAATTGCTATAGACATGAATGAAAGTGATAACGATGTTAACCCTCGAAGAAACAGGGAGGAACAACGCGGTGAAGAGAATGCTCCCTAGGAACTTTGTGAGGACGCTGACGGGGAGGTATCCCAACCTAACCACCCACGTCGGCACAGTTACAGAAATCATCGCATGCTGCGGGATATGACGCATATGGCATCCTAAATGTTGGAAATGCAGAAACAGCAAATAGAACAAACCGCTGTGATGAATGCCTACATGGCCAGAGGGTATGTTGTAAACGAACCAATGATGCCCCCGCAATACTCGCAGCCACATTACTCACCATCTAACATGGCCACTACATCATATTATTACCAAGATCCGCAGGTGTATGCCGAGGTGGATTCTGTTCCTTACGACGAAGAGGACCCAGTGCATGTAGCGCTTGGAGAACAAGGTCAGCCGCCTAGTTATCATAGGGAGGCCTCACCCTCAAAGTCAGGCAGTGTTTTTAGCCGGATAGGAGGACTATTCAGGGGCAAACGAGGAGGCCGAACTGAACAAGGTCGGCATCATGCGCAAGCACCTAGAAATAGGCCAGAGCGAAGGGCTGAGGAAGCCCTTTTGCGGAGCCAAATGCCTAAAGATAGATATGATGTAGGAGTAGTATAATTGAGCCCCACACATAAGCTTAGAAATAGGCTGGAGAGAAAAGCAGAAGCAGCTCATTCCCGAGCTCAAGGGGGGCCGCCGACTTTTCAAAGGCCAAATTATGGCCAAGTTTTGACACCACTAGGGCAGAATTACCTTCAGCTGCCCTATGACCGTTATATGGCGCGATGAATTCTAACCATGGTGAGAACAGTAAATTATCGTTGCATGAGTTGGATGATGAAGAGGAAATAAGCCCCTTCACGGAGGGTATTCGAAAGTGCCCAGTGCCCCACGACTTTGAAATGCCGGAGATAACAAAGTACTCCGGTAGAGGCGACCCTGACGATCACCTCTTAAACTATCGCGCTAGTATAGAAATAGCAGGAGCCACTCCAGCATTAAAATGCAAAGCCATTGCTTTAACACTTGAGGGAAGTGCAATACGGTGGTATAAAAAACTCCCTCATGGTAGCATCCACAGTTGGAGAGATCTGAAGACTGCTTTCAAAAACGGCTTCGTTTCCTCTAGGCCAGGTCAACTCCCACTACAACGCATTCAAGATTTAAGATAAGGAAGGGAGGAGTCTTTGAAAGACTACTTAGCTCGGTTCACAGATGAAATGCATATCTGTGAAGACATCACGGAGGCAGAAATGTTTTCTGCCCTAAAAGGAGGCTTAGACATGACAAGTATGTTTTGGAGGGATGTCCGAAGCAGGAAGCCGAGGGATTACAACACCCTGGTAGACTTAATGAAGGAGGATATTGTCTTGAAAGAAATGGCCAGAGCTAGAGATAATCATTCTCAAGAGAGGTACAATACTGGGTACTCACATGAAGCGAGCCAAAGAAAGGGAGGCAATAAAGATCGGTTTGACAATAACCGCGGAGGTGCCCCACGTCCATTTCCGGGGATCAGATCCAATTACGCGGCTGAGATCACGGAAGCTATCCCTAATTTGCACTCCATAGCACTCACATCGAAACCCCCCCCCCCATTGCCCCTGAAAGAATAAGTGGAAGCTGGAGCGGAAAGCAACCTATGATTGGGGCTTATTGTGCATACCACAGGTACTATGGTCATGCAACGGAGGATTGTACGGAAATCCACACGCTGGCCGACCAGAAGGCAAATGGAAGGAAGGGAGGCGACTTTGCTCTTGACAAAGGAAAACCACAAAGGCTAAATAGCTAAAGGTTCAATCGAGTTGATAGGCGAGCCCCATGGAAAAACCCTGCGAAAGAGAGGATTGATGGTCGTCAAAGGGATCAGAGCAGGGATCGGAATAACCCCCTGGCACAAGATAAAAATGTAAGAGAACCACCTCTGCCTGCAAATGATCCACCGGTCCGCGATATTGACACGATATTTGGGGGTCCCTGATAAGTGCATTTTATGCACTTATTTACGTGCTTAAATTAGGATTTTATATAGTCATTTGAGAATAATTGCTACTAATTTATCTATCATTTGTATATATTTCAGTTTTACCTCGAAATCAAGAGAATGGAGCAATTAGAGAAAATATTGAGAAAAAGGGAAGGAAATTGAACCAAAATTGAGCAAAGCGAGAGTGCTGGATGCGGAACATGGATAAAGAAGGAAAATCATGGATGAAAAGATAAAATCGAAGATTTTCAGAAGTATAGGGATCAAATTGTTTCAATCAGAAAATGGGGACTTGAGGAAAAATAAAGTATGAGGACCAAGTTGCAGAAATTAAAAGCTAAAATTTGCAGCCAGAATCACAACCGTAAGGCCGCACGGTTGAATAAGGCGTGCGGTCGCACGAACAGAAAAAAGGGCGACTGAAGGGCAGGTTTTAGAGGCTGCAACCGCAAGAAATCCTACCATGTGGCCGCACGGTAATCCCGACTGGGCCACTGATGGGCTTTTCACGTGAATTCTGATTTAATTCATCCCTTTTTGCCTAGGTCAGAGGGGGGCATATATATAGAACAGGACACACGAATTTTGACATTCTCTCTTGACCTAAGATACAAAACAGCATATCAAAGTTTTGGAGAGCGGCTTTGTGGAAGATTCATCACCAAATTCTTGTATTTTTCATATTATAGGTGATGGAGTTCCTTTATATTTGTGATTTGCGATTAACAATGTATCTAGGCTAATTTTCTATTGTGCTGGGATTATGATGAAGTCTTAGATACTTATTTCATGCTTTGGTTTATTTAATTTTATGACAATTTGTATTTTGAGTAATTGATTCGTATTTAGTTTCATCTACAATTTTGATGCATGAATTATATGATGCTTGTGGTGAATTTCTATGATCGAAAGAGTGGAATTTTGCTAGACTTGAATCAATGGCCATAGGGTTCGATAGGGATAGAAATATACCACTATGTCCTATATGATCTTTTCATGTTCATGTTTGTTTAATGCTTTCCTAAATATTAGCATTCATCATAGAAATATAGGTGGATCGTAATTAGGAAAAGGCTTAATTCTTGTTCGAAAGAGAGTTTTAGGCATTATAGGAATATTGATCGTCAATAATATACCTTGTCATGGATTATTTGAATCATAGTGTGAAATATCAATACTAAGATGGATTCTAAATCCTAGCACTTCATTCACATACATTTGTTAAACAAATATTGCAATTTCCATTTACTTGTTTCTTTGATCAATAATTCTAAATTTATTTGTTACTTTAGTATAATCATTTAGGATCCTCTAGAAACAACTTTACATTCATTTGTTTCGGTTAATGTTAATAATCTAAGAAAATAGATCTACTCAATCCTTGTGGGAACGACATTCGGACTCAATTCCATTTTATTACTTGTTCGATACCGTACACTTGCGGTAAGAGTAAAAATTAATCGATCAGTCCCCACCCAGGCGGGAGTACCAACAACTCCCAAAAACGGTACATCAAAGAGGCCAAGGAGCCCGCTAACATGAACTATCACATCCATTCACATCCTGCTGGGATGTCCAGGACAGAACCTATCAAGTTTACCTTAGAGGACGCTATTGGGGTGCATTTTCTGCATAATGATGCGTTAGTAATTCGAGTGGTGGTGGCTCGGAATGGATTGTCCCGTATGTTGGTGGATGATGGTGCTTCGGTAAATGTGATTTATGGAGTAACTTTTGACAAGATGGAGATCAGTACCCCACTCATCCCCGTCCTGGATCCCATATATGGTTTCATCGGGGATAGTATAACTCCCAGAGGATCCATAACCCTTATGATGGAAGTAGGGCAGGCTCCAACTCTTTCTAGGATACCCATGGAGTTCTTAATTGTGGATAAAATCTCCTCATATCACGACTCAATTGGGAGGCCAGGCCTAATTGACTTAGGGGCTATAACTCACACAAAATACATTTGTATGAAATTCCCAACGGAACGTGGCATAGCCACCGTTAGGGGGAGCCAAATTGAATCACGGTCCTGTTATACAAACGCTATTCGAAAGTTTCAAGACTGGAGCGTGAATATGATTAGTGATGTGGCAATGGCCGAGGCTGTTCCAGACCTTGAAAGATTGGGTGCAGGGCTCTCCGAAGGTGAAGATGTCATAATGACACAGTGTCACGCAGTGAAAATGCTTATCTCCCCATTCGGTTCGGCAAGTCGGCAACAGCTAGGCGGTTGGCCTACTTTACCATGAAGTGCTCTAATGATATGATCATATTGCAGGTATTTCTCTTACATCCTACTCATCAGCGTGCGTGTGTGCCAGTTGTTCTGCCTTGCCGGCCAATGAATAAGAGGTAAGCTACCTAGAGGTGAGAAACCTCGGGAGCTGAACCTGCGATCCGTGAAACACAGGAAGAAGACCTGGCGGATCTAGATCCTTGAATGATAAGTGATTGTTGCTCCACTCCTGTCGAAAGGATGGAGTGCTTTTGTATCGATCCAAATGACCCGATCAAGGAGTTGCAGATTGGACTGGATTCACCGGTTGAATACAAAGATCAACTGAAAATTTTCTTGCTCGAAAATCTTGATGTGATCGCATGGAAACACGATGACATGAAAGGAATTGATCCTAAGATAGCTTATCACAGGCTCCAACTTGACCCAAGAAGCCCTGGGTACAGGCAAAAGAGGAGGATGATAAGTGTGCTTTATACACTTATTTAGTTCCTAAATTAGCAATTTAATTGACAAATTGAGCAAATATCTATTTATAAATTGTGTTTATCTTGTACAATTAGGTACAAACTCAATTGAAAAGAAAATAGACAAGATCAGAGAGCAATTGAGCGAAAAGAGGAGCAAATTTGATGTCCAATGACCTAATTGAAAGAAATCAAAGGTTTGGGGACTAAATTGCAACATCCCAAAAAGTTGAGGACCAAGGTTTACTACTCAAATTCAAGGAGAAAATCACAATAGAAAGCAAAATGATTGCTTAATTGATGAATTTGAGTGAAAATGGATCAATCGCACACAAAAACTAAAGTTGGGGACCAAAGTGCACAAGTGCCAAAAGTTGAGGACTTGGGATGCAAAATCAAAGTTGAGGGACTTGGAAACATTTTAAAATCTGTTTTATCACTTTTCCACAGATTTTTGTTCTTGGACACATCAATTAAGAGAAAAACAAGTGTTTGAGACTATTTTGCTCAACTTTCAAACCTTAAGGACCAAGGATGCAATTTCCGGAATTGAAGGCAATAAAATCTGATTTTGGACAGTATGCTGGTCTTCTTCCCTGTCTTCTAGCTGCCAAAACTGGTCTCTTCTTTTTCTTTCTTTTATTTTTTATTTTTTTTCATTTTCTTTTCTTTTCTTTCCTTTTACTTTGTTTCTCTTTTCAACTACTTGATAAGTCTTGGGGAACAAATCAAGAGCAAGGAGAATACATCTAAAGTGGTGAAATATTTGGGGAAATCACAACCAAGCTTCAAAAAGGGTTTTATCCATAACTTTATTTTTTCTCTATTATTTTGTCAAACTTGCAATGTATTGTTATAAACATTCTCATTTGTATCATTTATATAACATGGGCTAATTTATTGTGTTGGGATTTATGGTAGTAATTTAACCTAGCTTGGATTAGTTTTAATATTTTCTATTTGATGATTAAATGCTTATTTCATGTGTGTTTGTTATTGAGATTATTCCATGTGTTTGATTGATCATCAAATATATATTTTGTGAAGTATATGATAATCGAGAGATATTGTGCATTTTAGACCAAATAAAAAATGCTTTAGGTTTTTGTTAAGGATAGAGACATACCTTAAATCCTAGATGATCCATTGAGCTATTTTCACAAAGAGTTAATGCAATTGATTGAGCTTTAATCGACATAGAGATATAGTAGGTTGAACCAATTTATTAGGGTTAATTTCACTCTAGAGAGGTAATTAGCTAAACTTGAAAAATCGGGTCTAACATTGTAAATGAGTAATTTGTTAATTTGCATGTTGAGAAATTAATTAGGCGACGGTTGAATGAAACCATGAATCCCAATCACATTTTCCCCCAAGATTTTCAAGTATTTTTATATTTCCATCTTTAGTAGACTCTTAGTTATTTTCCAAAATCCATCTTTATTTGTGTGTTTTATTTGTTAGGATTAAATTAATTAGAGTATACTAGAGTACACATTCCTCGTGGAATCGACAACACGGATTCAAAAAGTCCACTTTATTACTTGTACGCGACCCGTGCACTTGCGGTACACTATTTTGAGCGAACAAGTTTTTGGCGCCGTTGCCGGGGAATGTTTTTACTTTGATTTTTACTTTAGTTAATTTTAGTTTTAACAATTTGTAATTATTTTTGTTTTATGTTTTATTTTGTTATCTTTGGTTAACCACCACAATTCTAATCTCTCTTGTGTTTGGTTTTCTTTCTATGCATATTTGATTCTAATATTGGTAAAATAGGAAAGCAATTGCAATGAACAATCTCAACATGGGTGATGAATGCATGCTTGAAGAATATTCAAGTTGTGAAATTTGTTACAAGATGCATTGTAATGGACAATGTTTGTTTTCGGGCAATAGTTTGATTACGTCGAAGTTTATTGGGTTTAGACAATATTTGAAATGCCGAAAAAAAGCAATTGATACATTGGATGTGAGTTACATGCTCTTGGGGGATTGTGTACCGGATGATTGGGATGAAGACATCACTCTTGTAGGAGATGGTCCTCCATTATTGAATGAGAAGGTACTTGCAAAGTATTACAATGAGCTTGCCAATTTGGATGAAGATGATATGCTTATGGGGGATGCCATGTATTGGGAAGAATTTCGAATGTGGGGGTATAATCCACTCTTGGGGATTAATAGGAAAAACTTGCCATTGCCCATGGATTCAAATTTTGGATCGGTCATTCAATCTGAGGAGACATCAACTAATGGAGATGAACTTGAAGAGAATGATAATTTAATCACAAAAGAATCACTTGGAGAAGTGGCAATTAATGAGGAAGAGATCAAATCAAATTCTCTCAACTTCATTAATTGTCCAATAATAGAATTTGTGATTAAGCCACTTGAGGAGGAGTAAGTCTACATTGTTGAGTTTGAATTGGATGAAGTAGGCAAGTCCCATGACTTTGGAAAGGGCAAAGTGCAAGTGTTTCGAACAAATGAAGAGTGGAGCAAAGTCAAAATAAGCAAAATGGGCAAGACATCAAAAGCTATGTTTAGAGTGCCATGAAGTGCTTGTGCGGAGAGTCGAGCTAATGACTTTAAAATAAGTGCTTAATGGGAGGCAACCCATTCTCTATCCTTTACTTGCTTTATTTACTTTCTTGAATTTTATTTACTTTCTTGCAAATAAGTTGGTTATACCCAAGTCTCTATCTTCCACATTTATTTTCCTCAAATTGGGTATTGTGAAATAGCTCCAATACATTTTCATTTAATTCTAGCATATACCCATATCAAATTTTCAAAGTCAAAATTTGCTTAAAACTCATTTTTTAAATCACTTGGTGATGAGGACCGGAGTGGCCCAATGAGTAAGGACCCATTGCATGTACCAGTGAGACCAATAACGAGGCTGAGAGCTAAGAAGATCAAGCAGGCAATGCTGGGGTTTATGCAAGCTTAGATGGACGAATGCTCAAGTGCAAGGTCGAAGACTTCATTTTCAATGCATGACAAGATGGAAGAAGAGCCAAAGCCATTACATTGCATTTGGGTCAAGGAACAACAAGAAAATAAGGAAGAAGGCTTTTTACGGCCGTAAATTCTGAAGTTACGACCGTAACTTCATCATCGCACAAATTGGACAGCAAGGGACTTACGGTCGTAACTTTCCTTTTCACGGCCGTAACTGAGTTAGGGAATTTTATTCAGTATGTGACTTACGGCCGTAAGAATCCATGTCACGGCCGTAAGAGATGAAACAGTTTTTGGACCCGAGGGTCAATTACAGCCGTAAGCCCGTATGTTACGGCCGTAAGTTCCGCTGCGTTTTAATTATTGTTTTTGCAGCTAGGGTTAATTTTGGACGCATTTTTGGGTTATATTATGTTTCCTTGTCATTGTAAAAACACAACTTTGATGAATTATTGAAATTGCTTTGAATTAGGTGAGTTTATCCCTATTCTTTTCGTTCTTGATTGAACCCCTTGAACTTATCAAAGGATTTGACAACCTTTGTGGCGTTCACCCCTTTATGGTTCTTCATTCCGCATCTTAACGGGTCTTGGATTTGATACATCCTTGGTTCTTGAGTCGTGAGTGTCGGGTCATATTGCTATCGTATAATAATCTGGATTTGGAACTTTCCAAGTATTTATACAATTTTCGAGAGTTCACGTGATTCCCCATCAAGAATCACATCATTTGATATCAGAGCTTGGCTCTAAATCCAGGTTTTGATGTAATTCTTGTTTTGTTTCGTTTTCTACATTAGATTCTATTGTTCTTGAGTCATCGTTGAATCGATATTAGATTCTTGGGTTTCTTGAAATTCTTCACTATTTCAAGATTGGTCGTAGTTTCAATTCTTGTTATTATTGATTGTTCTTGATTAGCAAAAAAAGTACGAAATTCAAAAAAAAAAAAAAAAAGTGATTATAATTGAAGATCAAGATCAAGGACACAATTCCATATTCAAGAAGACCTTTCTTGATACCTTTTACTTTTTCCTATGTTCTTGGTAGTTTTCGTCATCCATCACTACTTTAAAAATTCATTCTTGGTACGTGCCATTGAAATTTCTGAATTGTTTCAAGAAAATCACTTTCTTGAAAATCTTTCATTCCTTTTTGCACCAATTTTCTTGAGTCCAATATTCCATCAATTTTCTTTTCATCTATTTGTGTCTTGCACTTTGGGTTAATTCCACAAAGACCAAGTTCGTGACTAGTTTGGTGGGTTCTTTGAGAACTTGAGAAAAGGGAATAGAGAGGAAAAAGGCAGAGTGGTGAGATCAATAGAGGGAAAAAAGCCGAATAGAGTGATACACGAGTGCTAAACACGTGAGGATATATTTTCTTGCAAATTATTTCTTTTTTCTTTTTGATCACTAACCATGTCACAGAAGGAAGCATCATCGACAGGGGAGGATAACTAACAATTCCACTTTCTTGCAATGCTAGAAAAACAATTCGATAGGTGGGATGCGAAGTTGGGGGAGATTAAAAACTCCGTGGACACGCATAGTGCAGTAATTTCCCAACTACATAGAGAGCAGCCGCACACGGCTCCTAATATCCGGAGGCCGCAAAGGTATGACAATAATCCTAGGAATGGAGTTTGGGATGATGATGATGTTGAGATAGGAGATAGTGTTGATGATGATAGTGAAAATGTATCAATGGCTAGTTTGGGTAGGAGAAGAGGTCGTAGTGGTCGGCGTGGAAGGGGAAATAGGCGTGAATATAGGGATGATGATGGGGTGGATAGAAGCTTGGGAAACATTAAAATGACTATACCAACTTTCCAAGGTAAAAGTGATCCGGAGGTGTACCTTGAGTGGGAGAAGAAGGTAGAACTGATTTTTGAGTGCCATAACTACTCAGAGGGAAAAAAGGTGAAGTTAGCAGTTATAGAGTTCGCAGACTATGCACTTGTGTGGTGGGATCAATTAGTGACAAGTAGGAGGAGAAATCGTGAAAGACCTATTGAGACCTGGAATGAGTTGAAGGGATTAATGAGAAAGAGGTTCGTGCCCAACCATTACTATAGGGACTTGTACCAAAAACTACAAAATCTGTCTCAGGGTTCGAAGAGTGTAGAAGAATACCATAAAGAGATGGAGATTGCTATGATCCGAGCGAATATTGAGGAGGATCTGGAGGCCACAATGGCTAGGTTTTTGAGTGGTTTGAACAGAGACATTGCAAATGTTATAGAATTGTAACATTATGTTGAACTGGAGGAGATGCTGCACATGGCAATGAAGGTGGAAAGGAAGCTGAAAAGGAAAGGAACAACAAAATACTCTTCGGGTTCTACTCCTTGGAAACCTACATGGAGTGGAAATAACAAAAATGAAGGAGTTGCTCCAAAGGGGAAGTCAGAACCACCAAAGGTTCGAGAGGAATCTGTCAATAAAGGTAAACCCACTTCTGACTCTCAACCTCCTAGAAGTAGGGACATCAAGTGTTTTAGGTGTATGGGAATCGGGCACATTGCATCACAATGCCCAAACAAAAAAATAATGCTTGTGCGAAATGGGGTGGTGGTGTCGGAGGATGAGGTTGAGGATGATGATGAGTTTAAGGATATGCCTGCCCTAGAAGAAGGTAGTGATTGTGACGACAGAGCTTATGCGGTAGCTCAATCCCTTATTACTAGGCGTGCTCTTAGTACCCAAATTAAGGTGGAGGAGTCGGGTGAGAAAAGGGAAAACATATTTCATTCTAGATGCTTTGTTAATAATAAGGTGTGTAGTTTGATAATTGATGGTGGGAGTTGTACCAACGTGGTTAGTACCACTCTTGTTGAGAAATTGTGTTTACCTATAATCAAACACCCTAGACCTTATAAGTTACAATGGCTGAATGAGTCCGGTGAGATCAAAGTGAATAAGTAGGTGTTAATCAACCTTTCTATCAGGAAGTATGAGGATGAGTTAATTTGTGATGTGGTTCCAATGCATGTTGGACACATCCTGTTGGGTCGGCCATGGTAATATGACAGGAGGGTGGTTCATGACGGGTACAAAAATAGGTACAGTTTTACGAAGGATGGGAAAAATATCAGACTTATTCCGTTAACTCCACAACAAGTTTATGAAGATCAGTTGAAACTAAAGAGTGAGGAAGAGAAGACAAAGAGAGTTGGGACCCCGATCCCAGAAAAAGGAGAGCTGTGTGTTCAAAGGAGAGTTGGGACCACGATCCCAGAAAAAGGAGAGCTGAGAGAAAAACAGAGAGTTGGGGATTCCACCTCAGAAAAACGAGAGGGAGTGAAAAGTGCCAGAAAAGAAAAATGAGAGAAAACGAAAGTGAGCTTCCTTGCCAAAAAAAGTGAGATCAAAAGAGCTGTCCTTGACAATCAACCCATGGTCTTACTAATGTACAAGGACTCCTTCCTTGCACTCAATGACACTAACTCTTCCCTCCACCGTTTAGCTGTTTCTCTTTTACAGGAATTTGATGATGTATTCCCAGACGACATACCTAGTGGGCTGCCACCCATTTGGGGCATCGAGCACCAGATTGATCTTGCTCCAGGTGCTGTCATTCCAAATAGGCCTGCATATAGGAGCAATCCGGAAGAAACAAAGGAGCTTCAAAGGCAAGTGAGGAGCTGTTGAGCAAGGGTTATGTCCGGGAAAGCATGAGCCCATGTGCTGTGCCGGTCTTATTGGTGCCCAGGAAGGATGGAACCTGGAGGATGTGCGTGGATTGTAGAGCTATCAACAATATCACGATAAAGTATCGCCATCCTATACCTAGGTTAGATGACATGCTTGATGAATTATATGGTTCATGTGTCTTTAGTAAAATTGACCTTAAGAGCGGATATCACCAAATATGCATGAAGGAGGGGGACGAATGGAAAACTGCATTCAAGACCAAATATGGGCTTTATGATTGGTTAGTTATGCCGTTTGGTCTCACCAATGCACCTAGTACATTCATGAGGTTGATGAACCATGTCTTACGAGCTTTCATTGGTAAATTTGTGGTCGTGTATTTTGATGACATTTTAGTTTATAGTAAAAATGGAGATGAGCATGTTGATCATTTGAGGTTTGTACTTGAGGTTTTACGCATTGAAAAATTGTATGCTAACTTTAAAAAGTGTACTTTTTGCATAGATAAGGTCATTTTCCTTGGTTATGTTGTTAGTAAGGATGGTATTGAGGTTGACGAGGAGAAAATCCGAGCTATTAGAGAATGGCCAACACCTAAGAGTGTGACTGAGGTAAGGAGCTTTCATGGGTTAGCAAGTTTTTATAGGAGGTTTGTGAAAGATTTCAGTACAATCGCCACACCACTCACTGAGGTAATTAAAAAGAGTGTGGGTTTCCATTGGGGGGATGCACAGGAAAATGTCTTCAAATTGCTTAAAGATAGGCTATGTTCTGCACCAGTCTTAGCATTACCTAATTTTAACCAGACTTTTGAGATTGAATGTGATGCATCAGGAATAGGGATTGAAGCTGTTCTTATGCAAGAAAGGAGTTCGATAGCTTATTTCAGTGAAAAGCTGAGTGGGGCAGCGTTGAACTATCCGACGTATGATAAGGAGCTTTATGCTCTAGTCAGGGCATTGGAGACGTGGCAGCATTACCTCTGGCCAAAAGAATTTGTCATCCACACGGATCACGAGTCATTAAAGCACCTCAAGGTACATGGTAAGTTGAACAAAAGACATGTCTGATGGATGGAGTTTGTGGAGACTTTTCCTTATGTCATTCAATACAAACAAGGTAAGGAAAATATAGTTGTCGATGCATTGTCAAGAAGGTATGTACTCCTCACTTCCTTGAATGCTAAATTGTTGGGATTTGAGTATGTTCGAGACTTGTATGCTAACGATCATGATTTGTCCACTATATATGTCTCATGCGAAAAGGGAGCAATTGATAAATGTTATAGGCATGATGGTTATTTATTTAAGGAAAGTAAATTGTGTGTGCCTAACTATTCTATGCGTGAGTTGTTGGTACGTGAAGCTCACGGTGGTGGGTTGATGGGTCATTTTGGTGTTTTAAAAACATTGGAAACGTTAAAGGAACATTTTTATTGGCCTAGGATGAAACGGGATGTTCACCAAATTTGTGATAAATGCATAACTTGTAAACATGCTAAGTCTAAGGTATTACCACATGGTTTGTACAATCCTCTACCTGTTCCTAGTGAGCATTGGGTAGATATATCCATAGGTTTTGTGTTAGGATTGCCTAGGACAAAAAAAGGTCGGGATTCCATATTTGTGGTGGTGGACAAGTTTAGTAAAATGACACACTTCATTCCTTACCATAAAACTGATGATGCCGTGAACATAGCAGACTTATTCTTTAGGGAAGTTGTCAGACTCCATGGAATGCCTAGGAGTATAGTGTCTGATAGGGATGTCAAATTCCTTAGTTACTTCTGGAAGGTTTTATGGGGGAAAATGCGTACTAAACTGTTCTTTTCCACTACCTGCCATCCTCAAACGGATGGTCAGACAGAAGTAGTCAATAGGACGTTAACACAACTCTTGCGAGTTGTCATAAATGAAAATTTGAAAAGTTGGGAGGAATGCTTACCATTTGTAGAGTTTGCGTATAACAGGGCTATACATTCTACTACTACTTACTCACCATTTGAAATTGTGTATGGCTTTAATACAACTCAGCATGATGACAGGAACAGTTTAGATGGAAAGAAGAAAGCCGAGCTTGTGAAGTCACTCCACGAAAAGGTCAGGCTACAAATAGAAAGGAAGAATGAGCACTATGCTTCCCATGCGAATAAGGGCAGAAAGCAGGTGATTTTTGAACCCGGTCATTGGGTGTGGGTTCACATGCGAAAGGAATGATTTTCAACACAACGGAAATCTAAGCTGCAGCCTAGAGGAGATGGACCGTTTCAAGTCATTGAGAGAGTCAATGACAATGCTTATAAGCTGGATCTCCCAGGTGAGTATAATATATCTGCTACTTTCAACGTTGCTGATCTCTCTTTATCTGATGCAGGTGATGATTCGAGGACGAATCCTTTTCAACAGGGAGGGGATGATGAGGACCGGAGTGGCCCAACAAGTAAGGACC
Organism: Ligustrum vulgare; assembly: GCA_963555705.1. Taxonomy (NCBI): domain Eukaryota; kingdom Viridiplantae; phylum Streptophyta; class Magnoliopsida; order Lamiales; family Oleaceae; genus Ligustrum; species Ligustrum vulgare. Next base: position 52,368 of record CAUVWQ010000015.1, on the reverse strand, counting down.
TGTTGCATGTACCAGTGGGACCAATAACGAGGTTGAGAGCTAAGAAGATCAAGCAGGCAATGCTGGGGTTTATGCAAGCTTGGATGGACGAATGCTCAAGTGCAAGTGCAAGGTCGAAGACTCCATTTTCAATGCATGACAAGATGGAAGAAGAGTCAAAGCCATTACATTGCATTTGGGTCAAAGAACAACAAGAAAATAAGGAAGAAGGCTTTTTACGGCCGTAAATTCTGAAGTTACAGCCGTAACTTCATCATCGTACAAATTGGACAGCAAGGGACTTACGGCCGTAACTTTCCTTTCCACGGCCGTAACTGAGTTAGGGAATTTTATTCAGTATGTGACTTACGGCCGTAAGAATCCATGTCACGGCCATAAGAGATGAAACAGTTTTTGGACCCGAGGGTCAATTACGGCCGTAAGCCTGTATGTTATGGCCGTAAGTTCCGCCGCGTTTTAATTATTGTTTTTGCGGCTAGGGTTAATTTTGGACTCGTTTTTGGGTTATATTATGTTTCCTTGTCATTGTAAAAACACAACTTTGATGAATTATTGAAATTGCTTTGAGTTAGGTGAGTTTATCCCTATTCTTTTTGTTCTTGATTGAACCCCTTGAACTTGTCAAAGGATTTGACAACCTTTGTGGCGTTCACCCCTTTATGGTTCTTCATTCCGCATCTTAACGGGTCTTGGATTTGATACATCCCTGGTTCTTGAGTCGTGAGTGTCGGGTCATATTACTATCGTCTAACAATCTGGATTTGGAACTTTCCAAGTATTTATACAATTTCCGCGAGTTCAGGTGATTCCCCATCAAGAATCACATCACTTGTTTTATATTGTCTTTTATCTTCAAGTGTGATTTAATATTGATGTGGATGGGCAATTTGTATTGGATTTATGAGTTAGAATTGAGATGTTTAATGTAATTTTACTTTTAGGGTCATTCACCACTTAATATCTACTCTTTTCTTATGTTTTCATAGGATGCTCACAAGGTGTTCGGTGAAATGCCTCATTGGAGAAAATTGTGCTAAATCGATTGGGGGCTTCAACACAAGTTTAGGGGTGGATTGGTGGTGCTTGCAATGAGATGTTCACATATTCAAGACTACTTATGAGTGCCCCACCACTTCTTGGGATGTCTAGTAACTTCTTTCCTCTTACTTTGATTTTATTTTACACATTGAGGACAATGTGCATTTCAAGTTTAGGGGTGATTTCTTATTGTGTATTGACATGTTAGATGGCCTTGCCGGCCAGGATTACTTGATGTTTAAAATTGTTATTGATTCATGATTTATAACCAATATGCTACTTGTGTCTATTTTTACAAAATGCTTATCCATGCAATATCATATTTATCTTGAGCACAATAGTCATGATTGATTGTTGGTGAAGTTTGGGAATTGTTGAAGGGTGAAGAGGTTAATGGAGTAGAAGAACTAGGTTGTGAGCTTGTATTTTAATTTTTATCAACCTATCAAATTTTTCCTAATGCTCTAAATCTCTTTATCCTAATGTAAGACAAGTTTGGGGGTGGTCAACCCGGTGAAGGAGACAGTCTAGACATGTGGTGATTCCATGCATGTTGGAAATAAATTTTGTGTGGAGTATATTTCGCCAAGTATAAGCTAAGTAATGACCATATGCTAAAGTTCTAAGCTCATTTTAATTCTTGCATTGCATTGCCCTATCTCGAAGCCTTTTTGACTCGAGTAATTAAGCCCGTAGGAGTATCTTGAAACTTGATGCCTTAAGTTTGAAACTTGGGAGTCATCGGCCGAAAGCTCGCTACATGGGTCAATTAGAAAGCTTAATGAGTAGGGTATTCACACACACACACTTGAAAAAAAAAAAAAAAAAAAGAAGCACATTATCATTGCATTTGCTTAATAAGCCTACCCCACTTTGTAGCCTTTTTGACTCGAGTTACTAAGTCCGTAGGGGTATTTTGAAACCTGGTACCCTTTGATCTAAAAAATCGGGGAGCTGCCGACCTAAAGCTCGCTACATGGGTCAATTAGAAAGCTTAAGGGAGTGGGGAAGTCACGAGCAATCATCATGTTAATTTTTAGAAATCATGCATTTGTACTTGCATAAGGGCTTAGATTAATAGTGGGTTTGAATTGCTTAGTATACACTTGAATGTCGAAGCACTCATTTAGTGGAGAGTCAGTGCATTTCTAGATTGTCGAAATTTTCGGTAAAATACGCCCAAACTAGAGTGGAAAAAGAAAAGAGTGACTTGAGAGTACCCTCTAGAATTGCATCTCGGGAGAGGAAAGAAAAATATCTACTGGGGGATGAATGTCACGAGTGGGAAAGGAAAGAATTGACCACTAATGGTGGGTTAGTTTTGACTTGAAACCTCTTTACTCATCAATATTCTCGAAACTTAATTGACAATTGAAAGTAGCTATACACACACACCGATCAAATATCGGATAAGCTAAACTTCTTTTTGGTAGCATTGTTTGGAATCATACTGACGCGATCCTGGTCGGGGAATCTCGTCGAACGCGCGGAATAACGAAATCTAAAACCTAGGAAAGATCTAAATCAGATCTGACACAAAAATAACAAGAATTAAAATACTGGAAAGATATATTTGACGATAGGACCTTGACCCAAGATTCACGACGCAATTAATTGACGATGCGGAATCGAGATCCAAGGTTTTCGAAACACCACAAGGACTTGTCAATTTCCTTGATAAGATTCTAATTGGAAACGCCACAAATATTCTCGCGAATATTCGATAAGTTCAACGCCACAAATATTTCACAATATTTGATAAGTTAGATTTGTTCTCTAAGAACACAAAAGGGACTCCTCAACCTTTCAATTGGAGAAAACTCTCTCAACTATATTAATCTCAAAATCAATCTTCTTAACTGTTTTTACAATGAATGTAAAGCGATATAAATAAGCAAAATAACCTAGCATCTAATTTACTCAAAATAGACTTCTAATTAAACTAAAATACTAAACTAGGAAAATAACCAAAAACTAAAAAAGGAATAAAATAATTAAAAATCCGAAAAATTTGGCCGCTACTCATTTACGGCCGTGAATAATTCTTTTACGGCCGTAAAGGCCTTTCTGTTCAAAACTGTGTTTATTATTTACGGCCGTGACGAATTTCGTAAGGCCGTGAAGTTTCCCTTTTTTGAATGTTACGGCCGTAACTTCCAAGCTTACGGCCGTAAGCGTCGTTCTGCAGAATTTATTCCTTTTTCTTCGACAATTGATTACGGCCGTGATAACATGATTTACGGCCGTGAATATATGTGTTACGGCCGTGAAGGTCCTCTTTTACGGCCGTAATGGAATTTCTGCCCAAATTACTTCGACCCCTTGATTCGGCTTGATCCGTCCCCCTTCTCGGCTCTACCCCAACATGGAACTTACTCCGTTTTGCACGTAGATCACTGTCATATTACCGATGGCTCGACTTCGCCCTTCGATGCCTTGTCCGGATCACATCACATACTTTTGAATTGATTATACAATTTTGCACTCATGAGTAATTTGTAAGTTATCTAACTTTGTTGATCTATATTTCATGTTACTTGATTGCACTAATAGATAATTTTGCTCGAGACGAGCAAAAGCTCAAGTTTGGGGGTGTGATAAGTGTGCTTTACACACTTATTTAGTTCCTAAATTAGCAATTTAATTGACAAATTGAGCAAATATCTACTTATAAATTGTGTTTATCTTGTACAATTAGGTACAAACTCAATTGGAAAGAAAATAGACAAGATCAGAGAGCAATTGAGCAAAAAGAAGAGCAAATTTGATGTCCAATGACCCAATTGAAAGAAACCAAAGGTTTGGGGACTAAATTGCAACATCCCAAAAAGTTGAGGACCAAGGTTTACTACTCAAATTCAAGGAGAAAATCACAATAGAAAGCAAAATGATTGTTTAATTGATGAATTTGAGTGAAAATGGATCAATCGCACACAAAAAGTAAAGTTGGGGACCAAAGTGCACAAGTGCCAAACGTTGAGGACTTGGGATGCAAAATCAAAGTTGAGGGACTTGGAAACACTTTAAAATCTGTTTTATCACTTTTCCACAGATTTTTGTGCTTGGACACATCAATTAAGAGAAAAACAAGTGTTTGAGACTATTTTGCTCAACTTTCAAACCTTAAGGACCAAGGATGCAATTTCCGGAATTGAAGGCAATAAAATCTGATTTTGGACAGTATGCTGGTCTTCTTCCCTGTCTTCTAGCTGCCAAAACTGGTCTCTTCTTTTTCTTTCTTTTATTTTTTATTTTTTTTCATTTTCTTTTCTTTTCTTTCCTTTTACTTTGTTTCTCTTTTCAACTACTTGATAAGTCTTGGGGAACAAATCAAGAGCAAGGAGAATACATCTAAAGTGGTGAAATATTTGGGGAAATCACAACCAAGCTTCAAAAAGGGTTTTATCCATAACTTTATTTTTTCTCTATTATTTTGTCAAACTTGCAATGTATTGTTATAAACATTCTCAGTTGTATCATTTATATAACATGAGCTAATTTATTGTGTTGGGATTTATGGTAGTAATTTAACCTAGCTTGGATTAGTTTTAATATTTTCTATTTGATGATTAAATTCTTATTTCATGTGTGTTTGTTAGTGAGATTATTCCATGTGTTTGATTGATCATCAAATATATGTTTTGTGAAGTGTATGATAATCGAGAGATATTGTGCATTTTAGACCAAATAAAAAATGCTGTAGGTTTTTGTTAAGGAAAGAGACATACCTTAAACCCTAGATGATCCATTGAGCTATTTTCACAAAGAGTTAATGCAATTGATTGAGCTTTAATCGACATAGAGATATAGTAGGTTGAACCAATTTATTAGGGTTAATTTCACTCGAGAGAGGTAATTAGCTAAACTTGAAAAATCGGGTCTAACATTGTAAATGAGTAATTTTTTAATTTGCATGTTGAGAAATTAATTAGGCGACGGTTGAATGAAACCATGAATCCCAACCACATTTTCCCCCAAGATTTTCAAGTATTTTTATATTTCCATCTTTAGTAGACTCTTAGTTATTTTCCAAAATCCATCTTTAATTGTGTGTTTTATTTGTTAAGATTAAATTAATTAGAGTATAATAGAGTATACATTCCTCGTGGGATCGACAACCCGGACTCAAAAAGTCCATTTTATTACTTGTACGCGACCCGTGCGTTTGCGGTACACTATTTTGAGCGAACAGAGGCCAATGAGCACAAAAAAATATGAGGCCTTGAATGAGGAGGTGGCAAAGCTATTGAAAAATGATTTCATCCGAGAATCCAGCTATCCGAACTAGGTGTCGAACCCTGTTTTGGTTCCTAAGCAAAACGGGATGTTGAGAGTATGTATTGACTTTTCAAATTTAAATCAGGCATGTCCAAAAGACAGTTTTCCACTGTCTCGGATTGATCAACTAGTTGATTCTATGGCGGGGCGTGAGATGCTGAGCTTTATGGATGCATATTTTGGGTACAATCAAATCCCCATGCATAAATCGGATGAGGAGCACACCTTGTTTATCATGGACGGGGGACTCTATTGTTATAAAGCCATGCCATTCGGGTTGAAAAATGCAGGGGCCACCTATCAAAGGTTGGTAAATCATATGTTCTCAGAGCAACTTGGAAGCACCATGGAAGTATATGTGGATGACATGTTGTCAAAAGTATGGTCGCCTCAGAACATGTTCACCATTTATCAGATGCTTTAGATATATTAGGGAAATATCGGATGAAGTTTAATCATGTGAAATGTGCCTTTGGGGTAGCATCTGGAAAGCTTCTTGGATTCATAGTGAACAGGAGGGGAATTGAAGCCAATCCGGATAAGATCAAAGCTTTACTTGACATGCGCTCTCCTCGAAGCCCTAAAGAAGTGCAAAGCTTAACCGGAAGAATTGCTGCCTTAAGTCGATTCGTTTCCAAGTCCACTGACAAATGCTTACCATTTTTAAGGTCCTGAAGGGAGGAAAACGATTTCAATGGACACAAGAATGTGAGCAAGCTTTCTCCGAGCTGAAAGCATTCTTAGGACGGGACATCCTGTTGTCCAAACCAAAGGGCTGCGAACCACTTTCTCTGTACTTAGCCGTTTCCAAGGAGGCTGTTAGCTCTGTGTTGGTCAGAGAGGAGAATGGGAATCAGCTTCCGGTGTATTACGTGAACAATGCCATACTGGATGCTGAAACACGATACCCAGACATGGAGAAACTTGCTTTAGCATTGACGGCTCACAAACGCCGCCCCGACTTTCAGTCACACTCTATCCATGTACTCACAAGTTTTCCTATGAGGCAGGTCCTACAGAAACCGGATGTATGTGGAAGGTTAATGAAGTGGGCGATAGAAATTAGCTAGTATGGCCTACATTATGTGCCTCGGACGGATGTAAAGAGCCAAGCGTTAGCAGATTTCATAGTTGAGTTCACGCATCCTCCCGAGGTCAAGATGATTGAGAACATGGATAACAGCCCTGAGTGGAAACTGTTCGTTGATGGGTCCTCCGCTGAAGAAAGATCCGGGGCGGGGATACTACTGGTGAGCCCGGAGGGACGTAAGTTGCACAGTGCAATTCGCCTCGGCTTTAAAGCCTTGAATAATGTCATGGAATACGAGGCACTCTTAGCTGGACTAAGGCTTGCAATAACTCTGAAAATTAAGTCAGTAGTGGCGAACGGTGACTCGCAACTTGTCGTAAGCCAATTTAACGAGTAGTTTTCTACCAAAGAGCCAACTATGATTGCATACTTTAGGAAAGTAAAAGATTTAGTGGCCCACTTCGAAAAAAATGAATTGCTTCATATTCCCAGAACTGAGAACTCTAATGTGGATGCCTTGTCTAAACTGGCAAGCAGTAAGGACGTCGAGCTCCTCAATATGGTGCCAATTGAACATCTGCCGATCTCCTCCATTGAACCGGGGGCAGAGATTTTGGTGATAGAAGAAGAAGGTTCTTGGATGAATCCCATTCTGGCCTACTTAAAGTATCAAACTCTGCCGACGAGCCAGAAGAAGCTCGGAAACTACAAAGGTATGCTGCCAATTTTGTCCTCTTGGATGGTTTGTTTTATAAACAGAGCTACATCTCTCATTTGCTACGATGTGTTGGGCCGGAGGAAGGACAATATATAATGAAGGAAATCCATGAGGGCATTTGTGGTAATCATGCTGGAGCATTATCATTGGCCCGGAAAGTCCTGAAACAGGGGTATTTTTGGCCAACTATGCGGAAAGATTCCCATAACTTTGTTCGAAGGTGCAATAAATGTCAAAGGCATGAAAACATACCGCATCGGCCTCATTAGAGTTAAGGGTGGTGACCAACCCCTGGCCCTTTGCGAAGTGGGGGGTCGACATTTTTGGACCTATGCCCCATGGCACTGGTAACAACTGTTTCGCAATAGTTACAATAGACTACTTCACCAAATGGGTCGAGGCAGAGCCCTTGACTAGGATCACTGAAGCCAACACTTCCAAGTTCATATGGAAGAACATTATATGCAGGTTTGGAGTTCCAAACTCTTTGGTTAGTGACAATGCAAAACAGTTCAAAAAATAGAAGTATTGACGAACTATGCCATGATTTGGGAATGTGCAAGTTATTTTCATCTCCACATCACCTACAGGCAAATGGACAGGTCAACGCTGTGAACAAAACCATAAAAAACACTCTAAAAAGGAAACTGGAATCAAAGAAGGGTGCGTGGGTAGATGAACTCCCGCAAGTCTTATGGGCACTTCGGACTACTACACACACTGCAATAGGGGAAATGCCGTTCTCTATGGCGTATGGGTCCGTGGCGGTATGCTTAGTGGAAATTGGAGTGCCTTCCCTTCGTCAAATCCATTATGACGAGGCGATAAATGAAGAAGCTCAAAAGGCCAGCTTGGATTTCCTTCTGGAAAAAAGGATTGACTCGCAGATGGTGTTGGCCCGGTACCAAGAAAAAATGGCCCGCTACTACAACAAAAGGGTGAAGAAGCGATTCTTTAGAATCAGGGACTTGGTCCTTAAAAAGGTCCTTCCTTCTACTCAGGAACCAGGAGTAGTGACTCTAGGTCCTAATTGGTAGGGGCCTTATAAAGTCATTGCTGAGGTAGTACCCGGTACTTACAAGATAGAAGACCTATCTGGGGTCCCCCTGCATAATTCTTGGAACATGGACCATCTTTGCCGCTATTTTTAATAAAACCAAGCTTCCCCTTTGGTATGTAATATCCCTGCATGACTTAGCGATAATTTACAAACAGGTTATGCTACAAGAAATTTTCGTCAAAAGTTGTTGAGAACAATTATGATGAAACACAATACAGCAATAAAATTTGATGAATTTCAGTGAGATAATTTTTAAACGTTTCAAGTTCAAACCTTCCATCAAGTAGGTAGTATTGTCCAATCACATCGAATATCCTCTATTTGAACATAACAGATGTCAAAAAAAAGTTAATTCTTTTGATTTATGAGAAAACATAACTTTTCCTATGGTAAACAAGCAACAATAAAGTGTCGGATTATTATGCTTAAACCTCCTATGCAAGGGACTCTTGTAAGCCCTCCCAGCTCTTGTCATGTCTCAACTGAAATCAATAAACCATTAGCAACAGCTCTCTTTAACGGTACGCATTAAGAGATATAATGCAAATGTAATTAAATATTTATCGAATCAAACCTAACCAGTGAACATGAATATCTTAAACTGCCTAGGTCTGAGGTACTATCAACAAAGAAGTTCTTTAAAGAATTCATATTCATACAGGCGATGTCATACAAGTGTTGAACTTCACAAAAATAATTACAATATTGAATCAACGGAGTAATTACATTGTCTAAGGATTAATCAATACATTTCAAATATAAAGAAATGCGCCTAAACTAAAAAAAAAAAAAAACAACAACAACAACAACAATATTAGTGAGGGGCATATTATGCAGAGTCTCCACCAATCGTGATTTCACAGGGGTCTGTAGGATCATCAGCGGGGTTGCCTTCTTCCGAATTGGGTGGCTCAGGGTACAAAGCCTCGATTTGGGAAAGGTCCAAATTAGGGAAAGCCTCTTTTATGTCCCCTAAGGTCATCCTAGCCCCTATGTTCTCAAAAACCCTCTGCATAGCTTCGTACTCAGGAGTCTCTTTGAAAGTATCTTTAAAATTTGGACCCCACAGTTTCCTCCACCCGAGCTGCAATAGTGTGCTCCAAGGTTTCTATAATCCGGGACTCAATGTGCCGCTCTACGGAGGTGATGTGATCCGGACAAGGCATCGAAGGGCGAAGTCGAGCCATCGGCAATATGACAGTGATCTACGTGCAAAACGGAGTAAGTTCCATATTGGGGTCGAGCCGAGAAGGGGGACGGATCAAGCCGAATCAAGGGGTCGAAGTAATTTGGGCAGAAATTCCATTACAGCCGTAAAAGAGGACCTTCACGGCCGTAACACATATATTCACGGCCGTAAATCATGTTATCACGGCCGTAATCAATTGTCGAAGAAAAAGGAAGAAGTTCTGCAGAACGACGCTTACGGCCGTAAGCTTAGAAGTTACGGCCGTAACATTCAAAAAAGGGAAACTTCACGGCCGTAAGAAATTCGTCACGGCCGTAAATAATAAACATAGTTTTGAACAGAAAGGCCTTTACGGCCGTAAAGGAATTATTCACGGCCGTAAATGAGTAGCGGCCAGATATTCCGGATTTTTAATTATTTTATTCCTTTTTTAGTTTTTGGTTATTTTCCTAGTTTAGAATTTTAGTATAATTAGAATTCTATTTTGAGTAAATTAGATGCTAGGTTATTTTGCTTATTTATACGCTTTTTCAATTCATTGTAAACAGTTTAGTTTGAGTTTTGAGATTAATAAAGTTGAGAGAGTTTTCTCCAATTAAAAGATTGAGGAGTCCCTTTTGTGTTCTTCGAGAACAAATCCAACTTATCAAATATTGTGAATTATTTGTGGCGTTGAACTTATCAAATATTCGTGAGAATATTTGTGGCGTTTCCAATTTAGAATCTTATCAAGGAAATTGACAAGTCCTTGTGGTGTTTCGAAAACCTTGGATCTCGATTCCGCATCGTCAATTAATTGCGTCGTGAATCTTGGGTCAAGGTCCTATCGTCAATTTTATCTTTCCAGTATTTTAATTCTTGTTATTTTCGTGTCAGATCTGATTTAGATCTTTCCTAGGGTTTTAATTATCGTTATTCCGCGTGTTCGACGAGATTCCCCGACCGGGATCGCGTCAGGAGGTGTAATCCTCCTCCGTATTTTTTCGAGCTTCCACCTCTCCCTCTGGCTTAGTTGTAATCTCTGCTACCTCGGCTGCTAGCTTACCCTTCGCGGAGTTCGATTCTGCTAGAGCTTCTTGCACAGAGTCGCCACATCGGCCTCAGAGGCACGGAGATCATGTCTTAGTTTTTCATTATCTTCCTGAAGGCGCTTCACAAGAGCCCTGTCCTTTGAGGAAGACTTGCGGGCTATAGATAATTGATCTTTAAGATCATTGATCTCCTTTAGTATATGGTCAGCGTGGCGAAGTGCAGTCTTTGCATCCTTTTTATCTCACCGCACATCCATCACAGAGGATTCTACCTCATCTATAAGGGCCAACGCTCTAGCATTCATGGCTTTGACAGCGAGCTGTTTTCGGGTTGGGGTGGCGCTAGAAGAAAAGGCAGACCAGTCCTCAGTCCAAAATTACTCCATTGTCAAGGAGGCCCTGGCAGGTGGAGAATTGGGAGAGTTAAACAGGCTGGGATCAAAAGTGACGTCCCTAGGAAGGACACTGGCTTTACTCTGCTTAAGGTCCTCGATCGCCACAGGGGTCATGTCATATCCCACCCCAGGAATTGACACGGAGGGCTCATCTTCTAATTCTTGCATCTCTGGTGGTGGAGGTGAAAATTTGGTATCCTTGCCCCTCCTAAGCCTCTTCAAAGGAGTAGGTTCATCTTTGGATATTGGCTAAAAAATATCCTCAGATGGGGAAGCAGGAAGCAGGACCTTTTTTGTTTCCTTATCCTTTTTCCCTTCCCCGCTACAGGGCCCCTCTTAGGGTCGACCTCCTTCCCAAGGTTTGGCTGCTAGGGGCCGATGGGCATTAAACTGGGAGGTGGTAGGGTTGCTGGAAGAGGACCTTCAAGTTGGGCAGTGGACGCTTCAAAAATCTCTTTTGTGACCCCCACTTGCAAATTGGCAAGCACTACTTTTTGTTTCCTTTCAACCTCGCTACCATGGCAAAGGGCAGGAGGGATCTTCATGGACATTAGCCCCTTCAAAGAAATCTTGGGGAAGTCCTTGGAACCTAGCAGTAGAAAAAGGAATGTGAGCTTCGGAATGCTAAAACAGAAATAGCAGAGTAGATAGAGAATTTTACTCACTCATGACTCTCATAAGGTCGTGTTTGACAAAGAGCTTGTTTTGCTGAATGACTCTTTGAAAAGTTCAGTGGAAAGCAAATAAACGCCTCACCGCTGATAAATCCGCGTTGGAAAGGAGGCAGGCAAAAGTAGACCCTGGCATAACAAACAGAGTAAGAAAGTAAGTTAGAACAAATAATGGGAAGCATAGAGGACACACAACACTTGAAAAAGCGAAACAAAAGTAAGACTTACGCGGGGAGGAAAGAGTTCGGGGAACGATGATTTCCGAAGTGGGGTCCAAAGGCGAGCTTTGCCACTCCCCCGCAACCTAAAACCATTGGTTCCTCCAATTTTTTATGGAGGTTGGGTGCCCAGTGATGATAGGGTGTAAGAGCCCCTGGGAGATAGGTAATACCAGTCTTTAACGTCCGACCTCACAACCTTATCCCTCTTAACGAATTTCTTCAGGGTGTATAAGGTGTGGATTATATGCAGTGAGATAGGGTAGTCAGGGTTGACCTCTTGCCACACCAGCCAAGTGCCGACGGCCTGTGTCCAGAAATTTGGAGCTGACTGGTAAAGGCATAGGCTGTAACTCCTAAGTAACGCCCTGAAGAAGGGGTGCAGGGGAAGCCTCGTCCCACAAGACAAAGCTTCATAAAAAATCGCCACATGGCCTGGGGGAGGACTGTAAGGTCGGCAAGAAGGTGTGGGATGCACTAACCGAACCCAAATCGATACCCAGGATTTCCGAAGCTATCTCACTGCTTTCCCATAACTCCGGGTTTGGATAGGGATCTACATGGTACCCCGACACTTTGTTCACATGGTCAACCCAACCTTCGACTTGGGCTATCTCCTCCTCGGATAACCTAAATTCATCCCTATGTGCCCTTGTACCAAAACCAAGGTCTTGCTGACTGGATGAGGAGCCCTCCGTTTCTTCTCTCCTCAAGTCTCTATCACGCTTGCTTCGGAGTTCCCGCAAAGAAGCCTCCTTGTCAGAAGATAATTGAGCCATGTAGGTTTGGTTCTTTTCTTCTTCACTGTCGAATCATCCAAGTTAATTATACTGCCATATTTTCTATTCCTCTGCTTAATCTGTTCTCTAAAGAAGCGAGAACTAAAAACCGACAAAGACAATGGGCAAAAACCTCTGATAGGAATCGTCATTGCCAATAATTCCTGTGAACCCGTTCCCCCAACTGTTTCCATTTTTTCTTAAAAAGTCCAAACTTACTCAAAGGAGAACAAAAATGCAAAAAAGGAGTTTTCAAACAAGCACTCAAGGGTTAAAAATAAAAAGTTTTGTACATACAGAGGAAAAAGAATTTACCTGCAAAAAACGAACGTTCAAGGTTGGATGCTCGAAAGAAAAATGCGCCAATGGACGATGTTGGATGGTTAAAACGACTTGCTAAGTTGAAAATCCCCAAGAGTCGCTAAAAGGCTCGTGAGAAAAAGGGTAATGAAATGATTTTCACAGAAATTTTTTAAGAAAACTCCAAGAATGTGGTAAAGGAGGAAGGTTGGGACGAAGAAAGCTTTATAAGGAACCCAATAGTCTCAAGCCCTTGGACTTTGTGCCGCATGTTTGATTTAGGTAATCCACGTACTTTGGGGGAAGAGTCGATTAAAACGCCAACTGTAGAGAGAAGGGAAAAAACCATTCAGTTGCTAGGGTGAATTCCACGTTCAGTAAGGTGCCCTCCCCCCTCTTTCGTATTTCTTGGAAGTGGATGCCAATCATTTCTTTGCAATAAATGCGCCGCCTAAGAAATATGCTGACATATCCCAATATCCATCTAGAAGGAAGAACAGGAATAAAAGGTCGACGTCACCCTGAGTCCACGCCTCACTAAGGATCACATTACACCCCATGAGCTCAGAGCATCGCATAGTGATCCCTAGGCAATTGACTTCGGATTAATTAGAAAATGCCAGAAATAGCAAAAATGGTGATGACAGCATAATTCATGGTTTCACGATAATCTACGATCAAGGAATTGTTTATTTGCACGAAATTCCCAGAACAACATCATAGCATCCGGTCTATGGAAAATCCGATTAACCCATGAATGACCACATCGGATTTGAGCGACTAGTGTTGAGATCGTATCTAAAACAAGCCCAACAGATCGCTAGTAGGGGCCCAAGAGAGGCCCAATGGACTCCAGCTATGAATGGAACTTAGGGCTTTACCTGGCCCAATCACCGAGGTGGTGCATGTTCGCTCAAAATAGTGTACCGCAAGCGCACGGGTCGCGTACAAGTAATAAAGTGGACTTTTTGAGTCCGGATTGTCGATCCCACGAGGAATGTTTACTTTAGATTATACAACTTTAATTAATTTAATTCTAATAATAAAAGAAACACACAATTAAAAGATGGATTTTTGTAAATTCTAAATTAAAGAAAATAATTCTAAACCGAATTAAAATACGGAAAATGAAAGATAAAACGTGGTTGGGATTCATGATTTCATTTAACCGTCGCCTAATTAATTTATCAACATGCAAATTAACAAATTACTCATTTACAATGTTAGACCCGATTTTCCAAGCTTAGCCAATTACCTCTCTCGAGTGAAATCAACCCTAATCAATTGGTCTAACCTACTATATCTCTATGTCGATTAAGGCCCAATCAATTGCATTAACTCTTTGTGAAAATAGCTCAATGGATCATCTAGGGTTTAAGGTATATCTCTATCCTTAACAAGAACCTAGAGCATTTGTTATTTGGTCTAAAATGCATAATATCTCTCGATTATCATACACTTCACAAAACACATATTTGGTGATCAAGCAAACACATGTAATAATCTCAATAACAAACACACATGAAATAAGCATTTAATCAAATAGCAAATATTAAAATTAATCCAAACTAGGTTAAATTCCATCAATCATCCCAACATTAAATTAGCTAAACATGAGTTTGAGAAATGAAAATGAAAATAACATTAAGCAGTAAAACTAAAAAAAACCGGAATTTGAAGATTGTGGAAATTGCATCAAGGTCCTCCAACTATCAAGCTGTTGCATTTCAGTCCATTATCTTCCAGCTTTGTGCAAATCAATCCAGCCATGGCAGCATTCTCCATTGCAATCCAGTACCTCCAGCACCAGCACCAGCAACAGCAACCTTCTCCAGCACCAGCACCAGCATCAGCAACCTTCTCCAGCACCAGCACAGCAACAGCACCAGCAGATTTCCAGCACAACAGATTTCCAGCAGCTCCTTCTCCAGCACCAACAGCTTCCCAGCAACTCCAGCAAATCAGCAACAGCACCAGCAGATTTCCAGCACAGAAACCTCCTTGCAGTCCCTCAGTTTCAGCAAATCAGCACAGCAGAATCAGCAACAACCAATTGGTAGCAACTTCTTCTTCTCCAGCAATCAGCAAATTTCCAGCAGCTCCAACACTGCTTCTCCAGCACCAGCAGTGAGAAATTGTTCTCCAAGATTTATGAAGTAGTTGGAAAGAAAAGAAAAAGAAAAGACAAAGAAAAGAAAAGAAAAGAAAAAAAAAAAAGAAAAAAAAAGAAGAGGAAGAGACTGCGCAGCTCCAGCAGAATGAAGAAGAGGACGTCCAGAATCTGTCCAAAAATCAGGGTTTAATGCCAAAGTTTAGAGAAATTGCACCCTTGGTCCTTGGAGGTTTGAAAGTTGAGCAAAACAATCCCCAAACTCTATTTTTCTCTTAATTGATGTGTCCAAGCACAAAAATATGTGGAAAAGTGAGAAAACAGATTTTAAAATGTTTCCAAGCCCCTCAACTTTTATTTTGCAGCCCAAGTCCTCAACATTTAGCACTTGTGCACTTTGGTCCCCAACTTCATCTTTTTGTATGGGATTGATCAATTTTCACTCAAATTCATAAATTAAGCAATCATTTTGCTTTCTCTTGTGGTTTTATCCTTGAATTTGAGTAGTAGACCTTGATCCTCAAATTTTTGGGATGTTACAATTGAGTCCTCAAACTTTTGATTTCTTTCAATTTGGTCATTGAACATCGAAATTGCTCTTCTTTTAGCTCAATTGCTCTCCAATCTTGTCTATTTTCTTTCCAATTGAGTTTGTACCTAATTGTACAAGATAAACACAATTTATAAGTAGATTTTTGCTCAATTTGTCAATTAAAGTGCTAATTTAAAGGCAAAATAAGTGTGTAGAACACACTTATCACACCCCCAAACTTGAGCTTTTGCTCGTCTCGAGCAAAATCATCTACTAGTGCAATCAAGTAACGTGAAATATAGATCAACAATGTTAGATAACTTGCAAATTACTCATGAGTGCAAAATTGTATAATCAATTCAAATGTGTAATTCCAAATAATGCTACCAAAAAGAAGTTCAGCTTATCCGATGTTCGATCGGTGTGTGTGTGCAAAGTCACTTTCAATTGTCAATTTAGTTTCGAGAATGTTGATGAGTAAAGAGGTATCAAGTCAAAACTACCCACCGTTAGTGGTCAATTCTTTTCTTTCCCACTCGTGACATTCATCCCCCAATAAATATTTTTCTTTCCTCTCCCGGGATGCAATTCTAGAGGGTACTCTCAAATCACTCTTTTCTTTTTCCACTCTAGTTTGGGTGTGTTTTACCGACAATCTCGACAACCTAGAAATGCGGTGACTCTCCACTAATGAGTGCTTCGACATTCAAATTTATACCAAGCAATTCAAACCCACTATTCATCTAAGCCCTTATGCAAGTACAAATGCATGATTTTTAACAACTAACATGATGCTTGCTCGTGACTTCCCCACTCCCTTAAGCTTTCTAATTGACCCATGTAGCGAGCTTTAGGTCGGCAACTCCCCGATTTTTTAGATCAAAGGGTACCAGGTTTCAAAATACCCCTACGGACTTATTAACTCGAGTCAAAAAGGCTACGAAGTGGGGTAGACTTATTAAGCGAATGCAATGATAATGTGCTTTTTTTTTTTTTTTTTCAAGTGTGTGTGTGATGTGAGTACCCTACTCATTAAGCTTTCTAATTGACCCATGTAGCGAGCTTTCGGCCGATGACTCCCAAGTTTTAAACTTAAGGCACCAAGTTTCAAGATACTCCTACGGGCTTAATTACTCGAGTCAAAAAGGCTTCGAGATAGGGCAATGCAATGCAAAAAATTAAAATGGGCTTAGAACTTTAGCATACGGTCATTACTTAGCTTATACTTGGTGAAATACACTCCACACAAAATTTATTTCCAACATGCATGGAATCACCACACGTCTAGGCCGTCTCCTTTACCGGGTTGACCACCCCCAAACTTGTCTTACAATAGGATCAAGAGATTTAGAGTTTTGGGAGACATTTGATAGGTTGATAAAAATTAACAATACAAGCTCACAACCTAATCCTTCTACTCCATTAACCTCTTCACCCTTCAACAATTCCCAAACTTCACCAACAATCAATCATGACTATTGTGCTCAAGATAATTATGATCTTGCATGGATAAGCATTTTGTAAAAGTAGACACAAGTAGCATATTGGTCATAAATCATGAATCAATAACAATTTTAAACATCTAAGTAATCCTGGCCACGGCAAGGCTATCTAACATGTCAATACACAATAGGAAATCACCCCCAAACTTGAAATGCACATTGTCCTCAATGTGTAAAATAGAATCAAAGTAAGAGGAAAGAAGTTACTAGACATCCCAAGAAGTGGTGGGGTACTCATAATTAGTCTTGGGCATGTGAAACTCTCATTGCAATCACCAACAATCCACTCCCAAACTTGTGTTGAAACCTCCAATCAATTGAGCACCAATTTCTCCAATGAGGCCTTTCATCGAACACCTTATGAGCATCCTATGAAAACACAAGAAAAGAGTAGATATTAAGTGGTGAATGACCCAAAGATTTAAATCACATTCAACATCTCAATTCTAACTCATAAATCCAATGTAATTTGCTCATCCACACCAATATTAAATCACCCTTGAAGATAAAAGACAATATGAACCAAGTGATTTAAAAATGAGTTTTAAGCAAATTTTGACTTTGAAAGTTTGATATGAGTATATGTTAGAATTAAATGAGAATGCATTAGAGCTATTTCACACTACCCAACTTGAGGAAAATAAATATAGAAGATAGAGACTTGGCCCAACCACTTATTTGCAAGAAAGTAAATAAAATGCAAGAAAGTAAATAAAATGCAAAAAAATAAAAATAAAGCAAGTAAAGGATAGAGAATGAGTTGCCTCCCATTAAGCGCTTATTTTAGAGTCATTAGCTCGACTCTCCGCGTAGATTCTTCATGGCACTCTAAATATAGCTTTTGATGCCTTGCTCATTTTGGTTCTTTTGGCTTTGCCCCACTCTTCATTGCTTCGAAATACTTGCACCTTGCCCCTTCCAAAGTCATGGGACTTGCCTATTCCATCCAATTCAAACTCAACTAAGTAGACTTGCACCTCCTCAAGTGGCTTAATCACAAAATCAATTATTGGACAATCAATGAAGTTGAGAGAATTTGATTTAATCTCTTCCTCATTAATTGCCACTCCTCCAAGTGATTCTTTTGTAATTAAATTGTCATTCTCTTCAAGCTCATCTTCTTTAGTTGATGTCTCCTCGGATTGAATGACCGATCCATAAGTTGAATCCATGGGCAACGGCAAGTTTTTCCTATTAATTCCCAAGAGTGGGTTATACCCCCACATTTGAAATCCTTCCCAATACATGTAATCTCCCATAAGCATATCATCCTCATCCAATTTGGCAAGTTCATTGTAATATTTTGCAAGTACCTTCTCATTCAATAGTGGAGGACCATCTCCCACAAGAGTGATGTCCTCATCCCAATCATCCGGTACACAATCTCCCAAGAGCATGTAACTCACATCCGAAGTGTCAATTGCTTGTTTTCGGCATTTCAAATATTGTCTAAACCCAATAAGTTTCGACGTAAGCAGACTATTTCCCGAATACAAGCATTGTCCATTACAATGCATCTTGTAACAAATTTCACAACTTGAATATTCTTCAAGCATGTAATCATCACCCATGTCGAGATTGTTCATTGCAATTGCTTTCCTATTTTGCCAATGTTAGAATCAAATATGCATAGAAAGAAAATCAAACAGAAGAAAGATTAGAATAGTGGCGGTTAACCAAAGGTAACAAAATAAAACATAAAACAAAAATAATTACAAATTGTTAAAACTAAAATTAACTAAAGTAATAATCAAAGTAAAAACATTCCCCGGCAACGGCGCCAAAAACTTGTTCGCTCAAAATAGTGTACCGCAAGCGCACGGGTCGCGTACAAGTAATAAAGTGGACTTTTTGAGTCCGGGTTGTCGATCCCACGAGGAATGTTTACTTTAGATTATACAACTTTAATTAATTTAATTTTAACAACAAAGAGAAACACACAATTAATAAGATGGATTTTGACAATTCTAAATTAACTAAACTAATTTTAAACCGAATTAAAATAAGGAAAATGAAAGATAAAACGTGGTTGGGATTCATGGTTTCATTTAACCGTCGCCTAATTAATTTCTCAACATGCAAATTAACAAATTACTCATTTACAATGTTAGACCCGATTTTCCAAGCTTAGCCAATTACCTCTCTCGAGTGAAATCAACCCTAATCAATTGGTCTAACCTACTATATCTCTATGTCGATTAAGGCCCAATCAATTGCATTAACTCTTTGTGAAAATAGCTCAATTGATCATCTAGGGTTTAAGGTATATCTCTATCCTTAACAAGAACCTAGAGCATTTGTTATTTGGTCTAAAATGCATAATATCTCTCGATTATCATACACTTCACAAAACACATATTTGGTGATCAAGCAAACACATGTAATAATCTCAATAACAAACACACATGAAATAAGCATTTAATCAAATAGCAAATATTAAAATTAATCCAAACTAGGTTAAATTCCATCAATCATCCCAACATTAAATTAGCTAAACATGAGTTTGAGAAATGAAAATGAAAATAACATTAAGCAGTAAAACTAAAAAAAACCGGAATTTGAAGATTGTGGAAATTGCATCAAGGTCCTCCAACTATCAAGCTGTTGCATTTCAGTCCATTATCTTCCAGCTTTGTGCAAATCAATCCAGCCATGGCAGCATTCTCCATTGCAATCCAGTACCTCCAGCACCAGCACCAGCAACAGCAACCTTCTCCAGCACCAGCACCAGCATCAGCAACCTTCTCCAGCAGCAGCACAGCAACAGCACCAGCAGATTTCCAGCACAACAGATTTCCAGCAGCTCCTTCTCCAGCACCAACAGCTTCCCAGCAACTCCAGCAAATCAGCAACAGCACCAGCAGATTTCCAGCACAGAAACCTCCTTGCAGTCCCTCAGTTTCAGCAAATCAGCACAGCAGAATCAGCAACAACCAATTGGTAGCAACTTCTTCTTCTCCAGCAATCAGCAAATTTCCAGCAGCTCCAACACTGCTTCTCCAGCACCAGCAGTGAGAAATTGTTCTCCAAGATTTATGAAGTAGTTGGAAAGAAAAGAAAAAGAAAAGACAAAGAAAAGAAAAGAAAAGAAAAAAAAAAAAGAAAAAGAAAAGAAGAGGAAGAGACTGCGCAGCTCCAGCAGAATGAAGAAGAGGACGTCCAGAATCTGTCCAAAAATCAGGGTTTAATGCCAAAGTTTAGAGAAATTGCACCCTTGGTCCTTGGAGGTTTGAAAGTTGAGCAAAACAATCCCCAAACTCTATTTTTCTCTTAATTGATGTGTCCAAGCACAAAAATATGTGGAAAAGTGAGAAAACAGATTTTAAAATGTTTCCAAGCCCCTCAACTTTTATTTTGCAGCCCAAGTCCTCAACATTTAGCACTTGTGCACTTTGGTCCCCAACTTCATCTTTTTGTATGGGATTGATCAATTTTCACTCAAATTCATAAATTAAGCAATCATTTTGCTTTCTCTTGTGGTTTTATCCTTGAATTTGAGTAGTAGACCTTGATCCTCAAATTTTTGGGATGTTACAATTGAGTCCTCAAACTTTTGATTTCTTTCAATTTGGTCATTGAACATCGAAATTGCTCTTCTTTTAGCTCAATTGCTCTCCAATCTTGTCTATTTTCTTTCCAATTGAGTTTGTACCTAATTGTACAAGATAAACACAATTTATAAGTAGATTTTTGCTCAATTTGTCAATTAAAGTGCTAATTTAAAGGCAAAATAAGTGTGTAGAACACACTTATCAGTGCATCGATTGGAGCCCTTTATTCGAACTGGTTTGTGATAAGCCGAGGTGTCCTGTTATACCACCCCGGATCAATGATGGGACAAGGGAGAGTGTCAGAGAGATGTAACCTTCTCCAGTTGACTGTGGTTTGACAAGACATTCCCTTTATGGAGGATATGACGGGCGCCCTTCCCCTACAACATGTAGCAATGATTACATCCAAGAAATCGTTTTACCTCACCAACGGCTAGGGTGAAGACACGCGTAAAGCCCAACACATGGTACAATCTAAGAGAATTACTCCTTCTATAAATAGAGCACACTTGTCTAAAAAAAAAGGTTGGTAATCCGATACTCTAACTAAACATTTTTATTCTCACTCCATTTTTCTCTTTTACACACTTATTCCTCCCGCACCCAATTTATGTTTACTTGAAATGAGTATTGACTTAGGCATCGGAGTACAAACGGGAGCCACCTCGACCCCCTTTGCAAGCTGATTGTTTGTCCTAGTACGCAGGAGATCCACGTGTCCAAGAGGGAGGAGTTGAGACGTGTTGATCCAAGGTCCTACCAGATTTTGTGGTCAACAGCATTCACACTAATCCACTATTCTCCCTTTATATATAGTATATAGATATATTGATAGCCGAACATAGTCATAATATAATATTATTTTTATTCATTTGTATTTGTGATAATTATGTATAAGGATTAAAATTTTACAAATACTATATAGAATTTGTGGTTAAAATGTGATTACGAAAAACATGTGTGATTAAAAAGTGATTTGGGAAATGTGTTGATTATAAATGTTGAAATTATATTTTAATTATTAAAAATTAAAATCCTCTATTATCCTTAATATTATAAATTGCATTTTTTGAATTATATTTTATTACTATTAACTATTTTTAATAAATTAAGTCTCCGTTCGACGGCTATATTTTTGTGAAAAATTATATTTGTTCAAGTAAGAGTTGAAATAAATATATTCTATATAAATATGTTACGTTAGAAATAAAAAAATTGCATTAATATATTTTGAAAATAAATAAATAAAATCATTGAAGTTTTGCTTCCTAATATGTCAATTAAATGAGCATGTTCTTCAACTTGCATGTTACAAGAATCATTAATTTGTGATATCAACTTTTTATTATCAATGCATAAATTAAATAAAATTTAATCATTTCTTTAGTTTTGACAAAAAAATTGCATATCTTAAAAAATCATGAAAAAAAAGAAAGTTAAAAAAAAAATAAACTTAATCGAATGAGTATGTTCTTCAACTTGCATATTACAAGAATCATTAATTTGTTATATCTGGTGAAGCAATCTCAATCTTCCAAAATCTAGGCTTTATCATCTCTGAAGTCTATACAATTACAAAAGTGGGCTTTATCACCTCCTCCCTGAGTGAAATAGAGCATTTCACGTGTCCAAGAATCCTCTGTAATAAGTTTAGGGCAGTTCTTTCTATTGAGTTATAAACCTCGATCTGTATTTTAATTTTTCATCCATTATCCTCCGTAATAAGTTCATAATTCTTCTTATATTATTTTAATTGACACTGGTGGGTTTTATGAATATTGTAAGTAGGTTGGGTTGTGGCAGAAATTATGCAACGAAATAAATATCAGTATTAAAATTGAAAAGTAGCGAGGGAAAATATTGTTATTTGTATATTTTGATTATAATTACGAGATGTAAATAACAGTCATTTATTATTTAAATATGTAAATTGATTTTTTCTATTCAAAAAAGCTATTATAATTTGAATTAGTTATATTGTTTGTAAAATTTTAATAATTATTGTAATATAATATTATTTCTTATATCTAATACCGTGCATCGCACGGGTGACAGAACTAGTTTCACCTATACTACTATAGCTCGTTTTTTCCAATACATGCGAACCCGAAAACATGGAATCAATGTATCGATCTCAACGTCTCGCTTTAACTTTGCATAGGTATAACATGCATTGTCCTCGGGTCAATATTTAACTCATACGATGACTACAAAGATCGCTCGATGAAATTTCAAGGTTGAAATAAATCAAACTTTTCAATAATTTCATATTGGTCCCCAACTTACCTAATCATGTTAAATTAAGGCTCCAATGCTTTCCATAACTTTAATTTCTAGCAAAGTAGTCCTCCAAACTTTTTAATTCATGTAAAGCATTCCCTAGATTTAAAGAAATTTAAAAAGAAATGTTATACTCATTTCCATTAAATGAGTTTCACTTAGGAAAATAATATTTTGCCAATTAACCTCAATTATCATAATTCATGCAACTTTCTCCTCAACTTTCTAAAAATGTTACCATATCATGAAATTGGTTATTTTCTAATAAAATAATACCATCTAAATTTCTAGATAAATAAAAATAAGGTACGAAATTTTCGGGTTGTTACAAAACCAATTTTAGGCGTCAGTTCCACAAGAACCATGACTTAAATTTCCATTTTCCCTTTCGGTTCCAAAATACAACCGACGTGTATTTCTAGAAGATATTTACAAAAATGGCACCGTCTTTTTATATGCGTCGATTTTTAGTAAAACCCGTCTAAAACCGATGCATATTCCCCATTTTTTGTCAATTCTATACTAGTGAACACATTTTTCAAACCACTTTTTCAATATTAGGGAACACAATTGACTTCTCAAAATTTTTATGCATAGAGAACATAGTCACTCAAATCTTTATAAGTTTCTAAACAGCTCTGAAGTCCAAAATGGAAAATGGATTTATATCTTCAAAGATGATTGGAATCTTGACACCCCATTCTTTTAGAGTCATTATAATTTATAAACTAATTTATAAATAATATAATTTTACAAATCACTTTTTAATGTACATTTTCTCTCTCCACTTTTTAACAACACATTTTATTTCAAAAGGACAAATAAACCAATTTATAAATTATTACAGTGTTAATAATAATGCATTATGAATCAATCAGATACAACGTTAGTAAAAAAAATTGCTTATAAACAAAAAAATTGATGTGTTCGAGATAAAATATGTAGTTGAAAAGTGATTTTGAAACGTGTCGTTTATAAACTTGTAACAAGTTATGAAACGAGGCTTAACTTGTTGACAAAAATAAAAGCAAGACCTCTTTGATTCATTAAAAAAAATTAAAATTTAAGTCAAAATAAATAATAAATTTAAATAATATATTTTATGAGACTCTAACTTTTCAACTATATATTTTATTAAGTTTTATCAAAACATACTAAAATATATGAAGCCTATGTTTGATTGCCAATGTTTGACAAAAAAGTTTTGAATAGTGATTAAGAATATTATGTGGTTGAAAATGAGAGAAATTTTTTGAGTTTATATATAATATCTTATTATTAAAATATGTGATTAAAATTTAATACTGTAAAAAAATGAGTTAAAAATAATAAGAATCAAACAAAAGTGAAATAAGAACCTGATAAGTGTATTTTATAGACTAATTTATATGTCAAAATTAGAATAAACTATTGTCATTTTAGAACAAATGCTATTTAACCTGTGGTTATCTGTTTACATTACAGAAAGTATCCCAAAAACATGAGAATGAAGCTATTGATGGGGAAAATGCAAAATTGGACGCTAATTGGAGCTTAATTGAGCAAGTGAGAAGTGTATGACAACAATCAGGAAAGATTCATGGCGCCAAAAGTGAATAAATCAGAAGTTGGAAGACCTAATTGAAGGATTTGAGAACTGAAACGAGCAAATTGAGAAGATTCAAAAGTTGGGGGACTAAATCGCAACAATTGAAAGTTGAGGACCGAAACTGCAATTAAAAGATGAGGACTAACTTACACAATCGGGAAAGATTGAAATTGCATCAACAGTCCTAACCACGCGATCGCCAGCTATCAAAGCGCGCGATCTCGCGAAGCTGTTTAAAAATCACACGAGAGTTTTGATCATGTCCACGCTATCGCGTCAATGTGTGCCGCGCGATCACGCGACTTTCTGCTGGGCCGCGACTTGAGCTTTTCCACGATTTTTTTTATTTGCTTTTCTCCCCTTTTGACATAGGTTTCTCCAGCATCTATTTATAAAACATTAGAGGCACAAATTCTATACCTTTGCCTCTCCTAAGAACGAGCCACAATTGAGAATTCAATATCAAATTCTTGGGGAATGAAGTATCGCAAAGGGGTGTGAATTGAAGATAATTGAAGAATCGATACTTGGTGCAAGCGTTCCTTTCTTTATATTATTTCAATAAACTTTTTATTTTATTGTTTTTGTCCTTTAATTATAATGTGTAACTAAACTCTATGTTTGGATGAACGATGTAACCTAACTTATTTATTTTAATTTCATATTCCGTTGTTTTAATGATTTTATTACATGTATTGATTTATTACTGTTCTTAATGCATGAATGAACTGGTCACTTATTCATGATTTAATAAGTTATTTCCATAATCCGAGAGGTGAGTTAATAACTTAGATCGTGGTAATAAATTCAGTAATTGGATTAGAGATAGAGATATACTCTTGTTATTATTGCGATCGTGTCTGAATTCTTGCGTGCTATGCATCTAAATAAGAAATATTCGGATCTCCTGTAGAGATATATGGTTGACTTATTTAGGTAGAATTTATTTAAACTCGAGAGAGGAATTTCAATTTAAATTAGTGAATTTGACCGAATACATTATTAGAAAATGAAACTGGAATTGAAGTTAATTAAATTGGTTAGGTAAAATCATAAATCCCAACTAGCTTACAATCGTTTTTGAAAACAAAAGTAATTTTGCATTTTAATTCTTTAGTTTAATTTTATTAGTTTTAATATAAAACAAATTCTTTTGACAGTTCAAATAGGGTTTAAAACTGAAATATTACGATACTTAATAGCAATCTCTGTGGGAACGATAATCCGAACTCCTAGGTCCACTTCATTACTTCTCGCGACCCGTACACTTGCGGGTATATCTTGCATAGCGAGATATGTGTGAACAGAACCTGTGGAATTTTTGACCAAATGGTTAATGAGTAGGACCGACAACCTTAATAAATGATAATAAAAATGGCAAATACATGAGGAACTTTTGACCAAATCATAAGATTAATAGGTCCCGCATAATAAAAAAAATCTAGCAGAGATGTAGAGCTGCACAAAAAATCGCGAGACCGCAAATCGAACCTAACTCATTGATTTGAAACCGCATGGACCTTGATTTTATTTTTCTCAAATCGAACAAAATTGTTTGATTTAGGCTTGGATTTTCAAAAACCGCCAAAAATTGAACCAAACCGCTTTTATTTTTTAATTAAAAAATTAATTTTATAAATTTAAATTTACTTTCCACAAAAAAGTCAAATTTAAGTAATAAAATAAAATTCTCTATTATATCTTTTCTTGTTTATATATTTTCTCATTTTCATTGCATTGCATTGTGATAATCTCAAAAAAGATTGCTAGTTTTTGAAATTGGGGATTTTGTTTCTTCTTTACATAGGAATAAATTTCAGTAGTTATCTAACATAAATTTCCTATGAAATCCCTACAATCCCAATTAATTGTTTAGCAACCTTAATCTCCTGATAAAGGATTTTCACAAAGTTTTGTAAGCATTCTGAATCACAAATGTCCTTCATATTCAACTTCTGTAAGAGATGAATGATGCAATCTAAGTAAGATGAGAGTTTTTGAAAACCCATCTCCTTAATGAGAACATTCTTAGGAGTAATTGATACCTCGATAATGACCTCTATAGTCTGAGAAAGAAATTTCATTATCGGACCAAGAGACGTATTAGTTATGACATCCATTACTATTTTCTTATTAATTGATGGCTTTTATGGACAAGTATGATGACCAATCTTATGCAAGGAAATTCACAAAATACTCAACTGAAGAAGCTGTTCAATCTCAAATAACCTACATTAGAAAGATATTCAAAAACCATTGACAAAAAAAAAAAAAAAAAAGGCAATCGGAAAATAAAATAAGGATTCTAGACTTCATATTATACTTGAAATTTTATTTGAACACCCCCCCCCCCCCCCAAAGCTCCATTCCAGTATGTCAAAATTTTAATTCATCAATTAGAAGTTAATCAATTATTTAAGCTCATCTCTTACTACATGGTAGCGGCATGCATTTATAGCCCCAATGAGATTGACATCAAAAGAGAAATTATTAATAGTATAATGTGTTTTATAAATTATAATCAATTACAATTAGATGCATATGTATATGTGACTGGTGCATCTAGTGCTATGTTATCACCTACAATGGTAATGAGGTAAATAAAGAATCAAAGAATATTACTATATATTAGCTTATTTTAGCTTTATATATTAAGAAATACTAATTAATTTGACATTTAAAATATGTTATATTATGTCGATATGTAAATCGTGGATTAAAATCGAACCAAATCGTAAAAAATGGTTTGGTTTGATTTGAAAAAATGTCAAACCGCTTAAAATGGTTTGATTTGAAAATATGTCACAAATTTTTCAAATCGAACCGTATTCACCCCTATAGAGATGTACAAATTCAGGACAATTGAAACATAAGTAGGCCCAATATATTAATAAAAAATTCAGGTGCCCTGGATATGAAATGAGCAGTACGCTCTGATCAACTCACCATTGTATAACAATTCTGATCAGGTACCCGCGAAGGGTACCTGTTATTGTGCCAACCGAATTATTTTATTAGAAAAAGCTGTAGCACCCAGTCAAACATCTAACACATACATTACTTTAACCCCCCCCCCCCCCCCCCCTCTTGGCACCTTTTTTTTTTTTTTTTTTTTTTGACAAATCAAACCATCATTTATGTTCAATATAGAGCATCACACTCAGTTCACGTTGAAGTGTTTACTGTGTTTTAAGCTGCTCTCTTCCTCTCTCGGGCAATGTATTCATTTGACCCTTATATTTTTAAGGTATGTATAAATTTTTTTGTGCTAGTTATAATTTTTGCTAGTCTTAATTAATATAATTTTTTTGAATGGAGACTCAGATCTAAAATTAAATTTTAGATTTTAATTTTACATTACCCAGTTGAAAAATGAATATATTAGTGAAGAATTTTTTGTAGAATGTATGAATTAATATTTTCAGTGGTATGTATGAATTTTATTTTTATAGTAGTTACAATTTTGACTAGTCTTAATTAATATAAATTTTTTAGACTCAGATTTAAAAATTAAATGATAGATGATAATTTTACAGTGCCCATTTGAAAACTAAATATGTTTGAGGAGAAATTATTGTAGAAAGTATGAATGATTTTTTCAGTACATTCCATAAACCCTAAAATTCTATAATTTTTTAGACACAAACTCTAGTCTAAAAATCAAAATATTAGGTAGTAATTTAGAATCAATGGATTCCTCACTTGTTCAAATCAGAAAATTAGAATCAACATTTTGTATATACCATTTGTATCTATATGTTACAGAAATTCATAATTTACCTTCATCTTATTCGAAACTTTTACTTGATATCAGAGCCATTACAATGGCCAACACTATTCCCACATATCAATCAACCACCTTTGACTTCAGCTCTATGAGGCAAATGCCATCTCTAAATAATGCTGCCCCTTTTGGTATGAACTTAACACGGGCAGTTTCAGTAAAGCTTGATAAAAAGAACTTTCTATTGTGGAAGAATGTGATGATGCCCATTGTTAAGGGTCATGATCTAGAAGGCCACTTACTGGGAATGAAAGAATGTCCCCCTCAATTCATTAATACTCAAGTACAATTGAAGCAGGAGGAGCAGTTGAATCAACTCCAAATCCAGAATACTTCAAATGGATCTCAGTGAGTCAACTTCAGATGGGATGACTATATTTCTCCATGACACTAGAAATTGTTATCCTTGTCATGGGCTACACCAGTTCCAGTGAATTACGGAAGGCTATTAATGAGAATTATGGAATTCTTAACAAATCTAGAGTCATCTTCCTCACGTTTGAACTACAGTAAACAAGGAAAGGCTCTATGACAATGGATCAATATTTGACCATGGTGAAACTGTTAGCTGACAGTCTGGAAATTGCAGGAAAGAAGATTGATCATTCAGACCTTGTAACTCAAGTTTTGGCCAGCCTTGATTAAGAATATACACATATTTTTGTGCAGATTAATAGTAAGGAAAATGTCTCTTGGCATGAACTATCATCCACTCTCATGACATTCGAGAGAAGAGAAGACTTGAGTACCTTAGTTAGATCAGAAACAACTTTGGCTCTATCAACTTAACACAAGGAAGGACACAGAATAATCATTATGGAGGAAGAAACAACGGAGGGGGAATAAGCCAAAATTTTATAGGTAGAACTAGAGGAAGAGGAAGATAAAATAGATCAAATGAAGGCAAGGAGTCTTGTCAAATTTGTGGCTTAAATAACGACTCAGCTACATGGTGTTTTCACATAATGGATGAGAAGTACATGGGCAAAAGACCTATGGAGCAAAACATAACATAGTCTGCCTATGCAGCAAACTCAGATCCACTGGATGATCAGGCGTGGTATGCTGATATTGGAGTGGGTCACCATGTTCCAGTCAACAAGGAAAATGTAGAAGAAACTAAGGAGTACACAAGTAACCAAAAGCTGACAGTTTGTAATGGAGATTCTTTGCTTATTTCACACATTAGCTCATAAAGGTTTAATGTTAATCCAAACAAAACTCTTCTACTTAAGAATTTACTGCATGTACCTAGGATTAACAAAAACCATATAAGTGTTTCAAAATTCACTTATGATAACAATGTTTCATGGGAGTTTTTTCCTAATGGTTGTGTTGTGAAGGATTTGCTAACAAAGAAGGCCCTACTAGTGGGTAGGCTTAAGGATGGACTCTATAAGTTGAACTTGACCAATCACCATCTCAGACAGCCTAAAATCAACTCATTCTACCACAAAGTATTCAACACTACACTAAGCAAACTCAACAGTGCAGACAAAACTACTCACTCCAATCATGAAACCTGGCATAGAAAGCTAGGTCATCCTCATATTTCTGTCTTTCTTCAAGTTATGTAGTCTTGTAATAAATCTAAATTTCCCATTAATAAAAATCTCTCATTCTGTGAAGCCTGTCAATTAGGCAAGTCACATGCACTTCCATTTAAACAATCTTCATCTCATGCCAAGATGCCCCTTGATTTAATCCATACGGATGTGTGGGGGCCAACACCATTAAACTCTACTGAAGGTTTTAAATACTATGTAATCTTTGTGGATGACAATACTAGGTGTACTTGGATCTATTCTCTAAGAAAAAAATCTGAAGTCCTTCAACACTTTAAGCACTTCAAAATATTTGTAGAAAATCAGTTTGAGAGAAAAACTAAGGCTATCTTATTTGATATGGGAGGAAGAATATAAGACATTAAACCAAATTGCTACTAGATCAGGAATTCAGCTCAGATACTCATGCCCACATACCTCCGTACAAAATGGCAAAGCAGAACGTAAACATAGGCAGATAACTGAGATGGGTCCCACCTTACTTTCCCAAGCACATTTGCCCCTTTACTATTGATGGGAATCCTTCCTCACAACAACCTATTTAATAAATAGATTACCTAGCCATGTCTTACAACATAAATCACCTTTTGAAACCCTTTTCAAACACAAAGCTGATTACCAGTCATTCAAAGTTTTGGGGTGCACTTGCTATCCTTGCTTGAGACCTTATCAAAAACACAAGTTCAATTTCCATACTCAGATATGTGTCTACTTAGGACCTAGCTCATTCCACAAAGGTTATAAGTGTTTAAGTTCTAATGGTAGAGTTTACATATCTAGACATGTAATTTTTTATGAATACTCATTCCCAATCAAAGGGGGATTCTTCAACAAGAAACAAGAACCCAAACATTCCTCAATAATCCTCAATCACTTACCCTTTGAACATAATTTTCAAACACTGTCAGGTTTAACATATAAAATCCATTCTACAGTGAAACCTTTACACAGGACTTCCTATGGCAATCCTGAGGAACTGGTAGAAGAAATTGAAAGTTATGGTGGAATAAATGATCAATTGCTTGAAGAAAACCAACACGTAGGAAATGATGGTGAATTGAATGATGAATTGGTTCAAGAAAATCAACAGGGTAATGATCAAACTTAGGGTAATGATCAAACTCAGGCTGCAGATGATCAGATTGAAATTACTACTGATTCACAAACTTCAAAAAATTTAGATTGAAGAGGAATCAGCAGGGCACCATATGATCACAAGGGGAAAAGCAGGTATTTTCAAACCTAAGCTCTACTCTAGTATTATGTCAATTGACCTAGACAAAAGAGAACCATGTTCAGTAGAGGAAGCACTCAGCAGTGAAAAAATGGAGTAAGGCTATGAAAGAAGAATATGAGGCCTTAATCAGGAACCAACCTTGGACCTTAGTTCCTACAAAAACTAAAATGAAAGTGATTGGATGTAAATGGGTGTATAAGCTGAAATCTGTTAACAAAGGAAACATTCATAGACACAAAGCTAGATTAGTTGCAAAAGGATTTCTACAAATTTCAGGTATAGATAACTATGAGACTTTTAGTCCAGTGGCCAAGTCTCCTACATTAAAGTCATCTTAACTCTTGTTGTTTCTCAAGGATGAGAAAGTAGAGAAGTAGATATAAATAACGCCTTTCTCAATGGAAAACTTGAGGAGATAGTGTTCATGGAACAACCACCACGATTTGCTGATCAAATAAAGCCTGATTACATCTGCAAACTCAGCAAGCCCTATATAGACTTAAGCAGGCTCCTAGAGCCTAGAATGACATCTTGAAAGAAGCTCTCTTAATTGGAAATTCAAACAGTCAAAAGCAAACAATTTAGTCTTTTATCAAGCTTCACCAGGATATATCATGTATCTGTAAGTCTATGTTGATGATATCATACTAACAGGAAGTTTTAGAAATGAAATCCAAAGTTTGGTTGAGAAGTTAAATGCAACATTTGCTTTGAAAGATATGGGTCACTTGAAGAAGTTTCTAGGAATTGAATTCCAAACCAATGAATTTGGTTTACACATGTCACAAAAATCCTATGCTTTGGACATTTTAAGGAAATTCAGTTTTAAGAATCTAAAGCCAAGTGTGACCCCTATGGCAGCTGGAAAACTTATTAGTAGAGTTGAAGGATCAAGCCTAGAAAATCCTACACTTTACAGGAGTGCAGTTGGTGCACTATAGTACTTGACTCACACAAGACCTGATATATCATTTGTAGTCAACAGAGTTAGTCAATACCTTCAACATCCTACAAATGTCCAATGGAATCTACTTAAGAGGATTTTCAAGTACATTAAAGGTACACTAGAGATGGGACTAATGATTCAAAATGATCAAAATCTCAACATTGTGGCTTATGGTGATGCAGACTGGGTATCATGCCCAAACGACAGGAGGTCTATTTTTGGCTAATGTATATACCTAAGGTGTAACCTTATCTCGTGGAGCTCAAAGAAGCAACAAGTAGTGGCTTCGCCAAGCATTGAAGCAGAATACAGAGCCCTAGCCAACACTACTGTCGAAATTGTATGGACTTAATCTATTCTAAGTGAGCTACAAATAACCTAGACAGAAATTCCTATTGTTTAGTACGATAATCTAAGTGCAAGCGCACTGGCCTCTAACCCGGTATAACACGCACGAACAAAGCACATCGAATTGGATGCACACTTTGTTCAGAGTTCTTGCAAGAAAGCATCAAATCAGCTATATACCAACAGCTGACCAAAGTAGCAAACATACTAACGAAGCCTTTGCACAACTCAAGACACATTGATCTACAAAGCAAACTTGGAGTAAGTACTATTATGTCCAGTTTGAAGGGGGTGTTGAAGGAGGAGTTGAAGATGCACAAGCTGAAGACTAGGACCAGTCTGAAAGGAACAAAGGTCTGGGGACTTAAAAGTTAATAAAGGAAAAACACGTTTTATTAAGGGGTTATTCAATGAACAGTGTAAAAAATAAGAACCTGAAATAGAAGCTTCAATCCAACAGATTTCCTTCATGCTGTTATCTCCAACGGATTCCTCACGTGCTCAACTGTGTGATGATCACGCAGAAAATGAAGAAATTAGAATATTAGAGTCGAGATTTTGTATATATCGTTTGTATCTAAATGTTCTTGTAGTATAAATATAGATATTTCGACAAGAACGCAAATGATAAGTAAATAAATGATAAGTAAATAAATCTCAACTCAAATGAAGTACCTTAAAATCGTTCCTTGCGAGTTTTCATACTTTGAAATCGTTGTACAATAGCTTCATTATCAACCTTCAAAGATATATCTTTCTCTACATAAACAAACAAGGCTATCATTCATCCACTCATCACCCATTCGATTGCGCAATCTATCCTTTACAATGCTCATTGCAGAAAATACTCTCTCAACAGTAACTGTAGCAACAAGTAGAATTAGCGCCAAATTCAAAAGCTTATAAACCAATGGACATACCTTATTTTTCTTTGTCATTACCAATTTCTCTGCAAGATCACCAAGGCCTTCCAATTCTTGAAATGCGTTATTAGAGCACATATCAAAAATATAAGTTTCAAGTTGATCATCAAATGTGAGAAGATCAAATCTTGAAAAATCTTCTTTGTAAAACTCCGCAAGTTGAATCAATCTTTTCTTTTCTTGTCGAAATCATAGAATGAATTTTGTGGACATAAACAAGCTACACAAAGGAGTAACTTTGTATTTACCTCTGAGAAACGATTATTCAACTCCTGAAGTTGCAAATCAATGATAGCGTAGAATAAATCTATACAGTAATGATGTAAATTTGTCACTTCTGGTGGTGGATTACGTTAAGGACGACTACAAGGTGCACTGCGTATAAACACATCATCCATATTAGGAACATCAAGGTGATATCGCTGACAAAAGAATGAACTTCTTCCAAAAACAAATTCCACCTGTTGTCTATCATCAGTTGGAGTCGTTGTTTGCATATTTTCACAAATCCCATTGCATTCACAATATCTTGATCTTTCAATTGTAATGCATTTGACAACTCATTCGAAACTCCTAAGACTTTTTCCATCAAATGTAGATTAAATGCAAAATCAAACAAATGTATCGACTCCAATAAATTAAATGCCTCACTTTTTTGATCACCAGAACTAGATTCGTCTTCTGAAATAAATTCAAGTACATCACCAACAGTAGAGAACATTGAAAGCAAACTGATCAAAGAATTATAATGTGACCCTCAACTGTATCACCAGAATGCTGAAGAGTAGTTTCTTGATTAAGTCCCCGTCCACTTAAAACACCGCCTCTCTCCAATGCCTCAACGATAAAGTCTGAATGTTTCTCTCTAAGCAGATCAGAACGTTTACAAGATGCTCCAATGACATTTACAACATCAACAACCACACGAAAGAAATTAGAAATTGGAATATTCTTCTTTGCCACAGCTACAAGAGCTAGCTGAAGTTGATGAGCAAAACAATGTATGTAAAAAGCATATGAGTTCTCCTTCAAAATGAATGCTTTCAGACCACTGAACTTACCTTGCATATTACTTGCCCCATAATAACCATGTCCTCTCAGCCTATTTATGCTCAAATTATATCTAGAAAATAGCATATCAATTGCAGCCTTAAGTGATATAGCCGTGGTACTACTAACATGCTCAACCCCTATCAAACGTTCATTCACATGTCCACTACTATTTCCATGATCAGTGGGAAGTTGTGTAACATCAACATCCACTCTATTTGAAGTCCCCTCATCAACATTTTCTACAACTGGAAATTTTCTTTTAAAAATTTTATCTAAGGTCGACATGATTTTTCCTACAAACCACAACTTCCAAATTAAACAAACTCAACAAATAACAATTACAAACCACAAATCTCAAATTACAAAAATTCAAACAAAGTTAATCAAATATATTAAAAATACCCCCAAATGCCAAATCAATATTATTTTCACAAAACTAATTAACGTAATATTTCGGTGTTTTAAACATTAACCATCCAATAATCAATATTTTGAAATCTAATTTCAAGATAAAAATCCAACCAAGTCCATTAGTCCAACATATTGTGTCACAATTCAAAAACTAAAAAAAGTTGTTCAAAAACTAAAAACTTATAACATAGTTATTAATTAAATAAGTTGTTCAAAAACCAAATAAGTTATTGATTACATAATTTATTCACATAAATCACATAAGCATTCCATTTCCATATCATCATATGTAACGTGAATCAGAGTCAAGGGCAGAGAGGCGCTAACCTTGAACTCTGAAGCAAAGCAGTCGCCGTCAACAGAGGCAACAGCCAGTGGAGCTGCGGAGGACTTCTTCAGACTTCAGTCGTCATCCCGTCGACAGAGCTAAGGTAGTAAGCAGCCAGCGGCCCAGGAGGGGAGGACTTCTTCAGTCGCCATCTGGTTCTGGTAGTCGGTAGACCGTGATTGGTAATGTGGGGGAAAAAGTTCAAATTTGGTTTGGAATGGTAAATGGTAATATGTGGCGTAGAGTGTAGTCTGTAGAGTTTGCTCACTTTACTGAAGTACTGAACTGACGGTGGAGACTTGGAGTGGAGTTGTAGGTTGAAGAAAAGAGTGATTTTGGGGCAAAAAATTTTTTAGAAAAAAAAATATATATATATATTGGGCCTGGGCTGGACGGCCAACCGCACTGGGCCTTAATGGGCTCCGCCCCTGTAGCTAAACAAGAGCTAATTCTTCTTCGCTAGTATTTTAAAAATAAATATAAAAAATTCTGGTGATGTTATAAGATTTTCCACGAGATTTAAAAAATAATAATTGATGTTTGGAGAAATGAACAAACTAAATCGAGGAATATAATATTATTTTTATTTTTTATTAGTTTTATTAAAATATTCTAAAGCATCTGTTTATGTTGATTTTTGTATTTGTTGATAGATCCAACCTCGCAAGACACAAAATAATCGAGATTAATCAATAATACAGCGGAAGAAAATAATATGATTAGCACGTGATTGAATCAACACATAAACAATAAAACAGGGCAAGTAAAAACTCCCTTTTCATCAACTTAGCCGACTGAAAGGATGAGGAACGAGGGCTCAAATTCAGCCCAATCCCCACAATGGTAACACCACTAAACGGCTAGAGAACACTCCAAGACAACCCCCCAAACCGGTCAAGACTCACTGCCAAACACACCTCCCACACAATACAAACCGGGCTGCACAACGAGGAACCACAATAAGGCTTGGCCAAGGGACTGCACCAAGTAACCACAACAAGACTCGGCCACAACAGGGACCGAACACCGCCTCCCACAACCAAGAACCGGGTTTCCGAACAAAAGAAGCAAGAATCAAACAC
Source organism: Ligustrum vulgare (assembly GCA_963555705.1). Lineage (NCBI taxonomy): Eukaryota > Viridiplantae > Streptophyta > Magnoliopsida > Lamiales > Oleaceae > Ligustrum > Ligustrum vulgare. Next base: position 16,421 of record CAUVWQ010000015.1, on the reverse strand, counting down.
AGCAATAACGTGGTCACAGCAAGAGCCAAAACGCAGGCTCACAGCAAGAACACCAAAACAGGGATTGCACTACGGTAGGAACAAGGAGGCGCTGCCGGAAAGAGCCACACAGAGAACTCACGGTGGTGGTCACAAAGAAGACACACTTCCAATCACCAAGAGAGGAAGAAGGGGAGAGGGTCGGGTTCTTCACAAAGAAGAGGGAGAGTAGTCGCTTCCACCGAGAGAGAGAGAGAGAGAGAGAGAGAGAGAGAGAGAGAGAGGGAATGTCGAGTGAGTGTTCTGACTTTGCCAAAAGGGGGGGTGTGGGTAGATATAGGTTTAGGGTTTAATTAGGGAAGCTCTAATTAAATGGGTCGCCTCCGAAGCCTACCCATCGAGAAACAGGGTCGAGACCCAATTAAAACCTCGACGTGGGTAGTAAATCTCTTAGCGCGTGGGCTGCCTAATTGTGGAGATTGGGCAATACTTCGATCATGGGCCGAGGGCCTACGAAGCTTAAAAAACCGACACTATTTATTATCATTGCCCCCGAGGTTTGATTGGGACCAAAAAATCCCAACAAACCTCCACCTTGGTTCCAATTGAACCTGCAACACCAAAACACCTAGTTCATTAGTTGCACAAAACAGTTCCAAACGAATTAGAACTCAACATACCTTTCCCAATGTTTCAAGTTAGAAACATATCTCATACCTGCTAATAGTACTCACCAAGGGCTAAGGTAAAACCTAAGAATACACTAAATCATAGCGAGCCAAACTATGCATTTATATTACATTAACAAGTAATACAACTTTAGACAAACAACACATGCTTTCTAAAGACAAATGTAAACAAATTACATTTCCACATGAGTCAATCAAGAGCATTTAATAACACAAAGTTATAGGTGACTCCACAAATGCGATGAGAGAACATCAAAGGCAAACCACAAATCTTTTCACCAAGTTCACATAAAGAACATAACACCAAGTTAATCAAACATGGTCAATACAAGGAACAGATGCAACCGAATAAAGTGACCACACATGCAAAAAAAAAAAAGTAAAAAATCAATCAGATGCACACAATAATTCAGTATTAGCTACTAGTGAGATAAGAGCATCAATAAACTCCACTCGAATCACCTTCCGAGTAAGTAACTATATTGACCCCATTTCTATCCCCATCTACTATTTTGTTTCTCTCTCCAGGACAGTCTCTCTTATAATGGCCAGACCTACCACAACCATAGCACTTTCTTCCCTTCGCCTTACCCTGTGACTTAAAACTACTTCCACCCTTCCATCTATCGCCCTCATGGTTTGAGTCACCTCTGTTTTTACCACACACACCTCGCATCATATGGATCTCACCACTACCACCCCTCACATCTCTTTCAGCTTTCACCTCCCTCTGCCTACTTTTCAAGGAATCAATGACAATTTCAGGTGTAAGAGTATCCCTCCCATATTTTATAGCATTCTTAACCTCTTTATAAGTGTCAGGAATAGCATTTAACAATATAACAGCTTTATATTCTTCCGGTATCTTTTCACCACAGTTAGTGATGTCTTGCACAAGTTTATTAAAGACATCCAAGTTGTCATCTAAGTCCTTAGAGGGATCAATTTTGAAACTGAAAAAACTTTCAAGCAAGTAAAGATTATTAGGAGTAGACTTTGACAAATAAAGTTCTTCCAATTTGTCCCAAAGTTCTTTAGTGGTATCATGTTTACCCACTTTACGCAAAACAGAGTCAGATAGATGCAAAATGATAGAAGTGTATGCGAGTTCATCAAAATCCTTTTTCTCATCAGCAGTCACAGTATTTGGGAAATAATTGTCAATAGCTTTTGAAATCTTTTGTTGTACCAAAATACCTTTCATTTTCTGTTGCCATATAGAAAAATCACCTTTACCATCGAAGATGTTCAATTCAAAACGGTGTGCAGACATTTTAACAAATAAGAAGCACACAATGCAATATAAGCACCACACGAAAATTCACAAAGAAGATCCTAAAGGTCGCAATATACACCGTTCTAAATTCCCAAGATTCCGTGAGACTCAAAGATCTCAGGTCAAGGGAATTTTCGACACGGGAGTCTAGGTGACAGTTCTAATAATAGTGCAACAAGCAAAATAATCACAAAAGATATCACAAGACAAACAGCTATAAAAAAAAAAAAAAAAAAAAAAACACAGGTAATGTCAAATAATTCCTATAACTAGCAACAGGAAACCGCAAGCCTAATGGTCACCCCACACGATGACCTGCTATTACTGGAATTTAAGAGTTTCAGCCAATTTACCAGAGCGGACCTTTCTGAGTCCGTAATATGGAGAGATGCGAAATTATTTATCGTTTTATGTTTTACAATTAGCCCATTTTGAAGCGTAAATCAGCACCAAGCTCGAGAACCTCCAAAATAGGGCCTAACCAACAAATAACAATAAAACACCAATTAAACAATAATTTTCAATCACAAAGAATTTGAAAATATAATTGGAACCCAATAATTTCGAATGACAAAAACAAAACTAATTTTTAGTTAATGAAAATTAAATCAGGGAACTAGAAAACTCAATGAGTTCCAATGTCGATTCAATTCTGCCAATCACGCCACCAAGGCTCTGATACCAATTGTTGATAGATCCAATCTCGCAAGACACAAAGTAGTCGAGATTAATCAATAATACAGCGGAAGAAAATAATATGATTAGCACGTGATTGAATCAACACATAAACAATAAAACAGGGCAAGTAAAAACTCCATTTTCATCAACTTAGCCGACTGAAAGGATGAGGAACGAGGGCTAAAATTCAGTCCAATCCCCACAATGGTAACACCACTAAACGGCTAGAGAACACTCCAAGACAACCCCCCAAACTGGTCAAGACTCACTGCCAAACACACCTCCCACACAATACAAACCGGGCTGCACAACGACGAACCACAATAAGGCTCGGCCAAGGGACTGCACCAAGTAACCACAACAAGACTCGGCCACAACAGGGACCGAACACCGCCTCCCACAACCAAGAACCGGGTTGCCGAACAAGAGAAGCAAGAACCGAACACAGCAATAACGTGGTCACAGCAAGAGCCAAAACGCAGGCTCACAGCAAGAACACCAAAACAGGGATTGCACTACGGTAGGAACAAGGAGGCGCTGTCGGAAAGAGCCACACAGAGAACTCACGGTGGTGGTCACAAAGAAGACACACTTCCAATCACCAAGAGAGGAAGAAGGGGAGAGGGTCGGGTTCTTCACAAAGAAGAGGGAGAGTAGTCGCTTCCACCGAGAGAGAGAGAAGAGAGGGAATGTCGAGTGAGTGTTCTAACTTTGCCAAAAGGGAGGGTGTGGGTAGATATAGGTTTAGGGTTTAATTAGGGAAGCCCTAATTAAATGGGTCGCCTCCGAAGCCTACCCATCGAGCAATAGGGTCGAGATCCAATTAAAACCTCGACGTGGGTAGTAAATCTCTTAGCGCGTGGGCTGCCTAATTGTAGAGATTGGACAATACTTCGATCATAAGCCGAGAGCCTACGAAGCTTAAAAAACCGACACTGTTTATTATCATTGCCCCCGAGATTTGATTGGGACCAAAAAATCCCAACAGTATTATTCGTCGTTCATATTTGTAAAAAAAATGTCGTGTTTTATAATTTTGTAATTTCGTAACAATATTTTTTTAATGAATCAGTTATCTTTCCTACACTTAATCATTTTATATTTTATAAGTTCGACAAGTGACTCGATCACTGGATTGAAAACGGTCATCAGACCTTTATTTGGAATGGCAGCTCTTACCTCTTGCGATGTTATTATGCAGATAATATATATGTAGACAAGGAGGTGGTCGAAACGTTGACACACGTGGGTCCTATATTTGAAGTCAACATTAATATAGAATCAAATAATGATAATTAAAAATTTCAAACTTGAGCCTAAATTTGTCCTTCTCCCAAAATAAAGAAAAACAAAGAACATATTATCATATTTGTACAAATTCTTCATTTAGTATTACTAATTAGATAAGTCGTAGTCATGAGTAAGTTGGAGTTTTAATAAAAATAATTTATCATTTGCTGAAATTAATGAGATACAAAAAAGAAAAATTATTTTCTTGCGTGGTGTCTAACAATTATTTTTGCATGAATAATTTCTCTTGAAATTACGACAATCATTCGTTCCATCGAAAATAGAGTTGGATTGGGTTAGATTCCTTAAGAGTGTACCAAAAATTAAATGCAACACACAATATAAATTCGAGAAAATATAAAATATATATATACCAAATATGCTACAATTTTTAATTTATTTCATTAACATCTAATACATAATATACCTGCCCCAAAAATAAAAAATAAATAAATAAATAAAGAATAACAATAATTACAAAAATAAAAATATGAATCAAACACTCAACATGAACACTAACAAAAAAGTATAACAAGTAATTAACAAACTATCATAGATATACAACAACACTTAACCACACATTCTCTTTAATCCCACCCATAAATAATATGCTTGTTCGGGTGGTTTTGGGGGGGGGGGGGGGGACAGTAATTACTAAAAACATAAAATCATGAATCAAGTATGAAATATAATCTGAACAAAGAAATAAAATTTTAATGAAAAAATGCATATTAATAAACCGTAAAAAATAAATTTGGATTATACGAATTTATTGATTGTTGGCGTGACTTTAGAGAAGAAGTGAGAAATAGTGAAATTGGAAATCATATGATGATAAACAAATTAATAGATTATTAAAATAATTATTCAACTCATATATAAATTAATGACAATCAAATAAATATTGGACTGATAGAAATGAATTTTTCATCTCATGTTTTACCAAATAAATGTAAATTGATGATTTTTAAACTATTGAGTGAATTTTATTTTTCAAAGAAATTTTTAGAAATTTATAATCATTCAAACATTAATGAGTAAATGCAATATGATTTTAATAAATAACATTAGAATTCTTAATAAGCTTCTATTTGGATTCCATATATTAAACTCATTTTTAAAACTATTTTTATAAAATACTTTTCATACTTTTTAAAAAACTTATTATTCCGAAAATATGGTTCAAATGAGAGCTGAACGTTAATTGTATGCAATTTTAATAATTTCTTATTTTGTTAATATTATCAATTTAATAAAGTATGACTTCATGTTAATTATATAAGTAGTATTAACTTTTTAAAAGACATATAATAATGTTTTTATTAATTAAATATTAATACTTTTTAATGACAGTGTTTAGTGAGAATTAGTTGACTTAATTATTTGAAAATAATAATATTAATTCATAATACTTTATTCAGTAGAAATAAATTGAATATAAAAGAAAATTAAATGAAAACTTTAGTGCAATACAAATTTAAATAAATTCATAATCTCAAGATGATCTTTAATTTGCAAACAAAATACAAGTTTATAATTGAGATTTAAAACAACGAAAAATCACATCTTTTTTTCTGGAAAATCAACAAGTATATTGATATCTAATAAATCAATTAGATGTTAAAGGAATCAAAGAAATCATGAAATTAAAAATCAATTATAAAAATAAGAGAAATAAACAAGCTCAATTGGACTCAATTTTCTATATAGAGGTATCAAGAGAAAATATACAGCGGGTTGAAGTGTTTCTAATTTTATTTGGGTTGATTAAAGACACTGAGTTTTGATGGTATATTGAACCGCAAGTTGATGTCTTAATGTTTGATTATTATTTTTTTATTGAATTGTTGGAACAATCATATAAATTTTTAGATCAATGGATCATATTAATAAGATGTGAAACCAAGAAAATATGAAGGAGTTGCATATAAATCAGTTTTAATTATGGATATGAATTATTATTTTAATATAAAACTATTTTAAATTGAAGGAATTTTAGTCATTAGCAATAAAATATAATGGCAAATTAATCTTTCAAAAGATTTTCATACATTCACCCTTTTATATTAGAGATAGTGAAGAAGTGGGGTCCAGTCATTATGCCTCCAAAGGCACCATAAGAAGTAACCTCCAAGGGCACTAGAAGAGGGTTTAGTGATAATGATGATTAGTGATTTTTCACCTAAAAATTTCTCTAATGGGGGTGTGGGGAAAATTTAGCCTTGTCTGATAAATCGTTTATAAACGATTGTTTATTAATGTTTATAAATATCAACGTCTCAACATTTCGTTATTTCATTTTTTTTATAAGTAAAAAATAATGGTCGGGAGTTTTTGACCTTGCCGAAATTGTTGACTTCTTAAAAAAAAAAAAGGTTCATTGAAATGTTATCATGTGGTCGTTTATAAACAAAAGTTATAAATAATTTTTACCAAACAGATACTAAAATGTGAAACAGATTGTCCCTATTTAGTATAAATTAAAATCAGATTTTTAGTAGATTTTGATAAAAGTTGATGAGATGTGTGATTGAAAAATTGTGAATCCCATAAAATATATTTGTTAAAATTAATTGTTAACTTTAATTTGAATTAAACTGAATTAAAATGAGAGAACCGAACAGGGGAGATTCGTTTTTGGATCCAATCTTTTCCAAACAAAATTCATTACGAAGCTGAAATTTCAATGGTAGACTCCAACAAGTCAAGTCACTTTGTCAACACGCATCACAGTCAACAAAGCCAGCTGATTCAACGCCATGATGTTAGTTTCTAGACCCACATGTTCTGCACATATTCAAAAGTCCTTATTTTGCTGAAAATGTATCCATTCATGTCGATTAAACGAAGAATCTGTATTATTCTTACTTTGTCGTTATTATTTTTTATTTAAGTTTTATTAATATATTCTAAAACATTTGTATATGTTGACTTGTTTATTATTATTATTATTATTATTATATATTTTTTTTTTGATATCCAGATATCCCAACTTAGCTAGACTATTTCCTAGATCTCGAGTCACCGGTCCCTCAGTGACTCGAGGAGGTAAACCGCGGATTACGCCCTTGTTGGCTCCTGGCCCCAAGAGAGCTCTCTTCACTGCCTTCCACATTGTCTTGCCTTCGAGATAAAATCCCCCTTTCAAGAAACGTGCCTTCCAGGAATCGAACTTTCCACGCTAGGGTTGCGAGCCCACAAATGCAATTGTTCCACCAACTCGGATGTGTCCCGAGGGGCGACTTGCTTATTATTTGTCTATCATATTTGCAACAAAGCCATTTTTTGTTTTTCTACAATTTTTTTTCTTTTTACTACAGTACTTAATCTCAACCATTTATTAAAAGTCAAGTTCACAATATTTTACTTTTCAACAAAATGTCAACCATCCATTCTCCAGAAAACTACTATTCATTTCAAAAAAAAAACTCTTTTTATACAATATCAAACACACACAAAAAAGTCATGTTTTATAAATTACACTTGTCAACAAAAAGTCATATTTTAATAGTGTAAATGTAAACAATGTATAGATAGACAAGAAGTTCCAAAACATGTACACATGTTGATCCTATAATTGAAGTTAGGATTGTTTTTCGGATAGAACAAATCGAAAATAGGTGTTTTTAAGTTCTGTTCCAAAAAGATTAGGAATCAAAATGTTGTTCCGAATTACTTCCAAAATTTTCGGAATACACAAACTTCATTCTAAACCGAAATTCGAAAATTTTCGAAAATTTAATATTTTATTAAGATTTATAGTAACTTTAAGTATATGAAAAAAGAAATTAGGGGAATTGAATTTTTAAAATTAAATGAGTTCGAAATTTCAACATAGTGAAAAACTATAATTAAAGTTATAAACCGCAACAGACATAACATTTATATATAGATTTAACATAATTTCTTCCATCATGATACAATAAAATAAATGTTAAGAAGGATAACAATGTTGTACTTCTAGCATTTTTTCATCCTATAACTCGATGTATATTTAAGTGAAAGTGTTACCCGTTAGTTATATGTTAAATATTATATTAATAATATTTTTAATCTTATTAATTGATCAATAAATTATTTTCTTAGATTTTATATTATTAATTGTAATGCAAATACAAGAATTTTCGAAATTTATTCGGGAAAAAAAATAGAGTTTTCGGATCAGAATATGTTTGGAATACTTTGAAATTTTTTTGATCGGAATTTCGAGATTTTTGAAATTTTGAAACTCGTTCCATTCCAATCCAATTTTTTTTGAAAATTTTCGGATTTCTGACCAATCAAAATCAGATTTTTTTGAAAAAATTCGAAACGAAATCTAATTTTCCAATCCAGCTTGCAACCCTAATTGAAGCCAATACCAATATAGAAGCAGATAATGTTAATTAATAATTTCGAACTTTATAATCATGTAACTAGCACTACAACAAAGTGACATTTTACGGCATACATTAAAAGAATGCCATAAGAATATGTAAGTTTTAATGGATAAAAAGATTCAAAATGAAGAGGGAGCTGGTATAAAGTAATGAAAGAGGAAACTCATTGTATTAATTCATTCCGAAAGATAATAATCTATACAAGCTGTGAACTTAAAATATATATACAATGAGAAATCAAAGAATATTCTTATCCAAACAAATTCTATACATTTAGCCAGAAAATAGTTTGTTATAAGCACAGTAGATAGGTAATCTTGTGTATCAGAAATGGACTGGTGCATATCCTTGCTGAAGTTGCTGGATCATTTGTTGGTTTTGTTGATATTGTGGGTCGTATGGTAGCTGCTGATCCATTGGGCCGTGTGATGGATTCATTATTATGTCAAAGCCCCCCGCAAGAATAGATGTCAGTTATTCCCATCTTGGACAAATGAGTGAAAAGAAGAAATGAAGGTAAAGCTTTGGTTAACAAGTCTGCAAGTTGGAGTTGTGTCTTAACATGCTTGGTGATGATTGACCCATCTTGAATCTTATCTCGTACTAGATGGCAGTCGAACTCGATATGTTTCGTTCATTCATGAAACACAAGAATTGTTGCAATATAAATGGCAGCTTGATTACAACACTCAGGCCATGAAAGCTTAAAAAGATTTGATAGGTACTACTCATACCAATAAAGTGCATCTTCATTTCTGGAAGTCCATCTTTAGAAACATCAAAGTTAAGCGTCCTTAGCTTGGAGAAATTCTATGATGGGTGACCTTCTGGGAAGTTTTCTCGGGGAGTGTGCGAGTTAGGACAAAACATGCTGAAAAGATCCATGTTGGTACAGTGGGGATAGTACGTCGTTATCTAACGGTCGAGACAACCCGTTAAGTGGGACTCGAGTCATTACAAATGGTATCAGAGCCGGTCGTCAACCGAGAATCAGGAACTATGTGATATGTGAGACAATGTGCTACGACATAGGGCGGGAGCCACTTCTTGAACCCGTAAGAGCCACCTCTAGAATCCCAACGCCTCAAAACAGATCCTTTGATGGTTTAAGCGCGACGAGGACGTCACGAGCCTAACAGAGGGTGATTGTAACACCCAGGCCATGAAAGCTTAAGAAGATTTGATATGTACGACTCATACCAATAAGGTACATATTTTTTTCTGGAAGTTCATCGTTAAAAACTCCAAAGTTAAGCGTGCTTAGCTTGAAGAAATTCTATGATGGGTGACCTCCTGGGAAGTTTTCTCGGGGAGCGTGCGAGTGAGGACAAAGTATGCCGAAAAGATTTACGTTGGTACAGTGGGGCACAGTACATCACGATCTAACGGCTGGGACAGCCCGTTAAGTGGGACCTGGGTCATTACATTGATTGTCACAATATAGCACAGCCAGATGAGGATGAGAAATTTGGAGATCAGCTAGAAGATATTTCAGCCAAAAAATTTCACGACAAGTACTAGCCATTGCCCTGTAATCGGCTTCTGCAGAGGACCTAGAAGAAACAATGGTTTGTTCTTTGAGCGCCATGAAATTAAGGACTTTCCTAAAAATAAGCAATAACCAATGATCGATCTCCTAGAATCAAGACATGAAGCTCAACTAGAATCATAGTAGGCTTGTAAAGTTAATGAAGAGGAAGATGGAAATAAAATTCCTTGGCCAGGAGCATTCTTTTAAGTATCGAAGGATGTTGTTAGCTGGTTGAAGATGAAAAAGTCTTGGTGTGACCATAAATTAACTCAAATTGTGCCCAGCAAAACTCAAGTCTAGTCTAGTAATAGAAAGTAGAGTAGACATCCAATCAATCAGCGATACATAGAAGTATCAGTAAGAGGCTTGCCTATAGATATGCTTAGGTTCAGATTAGGATCCACTAGAAGTTTTAGTGGTTTAACACTAAGGGAACCCGAGTTTGCAAGGATGTCTAGAGCATATTTTCTTTGATAAATATGTATGCCTTGATCAGATCGAGCCACTTCTATGCCAAGAAAATATTTAAGAGCACCAAGAGTCTTGATTTGAAATTGAGCACTCAGAAAGGTTAGCAAAGAATGAATAGAATCCATACAAGTACTTGTAACAAGAACATCATCAACATATACCAAAAGGGCAGTGAACGTAGATCCTTTAATTTAGCTTGCAAACCAGCTTCTGATCTCCTTTAGTGTAGTCTGGTGGTCTTTTCATATATATATTTCCTCATCTAAATTGCCATGGAGAAAGATATTATTCACATCAAATTGATACAAATTCCAGCCTTTAATGACTACAATAGTTAAAAGAGACCGAAATGTTACCAACTTCGCTACGGGAGAAAAGGTTTCATGATAATCTATCCCTTCTTTTTGCGTTAAACCTTTGGCGACTAACATTGCTTGGAATCATTCAAAATTGCCATCAGCATGATATTTGACTTTGTAAACCCACCTACAACCTACTGCCTCTTTTCCAAGTGGTAAATTAGTGAGAGTCCAAGTATTATTTATATCAAGAGCCATCAACTTACTATCCATAGCTTTAACCCAATGAGGTCTCTTTACAGGTTCACTATAGCTAGCAGGTTCAACATAAGTAGAAATGGATGAAGTAAAGGCTACATAACTAGGTGATAATCAGTGATATGAAAGTGTTTGTGAAAGTGGAAAGATAGTACTTGAATGTTGTCCCTTGAGCCTTGTTAATGAATGAGAAGAGGTAGTGGAGTCAGTCAATGCAGGATCTGTAGTGATAACTTTCTGGAAATGAAAATCTCTCAAGTATTGAGGAGCACTTCTAATCCTACAAGATCTGTGAGGGATAGGTTTAGCGGGTCTAACTGTTGGGGAGTTTGTTTGTGGAAAAGGTGTACGAGTGGAGTGAAAGGATGGGGAATCAGTTGAGGGAATTATGGGAGATTGAGTGTTAGTATTAGAAGGCATAGGAAGAAAGGAAAAGGAATAGTTGTCTGGTATAGGATTTGTAATAACGTGTTGTTCAGGGAAAGAATCATGTGAAGAGGTATGAGTTTAGATTTAAGAGGAAATACGTTTTCATGGAAAATGACATTGTGAGAAATAAAAACAATTTGAGATTGTAAATCAAGAAATTTGTAACCTTTAACACCGAAGTGATAGCCTATGAAAATGGAGATCTACTTCTAGGATAGATTTTTTTACGGCCTTGTGAGAGAGTGGAAGCAAAAGACAAGCAACCAAACACTTTCATATGTTTGTAGTGCGATTTGATATTAAACAGAATTTCAAATGGGCTTTTATTATGTAACAAAGGAGTGGGAGTGCAGTTTATGATATAGGTGACTGTGAGTATACATTCTGACCAATAATTTTATAGGAATTCCTGATTAAAAATGAAATATATATATATATATATATATAAAAAATAAAATTTTCACCTTTGATGAGACTGTTTTACTGACAATATATTTACAGTTTACTCTCACTTATTAGCTTGTATTAAACTTTTCATTGAGATCTTCAGTTTGATATCCATATTACATATTTTTCGAATTCAAAATAATATAATAATTATCAAAAGAATAATTATTATTATAAAACAAAAAAAATATTTTATACATTAAGAAAAATAACATCTTGATACCATGAATAACATAGCACGGATGCCTATGCTAATGTCATTAATGGCACAACTTGCTAAAATATTTAATACACTATGTTGATGGTGTCTTGTCCTTGGGGTGCTTACGGGACGTCAACACACGGATTGTCCACCGCGTAGTGTGGATTTGTTCCACTCGAGGTGGATGCATCCCCAGTGTGTTTCGAACGTTGGACCTATGGAACTTAAGAATTCCAAAGGCCTTCCTGGTACTACTAAGCTAAGCTTCCCAAGGACAGGGCACCGTCAACATAAAAAAGCGAGTTTTTTATGTTGACGGTGTCCTACCCTTGGGGTGCTTACGGGACGTTAACACACGGAATGTCCATTGCGTAGTGTGGATTTGTTCCACTCGAGGTAGACGCGTCCCCAGGGGATTTCGAATATTGGACATATGGAACTTTAGAATTCCAAATGCCTCCCTGGTACCACTAAGTTAAACGGTGCCCTGCCCTTAAGGTGCTTACGGGACGTCAATACACTTTTTTTTTTTTCAAAAATTATCAAATGTAGAAAGTTTTTTTTGGCAGAAAACTATGTACAAATTTTGGTGACGGCTATTCTACTTTAATATATATTAAGATAAGATAAAATCTTTTCTTTGTACAATCCTAAAGCATTTTTTAAGCTATTTTCCACCAAAAAATTTCTTTAATGAGGTGGTGGAAAAATTAAAAAAGGAAAACACGGGAAACACATTTTTTTTTTTTTTTTTTTTTAATGCACGGGAAACACATTAGTCCTATTACAAAGCTGAAATATTAATGGTAGACTCCAAGTCAAGTCAGTTTGTACAACGCGCAACACAGTCAACGAAGCAGCTGATACAATGCCATAGTGCTAGTTTTTACACCCCACAAGTTCTGCTCATATTCAAAACTCTTGATTTTGCTAAAAATGTATCCATTCATGTCGATTAAACGAAGAATCTCCATTATTCTTACTTTGTCATACTGCTTGTTTGTGAACCCAGCAGCCTATGCTGACACAAGAGGAGACACAATTTTACAAGGACAACAGCCACTCAGGGACTGGGAGTCCCTTTATTCAGCGAAGAAGGTATTTAGGTTGCAGTTCTTCAGCCCAGGAACCTCAAAGAACCGGTATTTAGGAATTTTTTCCAACGGGGGGCATAATGGAACATATTATACAAGTAAGGCAGTTTGGGTAGCTAACCGTAATAATCCAATTGCCGACTCGTCCGGGGGCATAATGATTGACACCCATGGCAACTTGAAGTTTACATGCAGTGGAGGTAATGTTCCCAGTGTTTTCAGTTCAGCCCCGGCAGCAGCCAGAAATGCAAGCGCTACACTTCTAGATGATGGTAATTTTGTACTGAGAGGACTGAATCCAGACGGTTCTATTAATGGAACATTATGGCAAAGCTTTGATTATCCTACAGACACGCTTCTACCTGGAATGAAACTGGGCATTGATTTCAGGACAGGGCATCGATGGTCGCTCACTTCTTGTATAAGTTACAACGTACCGGCCTCGGGATCTTTCACCATTGGTGGAGACCCAAATGGCACAAGCCAGTTGGTAATATGGTGGCAGGGAAATGTCTACAAGACTAGTGGACTTTGGATTAATGGACATTTCGCTAAATCTTATAGTAGTTCTCGATTATCTAGTAGTGGCTATGTCAGCTTCAGCTACATTTCAAATGAGAATGAGAAGTACTTGACTTATTCAGTAAATACGAGTCATATGACTGGCACTTTGACGAGATTTATAATGGGGAGGTATGGCAATGTTACTAATGAACTAGGAGAATCTACAGATCTCCTAAAATTTTCCTGTTATAACAATGTTTGTGAGGAGGAGAAGACATTGCCTGAATGTAGGAAGGATGATAATGATTTCATTAGTACGACAAATTATCTGGATCGTGGTTACATGCCTGATGGAAGTTACAACATGAGCTTCTTCGACTGTCGTGAAGTATGCAAGCAGAATTGCTCGTGCATTGCTTTTGCCTCACTCTTCCAAGATGGAACTGGTTGTCAAATTTGGAGTAATGCAACGGGCTTCTACCCACGCGTTTCTGAAACGAGCCGGGCCCGGGATTTTTACCTTCTAAAAGAAATTCTAAAAGAAAGGAAAAGTTCAGGTAATAACTCCTTTTTTTTCACTCTCTCTTAGCACTAATCCGCAGAACAAATTAAAATGCATTTATCATATATGGTCGTGCTTTATGCTTTGTTTTTCATATTAATTTCCTTCGTTTTTTTTTTTTTTTTTTTTTTTTTTGATCGTATTCATTTTACTGTCTTTGTTGGAGGTGAGAGGGTGGCGGATGTGTTGGTTCCCACAAGTAAAACTAATAATACGAGACAAACTAGGGCAGGATAAAATTCCCTAATCAAATCGGACCTACTCGAGCGGTTCAATTTCGTTCTTGTTAGATTAAATACCTAAATGTGTATTAGAATTGAGAATCGAGGGGTTGGTTTGGATCTCGATTCTAGACCAAGAACAGAATAATCGAATCTCTCTATTTTTTTATATAAAATAAGTGAAATTATTTTAATTTTTCTAAATATATTTGTCAATTAATTAATTAAGTGATTAAGTGAAAAATCTCAAGGCCAAGCAAAACTCTCATGTATGCATTGGTAAATGAATCTTATTAGATACCTTGTTATTTGCGTATACTAAATTGAATTGTCCTATTTTATGAGAGTTAAGATTGAATTTATCACTGGTTAAATTATTGTAATATTGTTGTAAATAAATGTTAAAAAATTCCAAGACCAGTCGAATCACCGATGTTTTAGTGTTATATTTACTTTTTGATAATTTGTATATATTGGTGAATAGATCTTATTAAACTTGTTAATTGTATGTTTATAAACTGGATTAAGTTCTGTAATTTCCACCACCTCAATCCAGCATCGTTCGAATATAAATACATACACAGAACATAACATGAGAAGGAGAAGAAATATAAATACAAAGACTCTTTACATAGGATAAAGAAATCTATCAAGAAGTCAAAATCTTCAAGAGTAATCTTTTCTTCTCTTCTCCATTTCAAACATGCTAATCATAATTTCTTAGATTCATCATCATGCAAGCCAGAGCAGTTACAAAACAGATAAAATTCGTGTAACGTGTGAGCAAACACTCAGGAAAAAAAAATCAATAAAACATTCAGCTCATATAAAAAAAATGTATGTAAAACTAACCTGAGGAATGAACACCGACAGGAACATGAACTGAAAGGATGAAAAATTACTCACAAGAACTGAAAGTTGTTAAAAAAGAAAAATGCACTTAAAGGTGTTAAATGAAGGGGGGGGGGGGGGGGGGGGGGACTTTTTGTACCCCTCCGACTCACCGCGGGATACCGTCCCCTCACAAGAGGGGGCGTGGGGCCCCTTGCGGGGTACAATAAGTTTTTTTCTGAGTTTTAATGCAAGGGAAAAAAATATGTGTGACCCAGCCACCCCTTAGTCAAACGAAAAAAAAAAAGGGAAAAGGACTACAGAATCAGTAGAAATGCAATTCCCAAATCAAGGAACAGAAAGGCATTGTAGTAAAGTGTGTCGTTGAAAATTAATTTTAAATAATGGTT
This sequence comes from Ligustrum vulgare, assembly GCA_963555705.1. Lineage (NCBI taxonomy): Eukaryota > Viridiplantae > Streptophyta > Magnoliopsida > Lamiales > Oleaceae > Ligustrum > Ligustrum vulgare. Next base: position 871 of record CAUVWQ010000015.1, on the reverse strand, counting down.
ACCAAACCGGGCTAATTATTATGTGGAATGTATAGTATTCAAGTCCTTTTGAAAGTTTTGTGATTTCCTCGGTTTTATTACAAAATATATCATGTTTGCTTAAAATAATATTTTATTAGTAAATTATAATGTACGTGGATTTTGAAAGTTTTTCCCAAAATTTGAATTTACTTTATCCAACGAGTATTTATAAGATATCTATATCTTATTTATTGTATAATTTAATTATGTTATTCTTATTTAAATTATTATAAGTTATCCAAATAGGACTTTGTTATGAATATTACTTAATTTAATTCTATCTAATTTAACTTACAAACATAACTGAAAATTGATTATAATATAAATGTTTTGAATATTACATTTTGTTTTTCGTTTTGTTGTTGAGTTTTAAATTAAAAAATCTAGTTACATTACAAAAACAAAAACAAAAAAAAAATCAATTGAATGCATACAATGACGGGTGCCCAATTTCTAAAAGTCGCCTGAGGTCCCCGAAAGTATGCATTGTTGTTGGTTATGTGTCTGATCATGTCAAGACTCTTCTTCTTTAATAAGAAAATTTTGCTTCTTCAAGCAAAATATAGAAGCGTTGATAACTAGAGGAAAATGTTACGTGCAAAGGTTTCCCAAAGTCAGGGCATAGAATGGCCCTCGAGTGCAAACTGCAAGACCCACACATCCAACAAGAAAACCACATTTTTTGCTTTTTTTTTGAGGAAGACGTGTAGTTAAAAAATTGAGAGAGAAAATGTGTATGGTTAGAGATTGATTGAGGGAATTGTGTAGTATAAAATTTGGTTTATAAACCAAAAAAACTGGATGATCCGAACACAGGCTTAACTTTCTTCTTTGAAGCAGAACCTGCTAC